>OX421981.1:47491108-47970108 GCA_949128135.1 Parasteatoda lunata | reverse complement strand
ACCACTAGAAGAAATTTTCCCAATAAGCGAATAAATTTGGCACCTTGGCATTTGTAATTAAGTAGGGAATTTTAATTATAAAATTTTAAGACTGATATGTAAGTGCGAAATCAAATATTTCATTTTTGTAATGCCACTGTCTCGTTTTTAGTTATTAGTTCAAAATTGTGTAATATTAGATTTCAATAAAATTACAACCTTTTTAAAAAATTAATAAATTTATTAAGGAACGAATTGGTTGAAATTTATCATAGTTTGATAGTTTATTTTCCTAAATTTAAAAAAGGACAGATAATGCAAAGAATTAGTTGTATTGTGAGGAAGGATTATTCAGGTGATGAATCTAATTCAATGAGTTTAGTATTCTTACCCATACATTTCTATAAGAAGTTTCTTGTTCTAAATTTTAAAAAAAAAAATTTTAATTATAGGACTTTTCATTTTACTCTGAACAGTTTATTAACTCACATCACAACAAGGAAAGACATTTTTTTAAGCCTTAAAATTGATAATATTTCAATCAAATGAGATTTATTTTATCTTTGTGGATGTTATGCAAATTCCAGTAACTAGATTTTCTGAAAAGTATGAATACCATGAAGATGATATAGGAATTTTAATCCCTTAAAATATTTCTGAATGTTGCAATTTATCTAATAGAATCAAACAGGATTAACTATTTCCAATCACTTAATTTTTTCTGGTTAATTTAAATCTTAATTTTTTTATTTAACTGTGCACATATATTTTTAAGGTTGTGATTTGAGCTTGTTTTTATTGATAATTAGACTAAGAAACTATTTGGAATATAACTGTTTTGTAAGAAATATAGTGATAATAGCAGAATGCGAAGAACAGACATGTTGAACTAAAAAAGAATGTAACATTATAACTTATTATGACTTTATTTATTTATTTGGTAATTACATTAAGATTCAGAATGTAAAAGGTACAGTATTTCATGTAGTTAAATATTATATAAGCTGTTTTACTTGTGCAAAATTAAAAGAAAACATTCAATGAAGGTTGATTCTCCAACAAGATGAACAATTTAATGATGTTTGTTAAGACAACTTACTTAGGAATGTTTATGAAAACAGGGCTCTTATGAAAAATCAGCAACTTATCTTTTTAAAATTTATTTTAATGGCCAGTACTTGCGGCTACAAAGCAATTGGTCTAAATAAGGTTTTATATAAGTTAATTTTTGTTTTAACAATCCTTTCTTTAGAACTCATAAATTTTTTGTTCCTAAATAAAAATTCTGTTTGAATATTTCTTATCTTTGTAGCTGTAATCTTTTTGAATGATTTTGTAAACAAACACTTTCATAAACATTTGTTCTGTGAGCAAAATACAAACATATATTCAAGAAATTCTTCATTTGAAAGAAAAAATACTTGGGAAGAAAAAAGAAAAATACACTTTTCCTTGTTTCATAAAGTTTGCTAGTTGTGAAGAGATGCTTCTTTGTTTTAAGAAAATATGCAATAAACTGAAAAAATTGTTGTTAAATCTTTTTTCATTTATTTTGTTTAATTTTATGGTTAATTTTTTCTTTATGCTTGAGGGCTTTCAACCAGAAGTATAACAACATAAAATTCATATTCTCTGAACATAAATGTTTTGTGTTTTTTTTAGTTTATAAATGTATTTTCTACAATTTGTGATTGTGTTAATGTTTTTCTCAGTTAAAACTTTGATTTTTATTAGATTACAATTATGGAAAAAATAGTGCAGATGCAGAAAATGATATTTCTATCCCAGCTGAAAAGAAACGAAAAATTAGAAATAAGCTGAAACAGTTCTTTGTACGGCGACCCACTCTTGAGAGCTTAAGAGAAAAGGGAATTTTGTTAGGTAAGATTTTCTCGAATTTCATCTGAATTCTTAACATTTTATTGTGTTTTCCATTGTTTTTAATATTATTTGTTTTGAAGGAAAAATCTGAATTAGAAAAAGGAAAACAAAATTAATAAATTAAAAAAAAAAATTGGATTTTACTCTTAGTTTATATTAGAATATTCATACAATTTATATTAATCATTTTCACAAAGATACCATTTTTAAAAATTCATGAAGTGTGAAATGCATACTGTAATTTTGATGAGATACACTGTGCAATATTGATGTGGAACATTAAATTTGACGAGGGGTATATAACTAGCGTTATTGCTTTTTTTTCTTGAATATTATATATTTTCGTTTTTTGAAGCTACACTCAGAGATTTCATTATCACTCTTCTCTTTCCCCCTGCTAATGGTATTTTTTTTATTTCATGCTTAATTTTACACAAAATAATGGGCATGCAGAGGTTGACATTGCAATGTAGGGGTTGAATTTAAAAATAAAGATTTGAAAAATCATATAAAATCTGATTTTAAATGATTCTTTTTTCAAATTTTTTGTTTTGAAAATTTATTTTTTGTTATAGATTCTTTGACCCATTCTTTGTTCTAGATTCAAAATTTCTAATTATTTTTGTAGTGATTTGAAATCCAGGCAGGGTTCTATTTTGAAATTAACATTGTGACTTTTTAAAATGAAAAAAAAGAAAAAAAAAAAAACAGTAGACACGTTATTAAATAAATGGGTTATATGTATAACAGAACTTCATAAATAATTAAGTCATCTACATTAGTCAGATTATTCTTAATTTGTTGTCTACATGTTTAATATAAGCCAGCACAAAGAGAAGCATTCTTATAGAGGCTTCAAACCTTATGGGATTGAATTATAGTAAATAAAACTAAAACTAAGTACATGCCTGTGCAGAAATCTGATCATATGATCATGGGGAAATTGACCCTCATAACTTTGAATTTTACTTTGTCTTATTTAATATAAATATTTTGTTAATATAAAATATACATTATTTTTTAAATCCAAAATTGTATATTACTGACTATTTTTTATGAATTTTTCCACTGTATTTAGGTCTCCTTTTTCTCACCCAAAAAACAAAGCTTCTTATTTGTAAAATTGTGATTAGGCTGGTTGTAATTGGATGTTGAATATAAAAATTGTATTTTAAAAATTCTCTTAAATGTTTGCAGATGAACCTGTATTTGGCTGTCACTTAGAAAATTTATGTGCGAGAGAAAATGGGAAAGTGCCTAAGTTTGTTCTGAAATGCATTGAAGTTATTGAAAAGAAAGGTAAATGCTAGTTTGTGAATCATAAATTTATTTAATTTCATTTTTTAGTTGGGTTATTATTTTACTTCTTATTTATACATTATTATTTAACTAAGTTTTCTGCATAATATTGATACAATGTTCTTACCAATGATATGGTTCATGGCAATTATGATTCATGATTCATGGCGAATATTACCAAAACTTACCAACTATTAAATATTTATTGTTTGATGATCTATCTAAAAATAAGGGAATTATGCAATATAAATTATATTTTCATGTTACTAACTACTACTAACTTTCGATTACTAACTTTAGATTACGTTCTGAAAGTTATTTTTGTTTGTTTTCTTTTAACTTTTATAAAATTGCAAAGATATGCTATTAAATTACGTTATAAGATAACTTCCATTCAAACTCTTTTGACACAAAAGTTACTTCATTATTGTTAACAAACCCTGTTATGACTTTCTTAATGTTAAAATTATTTTTAAATTATAATTTTTGTACATTTTAGGTTATAACTAAATAGTTTTTTGAATGCTAGATATCTGGTATATCTCAAAGCTACTTTTTATTAAAAAGATTCATATTGGTTTTTAAATAATTTCATCTCATAAATGCTACTTTGTCGTATTTGTACATATAAACTAAGCATCAATAACTCATTTCATATGTCTCTTAGTCATTCAAATTATTGATAAATCCTGATTGAATGCAAGCAACCAAACCAAATATGTTTGTAAAATTCAACTTACGGAACATGAAAGATGTATAAAATAACACTGTGAAGTGGAATACTGTTAGAAGAGAGAATTGGAATTTTATTTAGCATTTTTTCGCATTGTTTGTATGAAAAATTATAATGTTATTCAGCATTGATGGAATGTTATTTACCATGTTTGGAATGGAGCTCTAATCATTGGTTTGAATTTTGCTTTGAAATCATTCAACATTGTTTTTACTGGTTGACCTGGATTTCTTACTACAATGGAAAGTACCATATCTGGAATCATTTGGACTAAGCAAGTCTGGAAAATAGATTTTTCTGGATAATAGACCTTTAAGGTAAACATCAAATTAGCCTTATTCAATAAAAAAATGACAGACGGACAATAATTAACATAAAATTCATTCAGCAACGTTTTCTTATTGGTTAAATAACATTTAAAAAACTAAGGAATGTTTAGTATGTTAAAGTATATATGTATAAAACATAAATAAAAGTGAGCTGACAATAATTTAAATTTTCTCTGTTGTTTAAAGATGCGTTTTTCTTTTCTTTCTTTAGGATGTGATGAATTAGTAGTGCAAAAAATCTGATAAAAATGACATTAAAAAGTGAGCCTCAAAAAATTCCATATGTAAATCTTATAAAGCTAAAAAAATTAACAATAATATAAGGAGCAGAATTGAGTTAATTTTTTAATAAAAACATCTATAATTTAAAGCAAACAAATCTTGTGTGCTGCTGTTCTTTTCAAACTCTGTGAATATTTAGCTTAATAAATATCCATAGTTTATTCTTCTTCCCTAAGTTTTATTTTTATTTTTAACTGCTATCTTTCCAACAACTCATTTGTAGTTATTGAGGCTGAATAAGTGTTTAGCTATCAAAGAAGCAGCAAGAAGAAATAAAAATTTTTTACTCATGCAGGCAAAATTAAAATTTTATTGTTATTTTTTAATTTGTGAATATTCACTTTAACATACTGGCAACACTTTACATAATGCATTGTAATAAGCAAAGCTAATATTTATTAATATTTTCATAAATTCTACATAATGCATTATAATAAGCAAAGCTAATATTTATTAGTATTTTCATAAATTCTACATAATGCATTGTAATAAGCAAAGCTAATATTTATTAATATTTTCATAAATACTACATTTTGCCTATTTTTTATTACAATAACATTTTCAGCGGTTATTATTACATATTTCCATGTAGTTTTTAAAATCTCAATGATTTAATACAACTTGAGGGTATCGCAAATTTCGAATCCAGCATATGAGTTCATTTTTTAATTTGACAGAGACGTTTACGGAAGATTCCATTAAAAATCCACATGGTTTACCAAACGCTATTTTTGCAGCTATTGTTACAGATTTAAATATGGTTTTTAAAACCTTGATAATATTTAATAAGCGATTATAACTTACGGCAAATTCTAAAATGCACATTGAGTGAATTATTTATCGACTCACTTTATTAGCAACAATTTCAGTTGATTCGCATGGTTCTGTCAATAAATTTTTCAGTAGTCATTATAATGTATTTTCACATGGTTTTTAAAATTTCAATGTTTTAATATATTATTTCGTTGGGTGAATTTCCAATTGCAGCATTTAAAGAATCACTTCAAATTATTGATTCAATTATTGATGATTCACCTGTAATCCCCCTTAGATTTACAATCACATTTTCATCAGTTATTGCCATGCATTTTCGTAATTTTTAAATATTTTTTAATGCTACATTATTTGCTCTATGATACACAGGAGATTTCAAACACTCAATTGAAAAATCACTTTTTTACACTCTGGAATATTGACAATTCACCTGTAAAACTACAAGGTTCCATTAATTACATTTTCCTTATTGCCATGAATTTTCACAAGGTTTTTAAAATCTTGAATTTTTTATTTCTACATTGTTTCATATGGAAAATTTTAAATCCCATATTTCAAGAATCCTTTTTGATGCTTGCATTGTGACTATTTTATTTTCTGCATGGTTTTGTTAGTTGCATTTTCAACAGTTGAATTTTTGATTTTTAAAAATTTGATTTCTTTTATGATATAATATTATTATGATCTGCAAATTTTGAATCATGCTTTTATATAATCACTTTATGACACGCTCTAGCCATGGCAATTTCATCTCAAATTCACGATTTTTTCAAAGTAAAAGAGTTTTACGTATTCTGAAACTGAGTGTATAATTCTTGGTGGTAGTTATATTTTTGCGCGAGACAAGAGAAAAAATAATGTTATCACAAAACTCCAGTTTTCATTTCTGTTATAACCTATTATTTTTGACACATTAGAACGAAAATTGGATAAAAGTCAAACTAAAATCAGAAGTTCATTTAAATTATAAAAAGACAGAAAAGAAGAGGATTCTCATTCCTGCATAAATTTTTTAGCTGATAGCAAGCATAAAAAAAGAAAAAAAATTTTTTGGAAAAGTTTTGCTTATTTAAATTTTTAAAAAGTGTTCAGAAAATAAACCCTTCAAATTGACATTTAGATATGGAATTTTGTACTGTATAAAAAATTTTAACAATATAATTTATGACTTTTTTAGTACTTCCCAATATTCATTAATTTAAGAATCCCTTTTATTTTTCAATTTTGATTTCTTACATCATCGTTTTTCATACTACCCCCTTCTCTAATCTCAGTTTTTAAAAATACTGTATTTTGTATTATTCTTGTTGGACATTAACTGTTGTGGCCATTGTATAAAATCCTAGTGAGTTAATATTTTAGATAAGTGACATGGTGATATTCGCATTGCATATACATGGTTAATAGCTTCATGCAGTTCATTTCATGGTGGAATAAAAATGTCAACAGTGTTGCTATCATTATTTATATCAAAACTTTATAAGAAAGTTTTTGGTGTTATTCCCTTTTGAAATGTCTATTTATTGCTATTCACTTATTTGTCTGCGTTGAATTCGGTCCTTCTGATTTTAGCTAATTGAATTTTTACTGTAAATTCATAACCTTTTTTCTTTAATTTCTTAGAATTAACAGCTGATGGGCTGTACAGAGCAAGTGGTAACCTCTCCCAAGTACAGAAAATAAGAATCCATGTTAATCAAGGTAAATTAATCAAAAGTATTTACCAAATTTTCTGATAGAAAAAATCAATGTGATTTGTAAGTTGATCCCTATTTATAACTTAAAAAAAAGTGAATATGTGTATTTGATGTTTAAGGCTGGTCTTACATTAACTCTTATTGAAAATGTTATGTCAATGAAGTTTCAAATTTTTCTACCTTATTGGAATTTTAAAACAAAACCTTTATTTGTTTAGTTATTTAACTTGCTGCAATCTTTCTAAAAATTTATAAGTTCTGATTTTTAACTTCTAGGCAATTAGATGCATTAAAGCTTATTTTAATGTTTAGGAAAAATACTTATTGTCATTATGTGTCTTGATGAATATTTCACATTTCAAAATCAAACTTCCTCTAAAATTTTTTAAGGTACTAAAAATGCTCCCAATCTTTTATTTTATTTTTAAATATTAATTTGAGATGTTTCTGGTGCCTACCTCAAATGCTCATACAGTGTATTATGTTAAATACAAAAAATGTATGTTTCATGTTCAGAAAATGTTAAGTTTAACATTCAGTGGCAAAAAATTATATATCTACATTCATATGTTTTTCTTCGCTGTGATTTGCATTAAAATTATACTTAAAGATCAGATCTTTAACTGTGAGCTCAAGATGAGAAATCTGCTTAAATACACTTCACAATAAAAACAGGGTGTCCGATAATCTAGATTGACTGAAAAAGTCAGAAAAATTAATCATTTTTGAGAAAGTATGTGAAGAGAGAATTTATTTTGTAAAATTTTAAATATTTTAGATCTTGTATAAGGTTTTAATGTTTAATACTGAGGTTTCCTATATTTTTACATAAAATAATTAATCTCTATTTTAAAATATTTTTTTAAAATTATGTTTACTACTGTGACTCTTACTGTTTGATACATCAGTTAAAAAAAAAAAGAAAATGAAATAAAATGACTTAGCCCTTTAGAGTTTCTAGGTTTGAATTTAAGAAAATTTCTTTTTCTAAAGCTTTCATAGTGCATGAAAATTCTATTTAACTCTCTAAATATTATAATTATGATTAAAATGAAATAGAATTCTCCTTTGCTTCACTTTATTTTCTCATTTTACATGGAGAGAAAGTATTTTTTGTTACAACTGAACGTTGTTAAACACTGGATTACTCGTGTTTGCCTTGATATGTTGAATCATTTTTGCATATATTTTGAAGTAGATGGTTATGTTTTTTTTTTCCTTAAATTATTTTAATTTTAAATGTAGATGATTATTCTTGTCTCAATGATGAAGATGATGTCCATGTTTTAACTGGAGCTTTGAAAATGTTCTTTAGAGAGATGAAGGAACCACTTTTTCCATTTTGCATGTTTGACAAGTTCTTGAATGCCATTGGTATGTTTAAATTAGATTTTAATTAAAAACTTTTCAGGACATTTCTGTTTTTATAGTTTTTATACAATTTTTTTATTAACAATTTTATTTGATAAAGGGCCTTGAAATGACTTTTTTTTTTAAATTATTATAATTTTTTTTCCAAATAGTTTTATAAAAAGGCTATTTTACTATAGACTGCCTTATCAGACTGTCATTTTTACATTCATTAGAATGTAAAAATAACACTATGTATGATGTAGAACAGTGGTTCTCAACCCTGAAAACAGGTTTGACCAAAATATGTCGTCTGATATATAATATCCAGTCACCAAAAAAATCTATTTTAGAGTGATTTATTCAGTTTTGTTAATTTTATAATTATATAAAAAAAATTATAAAATAAAAATAATAATATTATACAAAATTAATGAAATAATTAATATGGAAAAACAAAATGTTGAAATAATATTTAAAGTCATTCTTAAACAGTTTGAAAAAGCAACATCAATGAAAAGACCATAAATGAAACATGACTGTGAGAGTTTCTTTCAAACACCATTAATATCCAGTTACATTAATATTTAGTGTTTATTCCTCTCGCTTAAGTTTTTTTTTCTTTTCTTTATAACAGTTCTTGCTATTTAAACAACTCTTCAAGTGTGCTCATTAAAGCAGCAAGGAGATTTATATTTCCTACATTGAAGAAATAATTTTTTTTCTTATACTTAAGATTTTGCAACAAATCATAAGTATTAAGAAATAATTGAAATATTTTATAGAAATATAATTGCATTAATGGATGTAAAATGTTTAGAAAATAGACATTTCTAAAAAGGAATGTCCAAAAATGGAGCTTTTATTTTATATGATTTTTAGTATTGTATGTGATTTTTAGAGTGAGTATTTTTTTATATTGATGTCCATAAATAAAAAAATATATTCACTAAGCAGAAACTGTGATGAAATAACCTCTAAATGAATTGTATAAATTAACCTCTAATTTTATTTTATTAAGTACACACTATGTAAATAATGTTTTATATCACTCTATATTTCGTGTTTTATAAAATTATTATCTGAGGCTAGAGAGGCGAAAAAGTGATTATGTTCTTGATTTCTGAAATTATTAATCAATATAAATTTTTTATAATTGTATAATTGTAAAAATGGTATATTAAAATTACCAGCGTCTAAAATAATAAATAATTTTCATTGTCTAAAAATTACTATATATGTTATAAGATTCCTTCATTTTATTTAATATGTGGCACAAGAGGATTGCTCAGTTACATGAATCTAATACTTGCTTTGATTGAAAAGTAAACACTTGTTAAATTATTAAAAATCTGATATTATGATAATTTTTTATTATTAAAAGCAGATTTGCTCTGTTTAACTTTTATTAAAAAGTTATCCATGTAATATTATGATAGTAATTATAATACATTGTGCAAAATAATATATATCACTATAAAACACTTTTGTTTTAACTAAATTTCTCTGAATACATATAATTTTCTTAAAGATCTGAACTTTTGACCATCAAAATGGGGGGGGGGGAGTAACTGCAATTTGGAAAATATGATATCAATAGTTTGGTCAGAACTATCATTAATAGACTATTGGTTTGGATAGCAGTCAAAATTTGGGCCCTTAATATTAATTTCTCATGGAAAGTTAATAAATACTTGGAAAGTTTATAAATGAATCAAAATATTGTTGCACAAAATCAAGAAATTGTTTATCCAAAGATAATTCCTTGTAAAAATTCTATTTTAATGATAATTTGTTATTTTGATTATTTCTTACACCAACTTTTTTTTTAAATTACAGAATTTGATCAAAATTGGTCAAATAGTTCTTGAGAATGTGGCTATTTTGAATTTCTGAAAACTACCTATAAACTATTGGGTTACTTTTGTCCAAATTGTGTATTATGTCCTATAAAATTATATAGTTTAAAATTGCAATTTTAAACTATATAAGGCTTAATATGGCTTTTATATATATGACTTAAAAGTTTGTATACCATACAATTAAAAAAAAATTAACTATTATTTAGTAAAATGAAAAAGTATTTTGCAAGAATCATCTTTGGATAAAGAAATTTTTTAATTGCTTGGATTTGTTTAAAAATTTCTTGATATAGTAAAACTAACAATAAGGGCCTCAAATATTTTATGCTTCTCCTGACTAAACTATTAAAACTAGTATATTTTCCATATTGTAGTGATCTCCAAATTTTAATGATAAAAAATCCATTCAGAGAAAGTATATTTTTGTGTCTGGTTTTATAACTCAAAATATCATAAGCACATATTAATTTTTATATTACAGTTCATTCCTTTGAACCATTAAGAATGGCACTTAGTTATAAAGGTGCCAAAAGATGCAAGGTGTCAAAAGATTTAAATTATTGTTAGCATCTATGATATTTGGTTTTAAAGTTTTAAAAATTTTATCAGTGATATGCCTTACTAACTTTTGCAATTTAAATTTTTTCAGCTTTACCTGATTCAAGTAGTAAATTGGATGCTCTTTGTAAGCTTGTTCAAAAAATGCCAGAACCAAATTATGAAACTTTGAAGATGCTATTAAAGCATTTATTGAGGTATATCTTGCTTAATTCTAAATGTTTTTATGATATTCAATGTTATTTTCAATGGAAATGGAAGAGTTTGAAACAGAAAATTAATATTAATGGTAAAATTGTCCATTATGAGGTCCAAATTTTAAGCTAAATTTTTGTTTTTAGTTTTATTATAGTTTTTTATTATGAACTAAATATTGTTATTAAAGAATAATATTTACTACTACAATTTCTTGAAAAAAAAATAAATAAATAAAAAAAAATTTTACTTTGATAAAAGGACGGAAATGTTTATGGCATATTTTTAAGTCTTTCTCAACAATTTAAAACTGTATAGTAAAAATATTTAAAAAATCATATTTCTTTTTAAATGTTCTTTTTTTATTTATTTGAGTCATTAAAAAAAATTTTTTTTTGGATGCTGATAAGTTTCAACTAATATAATTAGTAAAAAAATATATACTAACAAATTTTATAAAAACATAGTGTTAAGTAATTTGTTCAAATATGCTTATTATATTATTGTGTGGTTTAGTGAAATTTTTATCAAAATAAACCCTAAATTTCCATTTGTTTTATTCTGATTTTAAAAAAAAGTTATTACATATTTTATATCGTTTGAAATATTGTAAAGTAGACTGAAGAGCAGACATGTCAACTCTGCAAAATTGAATTCATGAGCTTTCTCAACAAAAACTCAAGAAGTGTAAAAAATTAAAATGTGAAACATTCTAGGCAATTTTTTTTTATCAAGAAATAGTAGTTACTATTTAAAAAAGTGTTTGAGTATAATATTGTGTTAAAATAAAAATATTTATTGATAAATGTATACTTGACCAAAACATCAAGATTATTATTAATTATACTGATTTGATTAGGATATATTGTAAAATAATATTACATATATAGAATGCATAATAATTACATAAAGGAATTAATGTAACATATACAGTACCAGAAGTAATGTTACATATATTGGCTGGTATCAAGAAAACTGGAGGAAATTTTGTTCGCTTTTCCTGCTATTCTGAACTAGAACGATTGAGGAAGAACGAAAAATTTGACTCAACCTTGAAAATGAATAGAGGGAAATGTGGGGGTATTTTCTTTCTGTTTGTCAAGAGAAAACTTTACTATTTTCCAAGACTTTGAAGATCCTTAGATCAAGAGGGGATAGGGAAAGGACAAATGTTTTATTTTCTCCTGTGTGTCAAAAGAATAATTTTTTCTGATTAGCTCCCATTAATGAAACATAAAGGAGTGGCATGCTGATTTCGTTTTCTCTTTGATTTATGAGAGGGTGGGGGAAATGCATCCTATACACATGTCAGTGAACAGAATATGAAAGAGAAATAAAAAGAAGAATATATTGCTATACTTTATCAGGAAAAAATAAATAAAGTGTGTAAATGCAAAAACGATTAAAATATGGCTTTTTTTATTCGTTTATAAAATAGGAATATAGTTAAGTTGAATTTAATCATTTAAAAAATAATCAGAAGAATTTTGTAAATTATAATTTAGTAAAATATTAACATAATAGGGTGTGCTAGTGGGGGGGGATACAAAAACCCTCAAGCTCTGTTCAGACTACTATCACTAAAATTCAAAATTCATTGAAATAAAATTAATTTTTTTTTTTTATTTTTGCAAAATAAATTATTCCAAAGAGAGTTATAAAATATCCAATATAATCCAAATATGAGTCATTTGTTTTTTAAATATGCATTATTTAAAAAAGTGGATTAGAAAAGAAAAAAATTTTTTCATTAAAAACAATAAAGTTTTGCCACACCTTTTAAGAACATGACATTTTAAAAAATAAAGACAAAATAAAATTATAAATATGAATGAATCTTTTTCTAAACTCGGATTCTCTTAAATTGAAAATTCGGAAATTGAATAAGTAACAAGTAAATTTTACTTTTTGTAAGCCCCCGAAATCGTCAGGGAAAACCAAATTGGAAAAAAAGGCAGCAAATTGTCATGGGAAAACAAAACTTTTACCCTTAACTGGGAATGTCATATTGTCAGAGAATTCGACACTGGATCAAATCGTTGGATTTTACTCTTCCATTTTTTTTAAAATGCGCTTGTGTAATAGGAGATTTAAAAAAGTCTTCCGAACCAACTATTATTAGGTGCATCTTCAAGATTCTTCTATTATACTTAATCGTTTCTCAGTGTTGTCAATTATTGGATATTAAGGAACTTGAAACTTCTGCTTCAAATGTATTGACATGTTAGATTTTTTTTTAATCCACTTTAGTTACTCAGTTTTTGGTACCCTTGATTTATTATCACAATCTTCATTATAATTTCGGATAATACATTAGTATTACAATTAATTATTACGAACAAAAATTTTTTTTATCGCCTGTTATATTTATCTATTTGACGTCCATTAACGAAACAATATTTTTCCATTGAATAAATTCTTATTTTTTAAAAGTGCAGTTTCATTTTCAAGTATTTCTTGATGTGGAATCATATCTGCTTTCGTTAAAAATCATCTACTTAAAAAAAAAGAAGAGAAGCTTGTTTATTTATCTAAGCTTAAAATTATTTATCAGGCTATTATTTTATGAAACAGATTGCAGCTTTCTTTTTTTAAAAGTGACACGTTTCTGATTCCGATACATGTGAGTTTTATTTTTTTCTGTTTTTCACCGTTCGCAATAAATTTCTCACTCAATAAATTAGTTCTTTTTATTCATAAGTTTTAAGATTAAATTGTTTTTTTAATTTTATTTTTTTTATTTCTGCATTTTCCAGGGTTTTAATATTTACATTAGTTCCTTTTTTAACTATCGTTTCCATTTGGAAATTATCAAGTGTTGTTTTTATTTAGATGAATAAGTTTTCCTTTTATTTTTTTGTTTTATTTTTCCTTTTCGTATTGCATTTTTTCATCATTGGTTTTGTTTTATATTAGTTAATGTGGTGATTTTAATTAATCTTCAAAAAGCAAATATGTGAATTTTGTATTTTTAAAACTTGTTTTCCTTGTCTAAACTTGTCGATTTTTTTATTCTTTAAAATGTTGTTTTTCTACCATTTTTTTTAAAATTTAATTTAGGAGACCTTCTTTTCTTATTTTAAAATGTGCTTCTCTTTTTCATTGTAATTTGGGTTCGATAAAACATCGATTAATGACACTTTGTAGCTGATCCAGATAAACAGGAAATTCAGTCATCCAGGATAACGATGGTCGCAAGCATCCTATATAAATTACAGAATATTGCTCAGTTAATTTTACATAAGTTATTGAATTGTAAGTTGGACACAATATCTGTAAATATGGAAAAATGTAAAATTAATGAAATGAAAAAAACATTGCAGCTGAAGTCAATAAGAATATGGTCCCTAATTCAAATTTTAAATAATTATGTAATTATTTAATTGTTTATTACAATTGCTTAAAAATCGAATGATAAACAGAATAATCGATTTTTTTTCTTTGAAATAGTAAATCTAAATTAAACAAAATTTGTTTCTGCTATTGCTAATACTAATAGATAAGTAATGGGCCCTTTTATTAGTATTATTTTAAAATTCTACGATGTTGAAGTGATTGGATTTACTTTTTTTCATAAAATTACTAAAAAGTACTGAATATTCTTTAAAGCACTTATCCAGATTGATAAATAAGAAGCTTTTTAGTATATTAGTGAATGATTCTTAACAATTTTAAAAAAGAGGTAATTAATTTATTTGTTTATTAAATGAAAGGGAGAAAAGAATTTTCTTATTGTTGATGCATAGACTTAGACTCTTGTGGTAAAGGTAATTACTAGATCCCCAAGTTCAAGTGGTACTGAATTGTGATACTGATCTATAAATAGAAATTACTTTCTAATGATGTAATCGATTTGGAAAGAGTTTGACACTTGTCACTAAGGGAGGGATAAAATTATTAGGAAAAAAAACAAAATTTGGAGGTTTAAGTTTATCTTCATAACGGTTGAAATTTAGATATTTTTGACTTGATTTCTGCAGATGTAAAGTATACAAAAAAATTTCGCCCACAAAATAGGGGAGAACTGTTACATCTGGGATAATGATCATCAATTGGTTGATATCTAGTTGTATAATTGACTAGATAGATATATTAATATAGTTTAATTTCAAGTGATTTCAAATGCCATTAATGAAATAATTCATTCGAATTCATCTAATTTCAGGGTTACAGAATACCACAAACAGAATCGTATGCAGGTGCAAAATTTAGCCATTGTGTTTGGACCAACTTTAATGTGGCCAGAATATGTTTCATCAAATATTGCTTTGGATATGATGCATCAAAATAGAATTGTAGAATTTCTTCTTTTAGAATTTGATAAAATATTTGATTTTTAACCAGTTATTAGCTAAGGACTAAGGGTAAAAACAAAATTTTTGTGTTTACAAATGAATTTTATTGTTCAATGAAATTTTAATTTTTCTATGTGCCTTATATGCATTCAATAAAACACACATTTAAAAACATACTTATCTATGTATATAATATGGTCTATTCAAATAATGTAAAAAGTATACCTCCATATCAATAATATAACAAATATGTAAAATGTACATAAAATATATTTTTTGTATAAATTGAAGATATTGCTAGAAATCAGACTTTTAAGCATAAATGTTTTAACTAGTTGTTAAGTTTTATATATTTGAATAAATACTCATTATGTAATTCAATACAAGTTTCAATTGTGCCCATATTGCTGCCTTTAACAATTAGACTATATAATAGGAAATAATCGCACATCAGTTATTGATTATGAAATCTTTTACTTTTAAAATTTACAGTTCTTTTATTATTGGCCATTATTGTCTTTGTAATTAAATTACATTTTTTATATTTTTAGAGTTTAATTCATGAAAAAGTTTTTCTACAATTTATTTTTTGAATTAAACTCTAAAATTTGTAGCCTTACTGTAATATAGAAGTAATATAGAATATATTTTGAGAAAATGATTTTTATATGTGATACATGTTTGTACAAATAAAACACCTATGTATAAATTCTTATTGTGACAATCAGGTTTCTTTGATTTCTATTGATTAAATTACAGTTAACTTGCTTGAAAGTATTAATTTTAATGTGTGATTTGGAAATGTTTTTTTTATGTTGTGTTATATTTTTCAATGCTGGGAAACTAATGTTATACATTTGAAAGTATTGTAATCGTTATAATCAAGGTATATATTTTTGTTTTTTACAAATTTTATTGTAAATATGCAAGATATATTAAAGAGGTTGAAATAATAGTATATTTTGAGAATCTTTTTATATGTATATCACTTCATATAAAAAGATTAATATTCAATATTTTTTATAAATATATACATTTATTGATGATAAAACTAGTTAATTGTCCATCCCTCAAAATAAGACTGAGAGACATTTTTTATGTCTGAAATGGGTATGTTTTTTTTTTTTTTCCAAACAAATATAAAAAAAGTGTTTATCAAGGAAGTTATGTCTAATTCAATGTCCAAATCATTAACATATATTATAAGTTAAGACAAATTCTTTAAAATTTAGGCTTAAATAATAGGCAATCTTAGGCCTGAAACATTACAAAAAGATAAAATATATATCTTTATTTATTATATTTATAAAATTATATTATTAAAAAAGAAAGCTTTTCATACTACAACCCAAGTCGACACTTCCCATTTTAGAATTCAATAGAACTCCTCTTTACTTTTAATGCATACAGAAAGATATGTGAAATTTGGTATTAATTTAAGTATCAAACTTATTTATTAGTTTAATTTCTTATTTTATTTATTTTTAAATGGAATTTCTTAACATGTTTCATTTCAGCATTTTCGGTTATACTTTGTGTAGAATATATGTGTTTTTTTCCCTTGAAACTCGTTCTTTTTTTTTTCCATTTTATATTTTTACTAAAAAAATATAGAGAAGCTATAGTTGTGGTATACTTGAAAATATATTAGCTTTAATAATATAACTTTGACTGAAATTTTTAATGAGCTTCTTTATAATTAATTAAATATCTGGTGAACGACTGTGAAAATACTCAACATTGTCTTAACCTTTCCCTCACTGTTTCAACTTTTTTGCATTTTGTATATATTTTATATTGTTATGTTTATAAGATTATTATAAACACTAATTGTGATTTTTTTACTGATGTTCCTAGCAAATTGTACTGTCTATTTGAGATATTTTAACATACAAAGAATATTTAAATATGTATTTAAAGTTTTATTAAAGTGATTGCCTTTCTTAGATGTTATGAATAAAAGCAGTCTTTCACATTTCAATATGTATTTTGTTTAAAATCAGTATTATTATAATTGCTAGATGGTAATTAATAACTCCAATTATTTATTCTTTACTTTAAAATAAACTGAATATTTAAATTATTTATTTTGCTTAATATTATTTATGATATGAAGGATTTTGTTGGTTATTTAATTCTTATGCTAATGCATGCTAGTCTGTAACTGCGACTGATAATTGACTGCCATTTCCTCTGGGTGCTATCATTCCAATGTAATGATGCAAGTTCTGTTCTTTTAAACAGCAGCACAAATCAGTTTCTAAAAGGATCACATGGATTTGTGTATTTATGTATATCAGTATTTCTGTTAAGTATTTATATTTTTCTTGCATATATTTATATATATATATAAATAGATATTAGTAATATAGAAATGAAATCAGTTATGTTTGAAAGTGTTGTTTTCTGCTTTGAGGGTAACAATATATGACACTTGCCATAATATGTATATCAAACTGTTAAAGTAATTTCTTTCTTATAGTTTGTATTGCTTAAAACCAAATAAAACTTTAGCAAATCACATTATTCCCTGAGTTTTTTGTTTTGTGTTTAATGTTTCTGATTTTTAAAAACTTATATTTGTACTAAGGATCTAATGGTAAAAGAATCAAAAAAGTTTTGTAAAAAAAATCTTTCTTAAATAAATTTTTTTTAATTTCTTTGACTGTCAAAATACTGGTACTTGTTATGTGAAAGGTTGACCACCTATGATTTGGATTATTTTGCTTTTCAGATCTGATTATGTATGTGTGCTTTTCTTTAAAAGGCCATCATAGGAATATTGGATATTTCATAAAAAATCTAAAAAGGCTTATAATACATAAAAGAGACAAAATCTTTAAACTAGTTATTGTGCAAACAAAAAAATGGCAAATGTGGCTAATAAAAATATTGTTCATTTTTACTCAAAAATGTGCTTTATTTTTGAAAATTTTGTTATTATTAACTATGTGACTCTAGTTCATTCAAGAATGTGTTGATTATAATCTTATAAAAATTTAAATGAATAGTTTACCGATTAGATTAGATATAAATCATATTTGTTTTTTAAAATCAGCTAGTTTCAGATATTTTAAGTAAGCATTATTTCTAGATCTTTCTTAGGCTTTTAAATAATAAAAGAATTCATTAAGTACTTAAAAATTATTGAAAGGACTTGAGAATATATAGCTGATTGATACTGAGATAAACATTGAAACACTTGGCATAATTCACGTTGAAATGTATATTCGATAAGACCATTGTAAATCACGGGTCAAGGAGAACAGGTAATACCTTTAATTGTCATGTAATTTTATTTTATCTGAAAAAAATAGGAAAAATTGCAATTTTTAAAAAAAAACAACAACTAGAAAACCCCTACATAATACCTGGAAAATAACCAGTTTCAAAATTGTCAGTAACAGTAATCAGTTATTGAGATACAAGTTAAATAATTCTAACATCTCTTATAATTATTTATTGTAAACATTTTAGTGAAACTTCCCTGCTTCTATGCTCATTTAATGAAATTTCTTATATCACAAAATCTAATATTTGACATTATAAATAAAAAATCAAAGTTGCCTGATGAAAAATAGCATGGTATAGATAAATATGGTTAGGACTTTCATTGAAAAGTTCCTGATATACCAGGAAAAGTCAGGGAATTTTCTTTCTTGACATATAGTGGAAACCCTGTAAAAATGCTAGCTTTTGCTTTAAATTAACAGAAATGCAAATAAATACCAGCAAAATTTTTGTTTTGAAACAAAAGTTCATATTTATTGAATTTAATGATACAAAAAAATTTTTAATTGGCAAGAGATTGAAAAATTTACTATGGAAGCCACAATAATATGTAAACATGATATTGTTGCTAGTGTATATTAATCAACAAATGCCTTTTTAGTATCAGTATCTTTTGTAGACTCTGAACTTCTATCCTTGTTAATCGACGCAGGTCTCTTTTATAATAGACATAATACAAAATAATTAATTTCATCTAGTTTTACTACTTCTAGTCAGGAAAAAAAATTAGAAGCTTTATATCTAACTTTCCCCTGCACAATAGAAGATAATGTTAATTTTTTAGTCTCTGTTAAGCCTACATCTTACAATATTAAAGAAGAGTTGCTAATTGCAAAATCCACATACTTCTCTTTTTTTTCATAATTTCATGCTTGCTGTTTTGTAGGTTCTGTATCCCTATCCTTAATTTACACAGAGATTTCCCTGCATTGCCGTTTACAATAGACATGATACGTACAAGCTAATTAATTTTATTTATTTCAACTACTTCTGCTTAGGAAAAAAAATAAAAGCTTTGAGACCTAGTTATGTCCCACTTTGCCGGACACATTAAACAGGAATGTTAATTTCCTATAGTCTCTACTAAGCCTACTTTTTATAACGTTAAAGTACAGTTATTGACTACAAAATCCACTTGCTTCACTTTTCTATTTTATCATGTGCTGCATTCTCATTTAATTAATATTAAATAAAATAATAATATTGATACTAAAGATAAAAAGTAGTTCATTTTCTAACACTGAGTTCCTACCATTGAACTATAACCATGTTAGTTATTTAGGTTTTAATTTTGATCTCTTCCTGTAAATATCAGACAATTCTGATATTTATAGGCAGAAGGTGATAAAATTTTCAGTGCTAGTTTAGTTGAAATGACTTAACTTTCTTTCATCGTTCTGATACATCTAATAACATGCAAATCCTATTTAAAGAATCTGCCTTGTTTTCAATAGTAAACTAATCTTAGGTTAAATTTCTTAAAAATGACTGGTAAGTTTTTATGGTTTGTTTTGAGATCCACATAACACAAATTAGATTACCAATTTTCTGCTAATTAACTCAGCAGTTTAATTTAATTAAACATCTGATACAAATGTTTCCTGCTCAAGCTCAAAAATTAAATTTAATTTCTGTTTTAATTCTACTTCCATTCTAGTTCTTGGAAACATTGTCTTGTATGTAATATCCCAGATAAACTTCTAGACGTAGATAATCAGTGCTGGTAATCAAAACTATGTAATGAAGGTGAGGAATCGATAAACTGATGTTTTATCCAGTTAACTCCATTTGTAGTTAATTATGCCAATACTAAACACATCCAAACTTCCTTAAATTATGGTCAAGACAGTCTTGATTTGATCATACTATCCTTTATTACAATAGCATTTTTTGGTGGCACAAGCATAATTATGTATGTAATTGATCTATTTATTTCATCTGACAACTATTAAAAGAAACTGGAATGTTCTTAAGTCTTGTGCTAACAGTCAAAAGACTCCAGCAATACCATCTTCTTCGGTGGTTTTTCACATATTGATGAATCAAAAAATAGAGGTCTGTCTTTTTTCTCTCTCTTATTTCCAGAAAGTACAGGACACAATGTCCAACAAACCATATCATTTCCTAAATGTTCAAGTATATGGAAAATTAATTTATTTGTACAGTTATAAAACATAGTTCTATAAATAGTTGTTTGAAAAATCAATGTTAAATTTAAAAATAAATTTTTTATTTCTTTTAGCGCTATAATTAAGCCCTGTAATGCTGTTTGTAACATTATTAAGCTTGTTGTGTCAGAGACTGACTTACAGATTTTAGGACTCAGGGCACAAGTCTCACTTTGGACATGCATTTTGTAGATTCAGCAAAGTTTGTTATTTTAAAGTTTTTTATTTACTAAGAGGAACTTTTTTTTCTAAAAAATATAATATGACTTAAAAGTGATATTTGGAAACTCATTAAAGCTTCGAGGGCTTTGAATGTCCTCCTTTAAATCCCGTAGAGCCACACTTTTTATCGCGAAACAGAGCATAGATAATTAGGGTTTACAATTTTCATTGATTTGCCTAAAAATTTTACTAATCTTTTTGAACAGACCTAGTGATTTGTTAATTAAAATTCTAACATTTAACTCCATTTTAAATGGATATGTATGCTAATTTGGATCTAGACTTTTTATAAAAATCCTTTTTTCAAGTTATTTCTATCTAATATAGCCTCATGGCATAGAATTAGAATTGACAAGTCATAGAATTATATAATCTATTATCTCTTATAAAAAAAAGTAAGTAAAATCAAAATGAAACTATTTTTATTACAATTTTATGTAAGTAATCTTCATATTTATTGTAATTAATTTTAAAGCTTAATAAATAATTATTTACAGTTAACAATTTAATAAAATAAATTTCAGAAAAAAATGCAAATAAATACCCTATAAAAATAGTTCAATTTAGTAAATAAATATCCTAATAAGTGATGTGTTAGTAACTAACCCACATTATTATTTGCATATTTCTATGATCACAGTAGCTCTACAACTAAGTGTTTTCACTATCTTGTAGGTCACTTGTGTTTATTTAAATCTTCTAAAAAACAGCGCTTTAAATAATGGCAGAAAATTCAATTTTCACTTACAAATATACAGCTTAGAAAAAAGTAAATTCATAAATGCACTAAAAAATTTAAATTATTCAAGCATTATTATTATTTTTTGTGTATTGCATAAAAATGATAAATTATTAACTATAAGCAATTTTTACATATTGTAGATTACATTTACAATGTATTTCTTCACATTTTGGTCATAAAACAATATCCACTAGATTCAAATACATAATAAGATATTTATTGCCATAAAACTGTCCAAAAGGTCGCTTGAATCAAATTCCTTACCATTCTTGTAATTTTTAATTGTAATTAATCATTTTGACTAGCGGAAGTAAAATCAATTTACAATTTTTAAAGACAGACATAGTAAAGGCAAACAAAAGCATAAAGTGCAGAAATTTTAATTTTTTATTTTTAAGCAATAAAATGTTATCAAATGTTGTCCAACTTATTGGATGCTGGGTCTCAGGAGGTTCCTAAGAAGGTATATAAAAAACGACTGTTGAAATATGTCATATTTATTCATAACACAATATTAAAAACGATGAATAGAAATAGTCAAGAAGCAATTAAAAGCAAATTCCACCATAAAAACCTTGTTCTTTTAATTTTCTACTTAACAATTAAGTGCATTATCATGCAGAATAAAATGCAGTTTTGTCAAAATTTACAAAGACATTTAGAGTGAAAAATAATAGAAATATTTCAGTTGTCTTAAAAAGTAAATAAGCAACACGGTGTAAAACACGGTGTTTTAATCCCAAATTATATGGATAAGCCACCCCAAAAAAATGTGTAATATTTTTTTAATAGTTCGTTACTTATTTATTATGTTTTGACTTATGGATTTGTCTAAAAAACAAATATAACTTCCATTAGGATAGTTGATATATTTAAAATAAGGAGTGGTGTTAAGAAGCTTATAAAAGTTATGCCACTGATTAGCTTGACCAGTCTATTTTAAAATCTATACTGCTGACTGAAGAAAATATCAAAGGTAATATGATATTCTTGTTTAAATGTTATACTTCCAAACAGGAATTTTACACGAAAAAGAAAAAACACTTATCATTCATTCATTATCACTGATTGATTTATTATCACAACTTCATTGAAGACATAAAGTAATGCTTGTTTACACAAAGGATCAAATTTACTTTGTGCTATGTAGACTAAATAAATAAATAAAAAATGTGAATGAAGCGCAAATTAAAGTGCAGAAATTTATTATTTTAATTCCCTTTATTTTCTTTTTTTTGTTGAAAACTACGTTTTTTTAAAATTTCAAATTCATTTAGTTTTCCTCATTCACGTGTAATAAGTCTGGAGAAAGAGCGCCATATATTGAGTATCTGAAACATATCAAATTTTTCCACCTTAATTTTTGAATCTAATGAAGTTTCTCAATTGTCAAGTAGATCTTTCCCCTTTTGTTTTCTAGGATTACTCATTATAATTATGAATTAATTCAAATATTTCTTTTCACTTACCGTCCAGCCATAACTGTGTTAAATGATTCCATACTACTTTATAAACTTCACCTTTAATTCTCAATCGATTATAATCTAGCTTCAATTCCTTCAGATAAGGCATATCTTTAAACATGTCTTTTGGAAGATAGTCAATTTTGTTGTAACTATTATAAAAAAATTTATAAAGTATAAATATTTTTGAAACAGAAGTCAATTTTATTTTTATGAGATTTTATATCATTAATCTACAGCAGTGTTTCCCAAACTTATGACTTTTGTGTACCCTTTCTAAATTTTTCGTAACGCCGTGTACCACTAATAAAAAATGAATGTATTTTTTACTGTAAAAAATTGCACAAAAAATAAAAATCACAACTGGCTGCTGACACCACTAGTTATTAACTGTTAACTCTGCAAAAAATAGTCAATAGAAAAATACGTAATCGTAAATTTTCATGGCTAGCTTTGTTTTTAAATAAAAAAATTTTAAATTTTCGTGTGTTGCAAGTTATTTCGCAGAAGAACGCGTACCCCCGCTAAACAGTTCCCGTATCCCTGCGGGTACGCGTACCATACTTTGGGAAACACTGATCTACAGGATGGCAGGGATCGAAAAATCTAAAATTTACTAAGGCGTGTCAGTCTAGGTGTGTCAGTCTACACAGTACAAGCCAGACTGAAACTTTTGCAAGTTCAAACAACGTGTGAGAATTCATATAATTGAAAGCATATGAAGTACAGTGCGCAAAAAACGCGCACTAGATGATGCACAATGCGCATCACATACTAGAACTCAGTCTTAAAGATTTTAAGGGGTAACCATAAATATGCAAGATAATTAGCGCAGACGATATTTTAAGTTACGAAATATGACATAAAAACGTACTCTCTTTGATTATATATTATATATACCTTTTTTCTTCGACGGATTCCTAGCCCTAAGCAAACATTTTTCTTTACATCGACTGTTTTATAAGTGAAAATTAGAAGTAAAGTACGTTTCACAAAGTATTGAGTTTTCAAACAAGGGTATAATAAACATGAATTAACTTTGACGGAGCAAGGCCGCCTCGGACGGAGTTAATCCGAATCATTATAGTTAACAAAGAAGCATTATTATCGGAAATATTAAGTATTATATGCCCTTCATGCTTAAGTATTACATGCCCTTCAACACGTTACTTTTTAACGATGTTGCTTCTTGTGTTTTCTTTTACGTAGCAATTTTATCTTTAATAATAATTATTTCAATAAAAATAAGCCATTTTTATTTTAATAATTAATATTATAAAAAGTTTAGAAAAAAATTAATAAAATTTTTCAATAAAGTTTTAGAACAAATTAATAAAAATATTTTGAAAAAAAATTGTAAGAGAATAAATAAGAATGACTTTGTTTTAAAAATTCTTATTTATACTATAACCAAATTTAATAACATTTCGATTTTATTGAATGTAATCAATTTTCAGTTTTTCTCCTCTTACTTTTGTGCGGTTTATCTGCTTAATCAGCCATTTTGCCGATTTTAGTTAAAATTTGAGGGGTACTTAATCGGTATTTACGAGCGATATTTCTGACTAAATATGGCTTGTAAGGGTAAAAAAATACATGTCCTATCTGAATTTTTGCATGCCCCCAGCATGCTGAGAAATATAATTTACGAGCCCCGTAGGTTGGTAATTTAAAAAACTTTCCTTATATATGAATCCCAGAAGCCAAAATGGAGTTATTCGAAAATATGAGCTGAGATCGTGATTATTTATAAAAATAGAGCTTTCACGGTTACGATTACTTTGAACAAATTTTGATATTTTTTTGAATGGCACTACCCAATTTTATTTATCGAAACATGATCTTCAAAGTAAAAACAGAATTCTTAACCACCTTTAAATTTTTAAAAAGTGGTAGTAATTTTATTTTTGGGTGTTTGTTATTACTAAAATATTCTATTAACTCAAAATAAATATATCTACATTGAAAGACTGGGGAAAAGAAATTTTGAAATTTTAATTTGGAAGTGATAGCTAATACTAAAATTTTTCAACTTCCTATAGCAAAACTGATACTAGAGTGTTCTAGATATTTTCGACGTTTCAGCCACACAGCTCTAATGAATCCACTGTGGTAAAAGTGGGAAATAAGAAGAAAGCACAATGATTTGTAAGCCGAGTTCTGCTCTCTTCATCTCTGTCTAGCGTCGCCCCTATTCATGCTAAAATTATCATTCCAACTAAATTTCAATTTTTTTTAATGGTAAATATCATATGTCGACAAAAGGTAGACAATGCCACTTGTTTACTGTTTAACAAATTAATTTGTTTACTGTTTAACAATTTACAGACAGGACGTAATTGTTTTAACTCCAGAATCTTTATATAACATTGTATGGTATTTTGTTTCAATTGTTCAAATGGATAAGGCTTAAAAAGTCCATATACAGGGACATTTTTATGATTTCTTTGCATACAGAAATGTTCTGAAATCGCAGCCGTTACACGGAATTTTTTCTATTATCCTCACTTTTGTAATAGTTAATCATATAAACCTTAATGTAAGACTTCCAAAAAACATTTTAAGCGAAAACTTACAAAAATATATAATGAACATCTTACGAATCATTATCGATGTCAATAAAAGCAAATATGAGATCTGGGATGAAAACATCAAAAACCAGTCTACTTTCCACAACAAAATGAATTTTTTGGCTTTCATTAGAAACTGCTTATAAGTTTCATTTTAACTTTTCTTTAAATAGAGCTTAAAAGATTTTATCACTCTCTGAGTGTATGTAAAAGAAATAAAGGGAAGGAATGTCTTTGTTTACCAATAAAACTAAAAATAATTATTAAAAATAATTATCAAAAATAATTATTAAAAATAATTATTAATAATTAATTAATAATTATTAAAAATAATTGATAAACACAACTAGTTATACATTTGTAAAAAAATAGTCTTTTTTTTTGTTAAATTTATCTATTAATTTTTCAAGCATTTTTAAGTAACAGAAGTCTGAAATTTCATTTTTTTTTAACTAAAAAGAATAATACTGGAATTTGAATTGTAACATTCTTTTTATGATTACTACGTAATATTGTGAAGAAATATATTTTACAATACCTTAAATCTAAACTCCAAAGATATAAGGCAGGTTCTGAAAGCATTAAATGTTCAACAATTTTGTTTAAATTATTAAACAAAGAAAAAATAAACTCAAATTTATATTTTAATTTATATTTGTATTATAATTTATATTATAATTATAATTTATATTTTTATATATTATAATTTATATATTAATTCAAATTTATATTTATTATTATTTAAATTTATATTTATTATTATTTAAATTTATATTTATTATTATTTAAATTTATATTTATATTTTAATTAAACATATGACAAATTCGCCATTTTATAGCATATAACTTTACTTTAATATTTTGGCCTAAGATGTTTATATTCTGCAGAAAACAACAGGATTTCCTAAAATAACTCAAATAAATCTATGTAGTTTATGTTATTAATTATTTCAAGAAGCCAGGAAAATGACAACATAAAAACCTACTCACCTTGAAAAATTTTTTGAAATAGATATTGAGCCAGAAAATTGGTTCTTTGTTCATGCAACAAGACATGTTCAGATAGGAGGGTATTTAATCAATCTATTAACATAAGATATTGATTGCTGGCTCTATATATTTTGGTTATAAATCACTAAATAAAAGTAGCCAGGAAAATGACAGATTTTCATGGGACAAACAAGTTATTGGCAGAAAAAATTATTTTAAACGAAGTTTTAGTAAATAATACCCTCTGCGTATATTCTAGAAATGCTTACATAGGTAAAAAAAATTAGGTTTTGAAAAATGTATGGAAAGTTTTGAAGCAAGTTATCATTGGAAATATTGTTTGGGACATGCCAGGAAAATGACATTTTGATATTCAATTAAATTTTTTAAGTATACTAAACAGTCAATGCTACTTATTAATTTTTTTTTAAAAAAAAAGTTCTTATAGTATTAGATCTTGGAGCAAGGGACAGTGAATTGTCATATTTCGTGAGAATCACCCTTATGGAGAATTGCGGTTTATAGAACTGCGCTATATAGATCTTGTACTGTATTAATTTTTTCCAACATTTTTATGTAGCAAAAAGTCTGAAATTTCATTTTTATTTTTTTTTAATTTTTTTTTTTAACTAGAGTGAGTAATACTTGGATTTGAAATGTAACATTCTTTTTATGAGATTAATACATAATATAACGAATAGATAAATAAAAATGTCTTTTACGTTACCTTAAATCTAAACTCCAAAGAAATAAGGCTGGTTCTGGAAACATTGAACGTTCAACTGTTCTGATTAAATTATTAGACATAGAAAAAATACTCAAATTTATATTTTTTTGAAAAGCCTTATGATGAATTAACCCTATATTGCAATTTATCATTTGTATGAATCGAATATTGGTTAAAGAGTAAAACATATCTTCAACTGTAAGAACATCAGAGTTTTCTATAATGATGGAATGTAAAGCATTCAATCTTGAGAGAACAGAAAAATTCCATGCAAAGGGAAATGAGCTGTCATAAACTTCAAAACTTTCTAATGTATTTTCAATGGAATAAAATGGAGAAACACTATTTTCAGGTAAAGAGAGTAAGTTAAGGTTTGTTTCTGAAAATATAATTTTTCTAACAAAAGAATTATTTGCATCGCGAAATATATCTTCAGGTAATAAATCCAAAGATGAGTTGTATAACTCAAAAGTTTCTATAGGATTTGTAATGTTAGCTACAACACTGCGAAGAACTTCTGGTTCTTGAAAAATTCCTTTGCATCTGATGTAATTATTTAAAGCTTCTCCATTTTCGTTTTGATTTTCTTGGACTATTTCACAAGCTATGTCAGTTTGTTTAGTGATATTCAATAACGAAACTATTATAAAAATCTTTGACCATTTGAAACTCACTGGTTCCATTATCGTCTGAAATGAAAAAAGAATAATAATGAAAAAAAAATCCGGAAGCAAAAACTTATAAAGAAATACCAATACAACAATGAATGTTAAAAGTATATTAGCCCCTTAACGCACAGATTTTTTAAAACAAACCGGCCAAAAGCAATTTTTTTTTAAAGTAAAAAAACACACTTTAGAATATTGTCCGCTCCTGGTTCAACTTTTCTTTTGGTGGACAATTTTGATATACTGCGCTTTTGTTCCATGGAAAAAGGCTATATTTTATTCTTGAATAAATAAGTGTTATAGCTTACAATCCTATGTAAATGATAAATATCATTAAAACGATTTTTTTTTTTTAGATTTCACAGTGTTATTTTCAATTCTCGATTATATTCAAGTGTGAAAATATATAGCAGCATAAAATACAACACCGCTCGAATTATCTCGAATTTTGGCCAGTTTAGCGTGCTCGAATTAACTCGAGAACACAAGTTAAGGGGTTAAAGAAGACAGATAAATGTCTAAAATCGTATACTTATAATTTAAAAATTTTAAGTACATGCAGATTCAATGTTTATTTTGAAAATAAATATTTTTCTCTTAAATTCTATATTGTATAGATATAAATTCACATGCACCATTATATAGGCTTACATGCATGTGAAAAATTAAATATCGTTGATAAGTGCTATCGTTGATATTAAAAACTCAAACAAAAAATTAGGATATTTTTAAGCAATGAATACAAAGATATATTTTCAGGTGATCTTAGTAAATCACCTTATGTTTATGATATAAAAGTTATGATCAAAGACGACATAACATAATCAAACATAATCTTTTGCCAACACAACAAGCTATATTTTCTCAGAAGGAGCAAAACGTTTTACCGTTTTCAATGCATTTTCTGCATTTCTACGAAGTCTATCACCAGCAAGTTTTAAATTGTGTACTATAATAACTCATTTTGACGGGATTAAATTTTTAAGATTGCCATATGGACTATAATAAATTCTCCTGAATTATATCAAAAAAATTTTGATAATATATTTTCAAATTTAAAAAGGAAAGTGATTTAAATTTATTTATGACGTCATTGTTTATGGTTACAACGAAGAAAAATATAATGAAAGATTGGATTTAGTTTAAAACCGAGCAAGAAAATTTTGGGTGAGACTTTTTAAAAATAACAGTCAAATAAATGTACACTGCGCCAAAAGAAAAGAAAAGAAAACGGACCACCTTGAATAACTTTTGATCTAATGATCGGATCTTCACGATCTAAGACTATTGGGGCCATATATTCCAGATTATGTTTACCTTCATATTTTTACCTCGAAATCTGTCATCGAAAAGAAAAAGTATGTTTCTTTAGGGAAAGTACAGTTTTGTGTTTAATTCCGTAACACATATCCATAATATAGCTAACATTAAAATATTTAAAGTCAACTCTTTGAACGACTAGGATCGGTTAAAAATCCAATCATTAGAACTAAAGTTATCCAGGGTTAAATAAAGAATTATAATACTAAGCATTGTTGCAGTTTTGAACGATATTATAATTCGACGTGTTCCAAAATATCTAGCAGTATATAGAAGGAAAACTCTGGAAGCCGTTAGAGTTCTATGAAATTCCTGAATGTTTTGTAAATATTATCAGAAACATACATAAAAATTACAATAAGCGAGTTATCTATGCCTGCCAACAATCAGAATCCTTAAATGTTGAATCGGGTGTTAGACAGGATTGTAAACTTTCTCAAATAATCTTCTTTTGAAGAGAATAAAGGGGTATAAGATGAAACGTTACTGGATATCTTTTTGACTTTGATTTTGCAGGCAACTTATGTTTATTAACCACCACCTTTCAAGGCATGCAAACAAAACACAAACTTTTTAAACATAGAGGCAAAGAAAATGGGGCTTATTATCACCCAAAATAAAACTAAAATTTTAAAATTCAATCTTTAACAACTAAATGACAAATTCCAAGAAATTAACAAACTAGAGGAAGTAAATATTTTTACTAAATATTTTGGAAGGATAATGAACAGCAAAAGAAGAACATATGAAGATATACTAAATAGATTATACGAAGCCTTATGCAATTACGCTATTCTAAATAAACTCTAGAAAAACAAAAACATAACAAATTCAACAAAAACTAGAATTTTCAATACTAATGTTAAATCTGTTTTACTCTAGGGATCTGAAACATAGCACTGCAATAAAAATAACATGAAAAAACTTCAAGTATTTATTTTCAACAGTTAAAGAAGAATCTTAAGTATCAAGTGGTCCATAAAATTTGTAACGAAGAAATCCCTAGAAAAGCAAAATAAAAACTAATTGAATTGGAAATTAAAAAGCGTAAATGGAAATAGATGGGTCATGTTTTACCGTTAACCTGAGAAATTTAAAGTAAAACGGGTTTTTGATTGGAACCCTATGGGCAAAAGAAAAAGAGGAAGACCTAAAAGTACTTGCCGCAGGACGATTATAAGTGAGTTGAAAACAATAGGAAAGACATGAAGGAATATATATGTATATCTAATGAAAAATATAAACATGCTTTTAAAACGATTAGTTGGGATCACCAAACTCGTAAATGATAAGTATTATTATCCTTTAATATTCTAAATATAAGAAACAAAATAATTATTCAAAAGTAAATAATAAGTGTCTTGTTTTCATTCCATTATTTAACTTGTAAAATATAAGGTTAATAAAGTTTAACGCGTAAAGTGTACTTTAGTCAGATATGTGAATATGAAGTAACAAAAACATGTCATTTTGAACCGCCTATAAAGAACATGTTTTTATTCAAATTGCACTTTAATATAGTATAATCAAGAAATGAATTGATTAACTTTCAGGATAATATTGTTCACTTTTTGCACTGCATTAAAATTGCAGCAACTTTGAACGATATAAACACTTCAACGCGCTTCAAAATTTTTAAAACTGCATAGTAGGAAAATAGTTCTGTTTTACGATTTCTCCAGATTTTGTGATTAACAATATTAAAACTATTTCAGCGTTCAGTATAGAATAAATAATTTTACTTATGTAGTATAAGTATCGTATTCTTACCAATTGATTCGCTAAGATAATTAAACTTTTAAATGTAAATAGTTAGTAATGTTGGTTTCATTTTATTACTTAACATGTAAAATAGGATACATTTTATGATATACGAAATTATCAAAACATGTATTGAACCACATAAATGAAACAAGTTTCGAATCAAATTGAACCATAATATCGTATGAGCAAGGTCAAAAAGAACAAACTTTCGAGATAATATGATTCACTAGTGGCACTGTATTAAAATTGAGCACATTTAACAATATTAGGGTTCAACGCGATCTAAATTTTCTAACAGTGTATATAAAAATAATCGGCTATATTTTTCCATTTCCAGCGTTAAAGGATGATTTTGTAATTAATGCTATAAAATTTATTTCACAATTCAGTGCAGAATAAATAATTTAAATAATTATATTAAACATTCTTACCTATCGTTTCGCCGGATTCACCGAACTTTTAAACGTAAATCATAAATAGTGTTGGTTTCATACCACTATTTAGGAAGCATAATATACATTGTTTGATACGAGAATATAAAACAACAAAAAAACGTAACCATAACGTTTCAACCCCATGTAAGAAATTCTTATCTTCTAAGAATCTTAATTCTTATCACGTTGTGAAATACAGGTAAAGATAATGTGGTTTATATAATGATAACTCCAATTTCAATATCATATTAAAAAACAACAGAAGACAGTCCTCATAAACGGTGTCTGATTTATTATGAGATCACGCTATTATCTTGAAAGAAAAAGGGCGAAATGGGAATGTTAGGTTTGGTAATTTTTAACCTCAACTCAACTACTAAGGAATTTTCATAGTTATTCTAAATTATTTTTCCTAGTGTTAGCAAATCTAATGTATTATTATTTTTATATGTTAAAATTCAAGGAATTTTATCAATCACTATACATAGTATTTTAAGCAAATTTATATAAGATCATATAAACAAATGATCTCGCCCTTAAGTCTTGATAAAAATTAATATTTAAATTCCATTCATTTTAAAAATTTCTGCTTCTACAAACACCTTTTGGGTAAAACTAACACCAGTTCCCCCACTTTAATTAAAAAACCACGGAGTAAATGAGAACGCTTTTTTCCATACACAACAGTCAAGAGGCCTTTACTCTCGCCATCTTGAATTTTAGATTTGAGTTTTCTTGATATTTTTTCGTACTTAACAAACTTTTGATAATAAAGTATTATTCGACAGTATAGTACCTTTTAAAAAAGGTAGAAAATAAAGAGTTCGTTTAATTAGATTCAGAGAAATAGAGCATTTGATAATTCGGTTATTGAAAATGTTTTTTTTTTTTTTTTTTTTAATGTTATTTATTTTAAATAATTTTTTTTGTAGAACTAGTTAATATTTAGATTAGCTAATTGAGGTGAAGGATGGGGACTTTTGAGGGGGTGCATATTTTTTTTTTTTGTTTATTAAAAGGGGGACTATTTAAAATGCTTTTTTTTATGTTATATATGTTATTTTTTAAATTTTAAAAAATAAATTTTAATAAAATCTAATTTTCAAATTTTCTTTATTCAAAAATTTACATTTTATGAATATTTTTTTTTCACATTCAACTTTAATAAATTTGTAATGAATAAATGTAATAAATAAGGATCATAAAATTAGAAAAAAAAATTGCCCATTGAGTCAGTGCAACAGCAGAAACTCGATCTTGTTGAATAAAACAGCGAGAAGGCGCTTTTTATTTCCTCACACCATAATATTCCCTAAACTGGTACTTTTTTTTCCGCGGACTTTCTTTCATCTTCATTCGTTAAGAGGAGGGATGCCTAATGCGTTTAACGAAATCTATAATGGTAGCTTTGAACAAATATGAAGACAAGGTTTTGAACAACTATACTCAAATTAAAAAACGAACAAATCTTGTTAGATGCAGTATTTGATTGAGTGCACGATTGAGTTAAATATGCAGTTTTTTTTTTTGATGGCGGGCACTTGGGATGTATTGTCCCATTGGCCTCATAATATGCCAGGACTGCTACTCTCTTCTCGTTACCCAGTGGGCACCTGTGTCGCCCACGTCATACAACCATAAACCCGTTTATAGGGCGGGTCACATTCACACAAAGAAGAAAGGACATAGAACACACAGAGAGAGAAAGAAACATCCATGCCCTGAGCGGGATTCGAACCCGCAACCATCGGCTCCGCAGTCAGGCACGCTAACCACTCGGCCACCTCGTGAAACATGCAGTAAAGTGATAGTTTCCAATTCCAAACATGAAGTGATATGACGAATATAATGATAATGAATTCTACTCAGATTTCCACGGGGGGAAAAAGTTTTGAATATATTTTTATTGAATTTTTTTTAAATTAAGTTTTGAATATATTTCAGATCATTTGTGTAGAAGCGTCAAGAACGGTAAAATAATAATAGTAAACTTTTTTTTTAAGAAAACTTTTTCTCTTTAATAACCAGTTTTTTTTTTTACCCAGAAGGTAAGAATCCATGCAAAAATTTTTGAAAATCGGTACAAACGGCAACTTAGACGAAAAATTTGCAGTAGCAGCAAAAACAAAGAGAGAGGGGGGGGGGAATATAAATCAATAAGCATTTTTCCTTAAACTCAATAATAAGTAAAATAAAAAAATTGCAGTATTTAAAAAAAATTACAATTAACGAAGAATTGCAAAAATGAAGAAAAAATGAGATTTTTTTCGAAAAACCAAAAACCTGTTACTCTCTCTAGTGCACCCCTATTAATGTAACAAAATTCTCTTGCGTTATAAACCAATCAATAGAATTTCATAATTTTGTTCCTTAGAAAAAGAAAATAAAAATAATTATTAGAAAATACAAATCTTACAAATTCAAGCATTTTTTGTTTTAATTTTAATATTTGTAAAAATTTATTTCTATCATTATTCACATGCCTATGCATATCTCAGCTAGGAAATAAAAACGTAATCGAAATCATTAGAAGGGAAGGAGAGTTCAAAACGTAAAAACCAGCTTGATTGCCTGTTGAAACTAAAAAACACTTTTCTAGTCCTCTCTGTTCTCCTCAGCAACAGAGCAGGTTTTTACGATTTTAGTGCTGTCTCCTTCAGCAGATTTTGTTGGCATTTATATTTTTCCTCACACAAATATTAATTTGCTACTAACAATGTGTATATTTTAAATTTTTTTTTAAGGATTCTAAAATTAATCATTATAGAATAACTCGTATTTTAATGGACACGTATTAAAAAAAAAAATTGACGCAAAAAAGTTTGAACGATGAAATTTAATAATTTCTAAAAATAATTAAAAAACAAAAGCTTGGCGAGACATTTAATTTCTTATACCGATTTAGGCATCAAAAAATGAAAGTCAAAAGAATAAATAATTGAACATTAAATAGATCAGTTAAAATGTGCATTGTACAAATTACCAACACAGTTTATACTTTTTAATTAAATTTTAAAGTATGACTATGTCTTTTTTATTAAAAAAAAAAAGAAAGAAAGAAAATCGTTAATACTTTAGTTTTTGATAAAATAATTGTAAAATCATGAATTATATGCTAAAAGCCTGGAAAATATTTTTTAACAACTCAAGTCACATTTTATTTCATGATTTTAAAAATTTGTAACAAAGCATAACTTTTCAGAAAAAAAAAAAAAAACACGTTGTTTAACATTGATTTTTACATGCTTTTCTTTTACAAGGTGATAAAAAAATTAGTTAATTCTAGCAGTAAAATTTTAACACACATAAAATTAGTTCAGAATTTTAAATGCATGACATTAGGACTAACTTTTTTTTTTTATCTCATTGGTCAAAGAATAAGCCAATTAATGTTTGCTGCATTAGCTAATTTTTGAATACTGAAAAAAGTTAAAAGTTTCAAATTGTGATCAGTTATTCACATACCAAGAAGCAATCTGAATCATTCAAAAGTCTAACAGAAATGATCAATGGTAATTAAAGAATTTGCATATGAAAGAATTTGAATCTGGAGAAAAAGAAAAGGCATGTTTATTTGGAGAAAGTATGTTTTCGTGCTTGATTTCATAATGTAAAATATTGCAGGCACAAATTAATTAGCATATTTATGGTAAAACCAGAGGTTGAATATTAGTAGGTAAAGATTGACTATTTGATCAAAATATATTCAGATGTTCATTTTTTTGCACTTCACACTAATTTACAAAATTAGACTGCAATTTTTAAAAAATTAAGAATTAGGTTGTAAGCATTTTTGGAAAGATACTTTAAAATGATTTCTTTTCTGTAAGATTAGTCTTAACTTTGTTTACTTTTCAAAATTTGTTATACATAAAAGAAAATAGCATTTTAATATGTAGTCAGGTGGTAAAAGTTTCCCAAAAATATCATTGTTTTAAACATCATAATTGAAATTAAAGAAAGTATTATTAATGTAAATAAAATGTATTAATTATAATGATTTATTTTTAATAACACTAATTAAACTATAGTAAAAATTTTGTTGTTTCAAATGCCACTTGTCAAATAATGGCAAGCCTGCTTGGAGAAACCACACAAATTTAAGGCTGAGAGTAGGTTTCTTGTTTTCAGTGGCACCATCAATGGCCCAGAATACGTCATAGCCCATTTTAAAAGGCGGAGCTATTCATACATCCACAGATCGTAATTTTGACCTGAACTAGAAAACGATCAATTTTCAGTTCAATACCCCCAGAGGTATAATTTGTTAAGGGAACTTAGAGGGTTTTGTTATCCAACAGATTTAAAGTGCATTCACTACAGAGAAGTCTTCAGAGGGCTGGGATCGAACTAACAACCTCTTGGACATGGACCCCAACGTCCTACGAACCAGGCTATCTCGGCCACTGGAAAAATGCATTACTGCAAATAAAGAAAATCACCTTTTTAGCTATATTTCTATTTCAAAGAGTAGGGAAGAAGATTTAAAGTGAAAATCTACCAAACTCTTTTTTTTTAATGCAGGAAAACTACTAGCTTTAATCTTAAACTAAGTCTTGGCTTAGTTAAAGTTAAGTTTGGCAAGCCCAAATTGAGCCTTAACTAAAGTTTAAGCTGTTGACTCCAAACTGAGTTGTGGTTAAAACCAGTTTTTCATATCTCATTCAATGAATATACTGAGCTTTTTCAAGGAAATTATTTTACATGCTTGCCTAAAAAGTAGATCAGTTAAATTAAAAGGTTATGAAGAAAATATGCAATTTAGGATAGCAGAATACAAGTGTGGTTTCAACGTTTTTTATTAGATTGAAATTACATATATTACTCATGAAATATCACATTATAGATGAATTTTAATATCATCATATCACAATATAAAAGAATGTTAGTAACATCGTATCACAATATAAAAGAATGTTAGTAATATCATAATATAAATGAATCTTAGAATAAATATAAATATAATAAAACACAAGTAATGAAATGAAATGAAATGACACTAAATAGGGTGCATTTTAACACCAACAAAAATGTAGATAACGTTAAATGTTTAATTATACAATTGAATTTAGGATAAAAATTTCAGTAAAATGCAAACCTGAATGACACATAAGAAATTTACGACATAAAGTACTACATAATTATTTAATCAAGTTAACTTTAACAATGCATGGAGCACTTGGAAAAACATGTAAATTATACCGACTACCAAAATGATATATTAAAAAATAAATTAAAAAAAACTGTACTAAAAAATTTCATGAATAAATTATACAAATATTCAGGAATATAACTTTTAACAAATATAATGTATATGTCCATACCAGTTTTTACACATAGTGAAAGCAATTCAGCTTTATCAGTTATGGTGAAAATATAAAGGAAATATAAAATGCTTTTTTCAATAGCATATCTTAAAGAAATTAGATGCCTTTGGGCTTTGACAAATATGTAGAATGATTTAGAACATAATTTTGAACAAAAGTCTTATTGTGTAAAATGTGTATAAATTAATACTTTTCAAAATTAAAACTAGAGTGGAAAGTTGCATAAACTTAAATTTTAATTCTGATTTATGGGCATATGTTCTTTAATATTTAATCACAGAATTTTTAAATGAAGTTTATTAAAAAAAAAAAAAAAAAAAAAAAAAAAAAATTTGCAAAGTAAATTTTTTAGTTGTAACAATTTAAGTGATATTTACAATTACTTTTATAATGAATATTAATGTACAATTTCTTAATGTTAAAAATCACTTACAGATTTACACAATAAGCAATTTAAAGAAAAGTAGCCGCTGGAAACCCTTTTTTGTATATGAAAATTACATTGACTTTTATGAAATAAAACGAAGCAAAATATAGTAGAAACTAATGGAAATGTATAATGAAAATGTATATACACTAATACACTTTTGAAAATTTAAAGCCAGAAGTTAATAAAACGTATTATTTAATGATTAAAGATTTTACCATATAGCAACAACTTACATTGCTTCTTCTAGTTTTCTATATGAAAAGAAGCTCCAAAACTTCAGTAATTTATTGCTTTCACATAGCATACACAATACCAGTACTTAACAGATACATAAAGAACATACAAAAGTAGTTAAATGCATTATTTATATTTCAATGAATACATACCCTCCAAATATTATAGAATATCTTGAAATTTCTAAAAGTGTTTTTCCTGGAGGTAGCCAAGATAATGTCTTAATATTTTAATATACTAAATTTAAAAGAATTTTGTCTGCCACTGCATGTAAAATAATATAAACAGGTATATTAAAGGTCAGTTAGACTAATTGTTCTGTGTTTAAAATCTAATACAACTTTCATTAAATTTTCATTTGTTTCATAAATTCTACATTATGTATAATATTATAAAAGAAAATGTTTGCAAAAACCTCAAATGTTAGTGGGCATGTGCATATGCCATTATAAAATAAAACTGGGTGATTATACATGTAAAAATTATTTTGATCATTTAACAACTGAAATGCCTAAATGCTTTAATATCTATTGCAATTTCTTTTAGGTATTAAATATTCAGAAATTTAAAAAAAGGATAAAAAAAAAGTTCTTTCTGCAGATACATTCACGTATAAGCTGAATATTTTGAAATACTGAGAATGTATATGCTTTACCATAACAGTAATTTATGTTACTAATATTAAATTAGAGTTTTAGAAAATCACAGTTATTTAGAAAAAAAATCTAGTTGCACTATTATAAATATGTATTCTTAGGTCGAAGTAAAAGTAAAGTAATTATACATACATAGAAGTAAAGAATTATACACACATAAAAGTAAAGAATAATACATACATAAAAGTAAAGAATTATACATACATAAAAGTAAAGAATTATACATACATAAAAGTAAAGAATTATACATACATAAAAGTAAAGAATTATGCATACATAGAAAGTTCAACTAATATTGCACAAAACAAGTATACATTACATTTTTTATTATATTTTACTACATAAACACAAATGTTGATAGATAGTTGAGTGAAAAATAACACAGACTTTTAGCTCTTTTCCTTTTTTAATATCACTATAAACCTAAAAGCATTGATATAAATATGACTATTATATAGAAGGATTTCAAAACTGTTGGTATTAAAACTAGAAAGAAGTTATAAGTTTCCTCTCTTCATTTTGGAATTTTGCAGGCGAGAAAATGACACCATTACTAAAAGCTTCAAGCACTTTGCTTAAAATTGCTCCAACAGTTTTACCATGCAAAATTTTCGTAAGCATTTGCTGCTGAAAGAAGATTGTTTACATAAAGTTATTAAAGAAGTTCTTGTATTATTTTTCACTCATCTGTATGTATACAGCAAAAATTCTCTGTAAAAATATTGTGGAGATCAAGAAAAAGTATTGTTCTAGACAGATAAGGAACAAGCACCTATCAAATGTTTTTGTATAGATATCGTGTACATGTAATACACATGAGCATAACAATTATGTTTTATTACAAACTAAATATTTATCATTCAAATTATTTAAGAGCAGTAAAGTAAAAACTTTGGTCAAAATTTCACAAAGCTTTTATGCATACTAACAATGCATAAAAAAAAGATGCAAGCAGTTGTTAATAACAAAATTAATCAATCAATTGATAACTGAAATCAGTCAGTTAATAATAGCTTAGCATTTCGAATTTTTTTAAGCTTTACTTCAAATATGTTTCATGCTTTGTCATTATACATCTAAAGTTATAATGTGTCAAAACAAACTTCCGTAAATTTGGTCCATCGAGAAAAGAACTGAGTTCTCTTTTTAGTCTCTTTTAGAACTATAGGGTGTTATTTTTAAGTACAATACTTGGTTCGGCAAGATGAAGTTTGTAACTATACTAAGTTTATGACATTGTTTGCACTTTAGAAATTGTGACTCAGAAAGAAATACCATAAAAAGAGATGGAGGAAGATAAAAAAAAAAAAAAAAAAAAGAGGTGGATGAGGATAACAGAAAAACCTAATAATAATAGTCCTAGAGATAATGATTTAGGCAAACCTCGAGTATATTAGTCAGTAAGCGGAGGCGACACCAGTTAATAAAAGCTGCTCTAGTTAAGAGCCATTGCATCGCTCAAAGGACTAAAAGGCAAAAGAAAAAATTTATCAAGGACTTAGTCTCAAATAAAAAATTGGACATTTTACTTCTTTTCAGTTATAACGTTTCACTTATTTAAGCTTTTTTTAATATCAATATTTGAATTTTATTTAATTTGGCAGCAGATATTATAATACAATGCTATTGTTTTAATGGTAGATTTTGACTTGTATTCATTCAATGCATCTTTAGCAATAAAATTTCCTAAATGTGTAACAAGCAAAATTATCTCACTTGAGAATATTCTTTATGGAGTTTTTATATTACCAGCATTGACTGTAATGTATAACAAAATATTACTTTTAAGCATATTACAGGGCGATCCATATTAATTCTGAATCTAAATATTCACTGGTGTGTGACTTAGGGGAGAAGATAAAAGTTCAAGACAAAAGCCACGAATCGAAAGAAGGAAGAGGGATAATGGCACACCACTTTCATATAGTTTTCACTGTTCACAATCTTTTGATGGAATTAAAGATTTTAGTCATTTTTTAGTGATAATCTCAAGCATAGAATAATGCAATGTTTCATGAGATGAATGAATCAGAAAGTTTTTAATATTTCTTGTAAGAATCATGTGTGCTGAGCTCTGAATTCAGAGAATGTAATCAATATCCTGAATTTATAATGCTCTTCTGCTAAAAAGAGTTAAAATTCTTTGGCCAACACGATTAAAAGACTGTCATTTGTCTTTTTTTTGTACTCACAAAGGCATATCTTTATAATCGCTAAAGTTATGATTTTGAAAGTGATATTTTTGATTACCAGTAAAAGTGATGACATAGTTTGAAAAAAAAAAGTTTATGCATGTGAAGTCATTGTTAATCACCTCCTGATCCTAATAGCCTGACTATGTTAAATTTTAGGTAGTGTAAAGCAAACAGTTGCTTTGTTTGAGGACAGCAAAATGATTTTGTAACAAATATTTATTTATCAAAATTTTTTTTTTTTGAAATTCAAGTAGAATTCATATATGCAAATTTTATTTGCACAGATAGCAAATTACAACATTATCAATCATACAAAATTTTTAATCACTTTCATAAAAAAAAAAAAAACAATAGTCAAAAGGACATAACAAAGATATATTAGATAAATATTAAGTTTTTATTGACTGGTGTTAGAAAAAAAAGTACTAACTTAACTCTATTTTACATATATGCTGTTTTATGTGTGTGGGATAGAAATTTAAAGAGTTATTAAAGCAGAAAATATGAAAATGTTTAGTAAAAACCTCACATCTAAAGTTTGTGAAACATCATAAAATTTTTACAGATTGCAATGTAAAATCGATGTTATCTTTCCTTTTACATGAGTTTTATTGTATAAATTAATAAAAATGAATGCACATACTATCAAATCAATAAGAATCTGTGTATTTGTCTGGTTCTGGAGTACAGTTTGCAATCAGTGTCATTTGTAGGTACCCATTTAAAGTTTTTAAATCTGCATTGCTATTTATTTTAATCCACTATATGAGACTAATCAATGTAAAGCCCTATTGCAGTGAGTTCTTAAGGAGGAACTCACTACAATGGGGTTTCAAAGGGAATCAAGTACTCAGATAAGTACTGACAAAGGCAGCAGGTCAAATATATAAATGCACAAAGTAGTGAATTGGTGAGGATAAATGAACTGGTGAACAAAGTCAAACTTTTATGTAATAAAATGAAAAACCTATTCATTTAAAAATTTCATAAAGGTGTTCCTCTTAGTAGTTTTTAAAAAAAGATATAAGGCTTAATAAAAAAAACTGTATCAAATAAATAATTCTTTAAAATTTCAGAAACACTTTTAATGTTATAAGATCAATGCTAAAAAGGTATCTAAACTATGTTCAAGTTTATAAGCAAGTATTCATATAAACAAGATAAAAAAATGACAAAAGTGAAGCAATTTGAAAAATAATTTCTGTCAGAACAACATATGCAAAAAACTATTTTTTGTCCAGTCATATAAAGTATGTTTTTGAGCATAAATGAATTCATTCAAGCTCTTAATCAAAATATTATTAACAGTATAATGACAGTTACATTTAAACAAGACAAATTTAGTTTTTTAAATACTGTAAGTATGACTGGAATAATGGATGGCACTTCAATTTACTCGCTGAAGGTCTAAGAACAGGATCATATGATAAAAGTGAAGCAATTTGAAAAACAATCTCAGTTAGACCAACATATGCAAAACACTATTTTTTTATCCTGTCACATAAAGTATGTTTTAGAGCATAAAATGACTTCATTTAAGCTCTTAATCAAAATATTATTAACAGTATACTGACAGTTACATTTAAATGAGAAAGACAAATTTAGTTTTTTAAATACTGTAAGTATGGCAGGAATAATGAATGGCACTTCAATTCACTCGCTGAAGGTCTAAGATCAGGATCATATGATAAAAGTCTTCTAATAATCTCACACTGAAATATAAAAAGAGAAATCAATAAAAATATTTGGACAGTGCACAAAATAAGAAAAGTTACACATTTAATAACTTTTATAATAATTCCTAGTGAATTTGAATTTTAACTACTTAATTAGAGCAGCAATTAGATATTTACCTAGAAGTCATGTCCATAATGACTAAAATAAAAATTTAAATTGTAAGACATAACTCTAATATAGCGTTTAACAATGTAATTTGAAATATCAAAATCTAAATTTTGAATAAAACAAACGAAATTATTCCTGAGAAATAAAAATTATATTCCTGTCAACCTCAGCGATTCATGCACAGATAATAAAAATAATAATACAGATTAAAAAAAGTAACATAGTTTTTAAAAATATTTTTGTTCAGATATGCCTGTTGAGGCAGAGAGGTGTGATTGTTCTTGTTATTCAGAGGTGCCATCTATGACCAAGAATTCCTTTGAAATTATTTAAAGAACTTTTTAAAATATTTCATATCTATCATAAAAGCTTTAAATCCTTTAATAAAAAAACATGTGGCAAAGAGTGGCCAATTTAGCATTTTTTTAATAAAATACATCAAAATTTGTTTGAAAACAAAACTCTTTCTGGTCTGTCACCACAGAATAGAGAAGAACGTTATTTGGTCTGGATTTTCAGTCCATGACTGAATATTCTCTCACAGGTTATCTAGCTGTGAGGAATTTTATTGCCGCCAGCATAATCTTGATCAACCTTCTGTAGGCAATACTTTTAATGCAGTCGACTTTACACCATAGTGTATCAATCCTATCAAAAGAATTATAAAATTCTGAAATTTCTTTGCATTGTAAAGTAGAAAATGGAGCTTCTAGAGTATCAAGAAATAAACTTATGAGCAAACTAATTTAGAATTTTTTTTTACACTATCAAAATTTGGGCTCTATTGATGACACATTTTTAGAGTATCAAAATATGGTAAACAGCAAAACAAAATTGTGTCTATGTTTCTGGTTGTTTGTAATGGAAGAATGTAGACAGGTCAATCCGACATATAATATTGATACCAGCAAAAGTATGGTAGCACAGTCACTTTTACATAAGCTATCGTCACAGAACAAAAGTAATCTACAACCCACTCAGGTGTAAGACAATTGTGTCAGCGTGATTGGAATGTGATTAAAAAAAGTTAAAATATTTAAAGCAAATACTTCAAATACGATACTAATTTTATAAAACTTTTACTGGATTTGTAAGCTAAATTACAAATTTTGAAAAAAATATGTATGTTTAATTATTTAACGTAGTGTTATTTGTTAGTTGTTTAGAAATTATTTGGTGCCGATGTTTTTTGTTTTGTTTCAGTAGGGCAAGGGTTTACCTCTTTAGGATACTTTTGGATGAACTGGGGATCAAACATATGTCTTCTGGCACTGGCAAATTTCTGGAAGAAATATTTTGTGTTAAAATAAAATTATATGATCAAGACAAAGCAAAATAATATTTTATGTTTAGCAACAAATACAATTTTAATAGTTAATTAGTTAAATTAAAAGAAGCTCATCTTTTTTGAAATTGAAATCAAAATAAAAGTTGCATTTGTGGCACATATAACAATCTTTTCAGAGCTATCAATGGAATTCACAGTGGTTAAACCTATGTTTCTTAAAGTATGATTCACAATATTGCTCAAGGATGCTGCATAGCGAGAGTAAAGATACCTCTTAGGTATAGATAATAATTCTTAATACTTATCTTGAATTATAGTTGAATTTAACAGGTAAAATTACCAAATTATTGTAAAATGATATTTATAATAAATTAGTGTTAACTCCTAGACAACTATTAGCAGCTCGGCATCGTAAATTTCCGCTTAAAAGGATCAAATAAAACTCTTTTACATTCTTAAGCATTGTGTCATGATTTTGATAAAAACTTGTACTACTTTGTATAGTCTATTGAAGATGTATGATCAATTACCAGAATTATGATCAATAAAAGATGATGCAATTCTAAAGAATATGGACAAGTTTAATATTCACCTCTGAAAACATAATTGGAAATATTAAAATGATTTAAAAATATTTTGAATAGTAGTAGGATATAAACTTTTACCTCAAATATTGAAATTAAATATGAAGAAAGTAAATATAGGTTTGATGAGAAAAGCTGTTGTGAAAAAATACCCATCATATACCCAAATATGTAGAAAACTACATTTAGTTCAGTGGTACAATTCTTACCTCATATCTTGAGAAGTTATGCTTTAGAGTTGTTAATCAAATTATTATTAGGGAAAGAAAAGACAGAGCCTTTCTTCCTTTTTTTTTTACAAAAATTTACGAGGTTTTTATAATTTAAATTTGCAAGATTAACCTTCGGGTTATTATTAAACATTGTTTATATGAATGCAAATAATAAATAAAACAATATCACCGTAAGTTTTTTTAATGACTTATTCTGCCAAACTCAGTAAAAATACATCGATCAGAGTTTGTTATACACACAGGCTTTGAATAGTTGTAACCCTTCTTTATAAATTTTAAAAATTATAGTTACATCCCTAATTCATAAATTCCCAACCACAGTGGAACAAGTGCTCAATTAGAAAATTTTACTTGTAAAGATACAGAAGTGGAAATATAGGTATAAAGAAATTGGCTGACTTTGGAGTAAGTTTATAAGTGAAAAAAAGCTAGAATGAAAATCTGGCATTAATTCCAAAAATCAGACACAAGAACAAGTAATTAAAAAAAATAAATCCTAAATCAGAAATTTGATTTCTTATGTTACACATTCCTTTGAGAATCAACAATGCAGGAAACAATACAACACACTGTTTTAAAAGAGGTGTGATCATTTTCTAACTTTTTAAAAATTTTCTTAAAAATATATTGGTAATATTTACCATGAGGCATGGTATTGACCTAAGTCAATTTCCATTAATTCTGCCTTTAATTCAACATTTTACATTTTTTTATGGCTATAGAATTTTTGAAGTTACTGCTACATATTTTCTAATAGTTTTCAAAATCTAAATGATTTAATACAACTTTAGCGTGCTGCTAATTTTAAATTACGCATTTGAAGCGACCTACTTGATTAACAACAATTCTACAGTGAATCTGTTTGGTTTTATGTCAATCGTTGTTTTGTCAGCTATTAATATGGATTTTAACATGGCTTTTAAAATAGCAATGTTTTAATATATATTTCGTTTGGTAAACTTTGAATTGCACTTTTGAAGAATTACTTTTTTACACACTCGATTATTGAAAATTCACCCACAAACTCATCAATGACATTTTCTTCGGTTATTGCTTAAGATTATTTATGGCTTTTAAAATCTTAATTTACTATAAGGCTACATTCTTTTGTATGGTAAATTTCTAATCTCACATTTGACGAATTACTTTTTTTATGCACTCGCTTATTAATGATTCTCCTGAAAACCTGTGTGGCATTATTGATTGCATTTTTGTAGTTATTAGCAACACGAATTTTCCAATCACATATTTGAAAAGCACACACTTATTGCATTAGATTTGTGATTGTAATTCGATGATTATTGTGATGTGTTGATTGTAATTTTACAGACAAGGGAATGATGGATAAAGAAATCACCTGAAAATTTTTTTCCTCATTGTGCACTTTTTTTAAGCGCTGAATTTTTTCCCTTTTTTTTTTTAGATAGAAGATAAATAAAAGACTCATTTTTATGCATAAAAGTAACATTTATAAAATTGAAGAAGAGAAAGAAATTTTTTTTTTATTTAATAATTTCTTTCCTCATGAACACATAAAAGAATATACACATTGAAAAAAAATTACATATTTCTCTTTTTCTCACTTTGCAAATCTTCATCACATTATTAAAATTTAAAATCCACCGCATTAACGGAAAAAAAAAAAAAAAAGATTGTCAATAAGACCAGATGAAATTATGATGAAATCACACAATTCGGATATGTAATAAAAGAGGTTATTAAATATTATTAGCTTCATGTGTTGTAATAAATGTCTTAAAAAAAATCGACATTTTTAGAAAAGTATTTGAAAATTAGTAATGGCAACTGCCCAAAAATTGGACTGGAAAAAAAAAGAAGATAGAATTATCGCGTAAAATAGCGAATACTCAGACCAGCAAACTTTGTTTCAGTGATATCTGAATTGTTTGATAATATAATAACAGAAATCAGATAAAAATATATAAATAATTGAACAGTTTCAGTTTTAATTTGATATCTGATTTTACCTTAAGTTGCATGTAATTCATAAGAAACTAAAAAGCTTTATCACTTTAAGAGCATTTACAACTAATGAGAAAATAGAATTTAAGTTTTTCACAGCTGAAGATTACCTCACGTTTTTCAAAACCAGTTTTCATTGGCAGCAAAAGTTCAAAAAATATAAGCCCTAAGGAATACATATCAGTTTTAGCATCGTAGATCTTCTTTGAGCACTGGAAAAAAATTTATATTAGAAGAGGAAACAGTTTAGCACAAGTCAGAGAATTAGTTATAAAACATTTTTTGTAAGAAAAACATTAAAGAAAATATAGATATAAAGATAGTCTATTGTAAAGAATAAAGGAAAGTTAGCTTTAATAAATATGGATATATTATCCCACACCCACAACAAACTTTAAGATATTCAACATAATAATATATAAAATAATTTATCTAACTAAGCATTTAAAAATTCAATAAATTATTAAAGCTTTACAACATTTTATTTTACAAGTACACTCAATGTTAGGCGAGAATCTTTTATTAATTTTTTAAAATTATCGCTTGTTTTTCTGACCTTAATAAGTAGATTCAACAATAAAAAGTTACAATAAATTTTCTTAGTGATGTTTAATCACCATTAGAAACTTTCTCCTTTTCCCCAAATTTCTACATTGATATTACAGTGCACTTAGAAAATCACATTTGTTCTGAGGATGTGTGATGTTATAAAGAAGCTGATTTTATAAACTGGCAAAGCTTAAAAAAATAAGGTTTCATGTTTAAGTTTTACAAGTATGTTTAAAAACTAAATTAAGATATTTATATTTTATTTTAATTGTAATATTCTATTTATTATAAAATATGAATAAAATTTTGCTACATTGAAATAAAATACAAAAAATAATAACTACTTAAAATTCAAAATCTGATTTAACAGAGCTACATTCTTCAACTTAAAGGAGGGTTTTAAAATATTGGAGTACCCTTGTTTGATTAGCAGAATTTTAAATTAAAGATTAAACCTCGTTTGAAAGTTTCTAAATGCTCTTGTTACTTTCAGTGTTCAATTCATAAATATACTTTAAGTTTAACAGTGGTATTTAAATCTTCTCATTTGTGTTGCTACCAAATAAATTTAATTAAACATGCATTCTCATTCTTCATTCATAGCTGAATTATAAAAGAATATGAACACAAAGTGGTTTAAAATTATATTCTAATATTCTGACTCCAATTTTTATTGTTTGACTAAATAACTAACAACTAATATTCTTTAGTTGTACAGTTTATCTCTTTGAATATACAAAACAATAAATCGATTCAAGTTTATTTACATTTGAATCTTATTTCAACCCTGCTGTGGTTGTTTCTTTTTTTCTTAATAGTGAGAAGGTGACACTGAATGATGATGGGCATTCAATAACTTTCATACATTTATGAGCAATTTTCATTTGATTTCTTTTACCCCTCTCCTTGTTGACATATTTGTTTAATTTTTAGTACAATCATGAATTTTTAAAAAAATGTCGATGCTTTTTATAAATTTACAGTTACTTATTACACGCAGAAATATTATACAAATTTATTTCATTCTTCCAAGATTTTTGGAAATAGTTTTTGGTATGGATTCTAGTTCTAAATTTCTTTTCTGATACTTCTTTTCTGATGGTTTTACTTTATTCCTCTTAGCAGATGCATTACCAGTAGAACTGAATTTCTTGAATTCTATCAATTTTGAAGGTCAGTGTGAGTCTCCTACTTAAGTACCTTAGAACTTTACCTTTGTCCACTTTATTCTTTTCTTTCAGAATGTCAATCTTCTCATACAGTATCATTTGAGACAAAAAGCAGAATATATTAATGAAAGAACCAATATAATAATAATAAAAGGACATGCTTTCTCCTCCTTGCCTGTAGCCCTCTCAGACATATCCCTTGTCTCTCTAGTATGCTTTACTCTCGGTGCATGGTCTAATTCTAGGTGATAAAAGAACAATTTTTTGTTTTAAAACATTCAACTGAAAAATTTTTCTTATCAACTATAGTGATGCTGAAAAATTAAGCACTTTTAAGAACCTTGTACCAAAATTAAGTACTTTTGAGGGCCCTTATTTTCCAAAATAAAAGCAGTTTTTAAGGACTTTTAAGGACCGTGGGAACCCTGTTTTTTTAACTCATCAAGAACTTAGACACACATAAAATTGGCAGGAGGAAGAAAAATATTGTTTAATATTTTAAAATATCATTCATAAAATAGTAAAATGTATGAAACTTTCCAACAAAACAGTCTTTGAAATGTGGATCATACATACATATTAATAAAATATTTTTGGAATTTGATTAAAGTCAATAAAGCTTAGAAGAAAATAATCAGAAATGGGTTAAGGGATATGTTATTTTTTTAAAATGATAAGCAGTTAAAGATGCATGTATAAATTATTAATACCTTATTAATCGAATTATTGTTACAAATAATTCTTCAATTGTTTTTTTACACAAGTTTCCATACATTTTATCATAAAGATTAAGGAAGTATATTACACCTGTTCAGGACTCAAATATGTTGGTGTGCCAATACCGTGTGTATGCGAAAGTGTAACATCCATAGATGATAACTCAAATCCTTCATGTTGAGCTACAGTTTGCGTAGCAAGTCCAAAATCTCCAATTTTAATTAATCCCTCTTTGGAAAAGTATATATTTGACGGCTAAAAATATGTTATTTAGTTTTTAATTGAGGATAACAAGATATTCAATAACAAATAACAGAGGTTTGAAAATAGTTTAACATTCATAATTACATATCAAAATTAAATCAGATATTTATTGTTCATGCAACATCACATGCAGATGGTGTTCCATGAACAATTGTTCTGCATAAAATAGAATCAATAACAATCTGGTTAGACACATACATTGTTGTTAGACAAACATCAATCGATTGTTAAAAGGATTTTAATTGTAGCTATAGAATAAAGGTATTAATTGTAAAACTTTTTTTAGACTTATAAATTGAAGGATTTATTGTGAAATATTATTAAACCAGATTGTTCTGCTCAGATTGGATACTTATACAATATCAATAATGAATCAAACTGCCCTTATAAAGATATTTAAAGGCGACTTTTTTATAGGTTTATTTTATTAATATATTTTGATTATGACCATTGAAGAAAAACCAAAAATATAAGCTATAAAATTCTATATGCATATAAATGTTGTGGGTAAATTAGAAAATCCAGCTCTTTGCAAACGATTGCCATTATATTGCAATGCACAATACTAATTCAGAACACATCTGATATTTTCATATCAGCATAATACTTTATAGTATTATGCTGATATTAAAATACATAATTACAATGAGCTGAAATAGTTTAAACCTAATCAGAAAAATATCATCAATAGCTCAATTAGTATTTAGATTTATAGCAAATGGCCTGATTTATTTCAGGCCATTTGCAATGAGTCTAGATACTAATTGGAAAATAATATATTATAAGATGATGCACAGAAATTGAGCCACTTTTTCAACCCATTTAAAATATGCGTAGATCAAAATGAGGGGCAGAAACTGAAAGCCCCAATGAGCCCTTTCATAATATTAACTTAATAATAAATTAACTATGAAGAAAACACAAAAACTTAAGAGCTTGTTACATTAATAAAATAATTAGTTTTAGAATTGTACTGTTCTCGAAAAGGAAAAGTTTTTAACTTCCGTTATTCATTTTTTAATATAATGTTTGATTATTATTTGACTTTTGCAACAGATTTTAAGTAAATAAACTAAATAGCTCAGTCTACAGTAGTGCCTTTCGACACTTGTTATATCTGGATAACTTTGTTTAACCTTTCAACTGTTGAGCTCATGGGTAAAAATGTACTGGGATTTCCTTGCTACTAACTTCTTCACTATTGAATAACTAGTTTCACCAGGTAGGAAAGTCTATAGATGAAAGTTCGGAAAATAGTTGGAACTAATATTCACTGGGTTAAATATTCAAAATTTTATATGAAAAAATATAGATTTAGAAAATAATTTAATAGTTGCTTAACATTTCCAAACAAGCTTTTTAAAATTCATTTTCTAAATACACATAAATGACTGATCTCATCATTATAATATATTTTTCTAAAGCATGAAATTTTTTTATTTCTGTTACATATATGGAAAATTATATACATGACATTTAAAAATGTTCAAATTATGATTCATTAACTTTTAAGTATGAATGAATAAATGGATGGATGAGTGCCTGGAAAAGAAGCTAATGTAATAAAATGAAATTTTTGAAAGAATAGGAATAAATTTAGAACATTAAAAAATTATGTTTTCATTTGAGCAATTAAGAGCTACATAAATCCTTCATTCCTCTTTATAACTTAAGTGACAAAAAAGTAATAGAATGCAGCTAGGTAACAAATACCCACTTTACATTAAAAAACTTGCACTTTTTACAAGTCAGTGACATTTAAGAATGTTTAAAAACACTTTTGGAACACATGCCTTTTTCTGTAGATATATAGGGGGGAAAATACATATTTTTATTAAGTATGTGAGAAAATCTATGTAAATCAAATTTAAGATGAAATAATAAATAGTTACTTTTAAATCCCGATGCATAAGACCACAAGAATGAACATAATCCATAGCATCAAGAATTTGAACAAATATTTTCATTATTTCATCATAATCTCTTGAATTTGAGTGTGAATGAAGCCAACTTTCAAAGCTCTCTCTTTGGCATAGTTGCATCTATGATAAGAAATATATATAGCATTAGTATCAAATTTTAAGTTCATTCAAAATTTTATTTTCTATATTAGTTATACTTTAATGCCTATTTTGCTCAACAATCTAATTAAAACCTTAAAAACATACAAACTGAACTCAAATAAGATAGATGTTTGATATTTAATGGGCATTATAAGAGCTGTAATTATGTAATTAAAATTACATTACAAGAAAACAGGACGATTGTTCAGATATCTACTTTTTAAATTTGTGAAAGCAAAAATAAAAAGGCTAACAAACAAGATGTTGGTTTAATGTCAGTACTCAAATAAACAGAAATAGGTGGTGTGGCTAGCAGAATATCTAGCCTTAAAACTTTGATTTTGTTTTAAAGAGTCTTGTGGTTAGAACCAAACTTGGCTTTAAAATTATTTTCTTGAGGAGAAAGGTTAAAATACAAATCTTTGGACCAAAGTCCTAGTCAAAGAATAGGCTTAAACATCCAACATCCTTGCAAATTCCTCCATCAATTTATGACTCATAAATAAGGTTTTTCAATCAATGACAAAATAAAATTTTTTTTATTAAAATATCTCCGATTTTTGTTTTAAAAAAAACAAAGAGGTAAACACTACCCAAAGCTATCTTAACATATGATTAAAATCTTACAATATGGGTATAAGATTTACCTGAAATGGTCTTTGAGAGTGATTATTAAAACATAAAAAAATCTACATCATTTAGAGATAAATTTGTCATTATTTTTCAAACTTTTTTTCAAGGATTGAACAAACTCTCCAGTCATTGTATATATGTCAGACGCAATCAAAATAAAACTAAGTTTTTGCTTCTCGTCATTAGGTCTTACAAATACTATTCATAGGATTCTATGAGGCTACACTCTTGTTCATAGGATTCTATGAGGCTACACTCTTTTTCTACTTTACAGAGACAATTTTTTATAAGATTATATGATAGATAGCATCTTATTGTGTAAATATAAAGAATAGCAAAATATTTTTAAAATACAGTTGGTAAGGTAAACTAACAGGTTCAAAATTTAAAACAAAAAAAATAAAATAAAAAATGCTTGAAAAAGGAAGATCAGAAGAAAATTATCTTTCCAGCTTTGAACTGAAATAACAAATAAATAAATAAGATAGTTATGCTCGCTACTTGTGCATGCTAAGCAGAATAGAACAAAGAATAACAAAGAAAGAAAAAAATAAAAATAAAGGATTTTAAAGAGAAGTATAAAAGCTAATTAAAATGTTTAATAATGAAAAGATACAATCTCATCATCAGTTCACATGATTAGATCCCCAAAAATAGTGCAATATTAGAAAGCACTATTTTTAAAGATAGAATCTTGTAATCAGCTCACACTATTATATCTTTTTGTCATTAAATTTTCTAATTTTAATTATTTTTGAAATTTTAATATCTTTTCTAATACTTTTAAAATTCCTTTTTACTTTCCTTGTGTATTTATCTTATTTATGGGTTCTATGCACATTTCATAAAACTTAATAAATCTTAAACTCTTAGTTTTTCTATGAAATTTTCTTTTCATTCTTTATTGTCTCATTTATACATTATATTATATACATATATACACACACACATATATATATAAATAATGTTTTTTTTTTTTTGCTCATAAAACTCAAACCTTGCCTCTGAAACATGTGCAAGCAATTAATCTGGCCTATCTAACTCATATTAGGTGTTTTGACAAAATTGATAAGAAAATTTTGAGTCATAAAAATAAATATAATACACTTGAAGTTTTATACTATCAAGTATATCTTCCAGCTTCAACTTAAAGCTTCCAGCTTAATTTAAAGTTATATATGTTGTTTTAAAAACTGTACACAAATTAGCGTCAATGGACAAGTGTATTTCAAATTAAGATTATTACAATAAAAAGATATTCAAATATTACCTGAATGTATAAATATCCTGGTTGATTAATCTTTTCAAGCATTGAAGGCTCGATAGTACTTGTAAGTGGTTTTGGATAAAACATAAACTCTTTTTGAGAACAATCAACTGACAAAATGCTTGTTGAATGTAGTAAATTTCTGCCAGCATTAGAAAGATAACCACCCCTCGTTATTGGTTTTGATAATTCATTATCCAAAATGATGTTTAACTGATGCAAAATATTACACAAATTTTTAATAACAATATCGAAATGACTTTCACTATGCAGCTCCAACCATGCAAAAACTGAAAGAATCCAGATTTGAAACAGTTGAAGATTTTTTACATATATATCACAGTCATTTTGCAGGAAAACAGATTTCCACTTAGGTATATGCATTGTCTGATCTTCACAAAATATAAAAATACTTAATTGAAGAAGACATTTCTTTTTCATTGGCCAACACAAAGTCATATTTAAATCTTTAATCTGAGAAAAAACAGCAGTTTGCACAAGTGAGCTATAAGGTCTCATTCCAGAAAAACGAGTTTGATCAGAACTGATTGAATAAGGGCTATTATCAAGGAATAAATTTACATCCCATAAAATGTTACACAAATTGTTCTTTAGCAAATTGTGATAATACGTATTAAAAGGTCTAAGTATACAGAGAAGAGATATAACCCAACAACGGAATTTTAAGAGTGTGTCTAATATTAACTCTTTACCCTCATAATTAAATATTTCAGTATAGCTCAACCAACTCAGGTTCTCACTTTCAGCTCTTGAGATATCAGAAAACAAACATTTTCGTAGCTGTGCCAAATCATCTTCACTTAGTTTATATAATAAACAATTGTTTACTAACTGAACAAAGAAAAACACATTATTTTCATTACATAATTGCATAGAGCAAGGAACTAAGACTGGTTCAACAGAGTTCTTTTCCTGACCTACATAGTTTTCAGATAAATCAATTTTGGAGATTTGTAGGTGTTCTTGTAATGCATACAAAGATTTAATTTTAGAGTTTTCTATGCTTGATTCACCCGATTCCTCAATATCATTAGTGAATGTTATATCAAGAGAACTTGTGGCGCTTTCTTCATGTAATGATTCAACATTACTTGATGAAGACTGAGAGCTTTCAACATTACTCAATTCACTATTAAAAAATGAATCTGAAGATCCAGTAGAGAAAGGTTTCCTACTTGGCACTTCATCCCAATTAAAAAAATCATTTCCCAATGGATTGAATTGAAGTTTATGAGCAATTTTGATATTGCGGTTTACACCTTCATCTGACATATATTCTTCAAATTTCTTGGGTGAAGTGATTTTAACTTTCTTTTTTCTTGATTTTAACGAAATATTCGATTGTTCAACTGATGAAGGCTGAACAGACTGAGTAACATCACTAAAAAATAAAAAAAAATATCCAAACATTAAAAATAGAAAAAAAAAAGTTAATGGTCTAAACCTTTTCAAGAAGTATACTTTCAGTTATATCTAACTAAACTAAAAGAATTTGAGATATGCTGAAAGCCGGTTTGAACTGTAGAGACATAAAATTTAAATAATTTATTTGAACGTGTTTTGAAAAATAATAGGTTTTAGTTTTGAATTCGTTTTGGCAACGGAAGATATATAAAAAATGTTGTAGTGTTCTAAAATGTTTAAGAAATAAAATATGTTATTTTTTTGATAAAATGATTTGTAGTACCGTAAATCGGCGTTCATTTAATTTAGTTGGCACAAAAAACCAACAAATTGGTGACCCTTATTTTTGAGATGAGTACAGAAAACAGTGAAAAAATCGAAGCAACGATCGTCATGGACGCCGAAGCTAATAAAGTAAGCATTAAAATTCCACCTTTTTAGCGAGAGAAACCAGACATTTGGTTTTACCAAGTAGAAGCACAGTTTCAAATAAATAAGATCACAACTGAAGAAACTAGATTTAATTATTTGATATCCCAGCTGGAACCAAAATATTTGGGGCCTTATTAAAGACACTAAGCCTAACAAAAATACCTTGGCGAAAGAAAGACTTTTAAATACGTTTAAGGAAAGCGAAAACAAGAGAATTCAGCGCTCAGTTACCGTATTAGAGATAACAAGCCAAGCCAGCTTTTGCAAAAAATTAAAAATTTAGGAGCAGACGATTTTTCAGAAAAAGTGTTAAAATCTTTATGGCTTGATAAAATGCCAGATTTTATATAAAATATTCTGCTTGTAAGTGAAGAAAGTTTAGATAAACTGTCTACGATGGGGGATAAAATTCACGAAATGAAAACTGGGGAAGAAATATGTAGTTTCTCCAAATGTTACCTATAATGATGCTTTAATTGCACGAATAGCAGCATTAGAACAGAAAATTGATTCACTGCAAATAAATGACCGTAGTAGATCCAAATTTAGAAATAATTACCGAAATACATCTCGAAGTTGCAGTCGTTCAATAAAAGCATTCAATAGGAAAGGTAAATATTGTTACTATCATTTTAAATTTGGTAATCGTTGCCGACCTGAGAAATGTTATTCACCATGTGCTTGGCGAGAAAAGTCGGAAAACTCCATGATGCAACAGGATTAACAGCTACAACTGTTGCTGATGTTAATGAAAGCCGCAAGTTTAGATTATTTGTTAAGGATAAAAATTCAGGACTAAGATTTTTAGTTGATTCAGGAGCTGATGTTAGTCTAATACCTGCAACTCATCGAAATAACAATCTCGACCCAATAAGACCCAACAGGACTTTATATCCAGATTTTATTTTAAAAAAAAGGAATTATCTTAAATGTCACAACTCCAATTCAGTTAATTTTTATGGATTCTGTTAAAAAGGTAATACTTCATATATTAAAAGTTTAAATTAATTTAAATTGTTCACCATTTATATACAAATGATTTCTTTGTTTTAATATAAATTCTTAAAAATTTTCACTGTGCACTAACTTTACTGTAAGATATTTGAATTTTGTTAGAAAAAAACAATAGGCCGTTATTTTTATTCGACTATGCTTTTATTAGATTTTATTTTCAAATGTTTTGCTCTGTGGCACTTTTGAAAATGAGTATTTCCTTATACAGTTTTATCCTATCTAATAAGATTAAGAAACTGGTTCATTAAAGACGAATAAATGCATTTCAAAATGAAAACTTAGTATGTAATGCCATCAATGTTGTAATGACGGGGGATATAAAAAAGATTAGAAGGTGAAAATTGCAATTACACTTCAGGATCATTTTGTATCACCCTTGTTATTAAGTTTGATTTATTTTCATTAATTAAGACGCTTACGTGTTTTATTCACCGTAATTTTCTTCTCTAAATGCGCAAAAGTTAACAATCTCTCATTTCTTGTAATGTCATTATTGATTTCATTTACACTTACATATTCCTTGTGTGCTCTAGAGCAGTGTTCCCAAACCTTTTTATCACTGTGGACCTGTCAACGTTTGATAATTTTACCGCAGTCCGCTGGGGGGGGGGGGGTGACGTTGATTGTTTATATTTCAACATGCCATCAAAATAAAATACAGTTAAACCAAAAAATAATTATAACGTGATTTAACATTTTAACTTACTAGAAAGTTAAATCAATGAGAACCCTGAGCTTGTTTCTTTTTAATGAGACGGTTCCATCTGGGGGTAATCAGAGACAATGACATCCGAAGTGTGTTGCTTATGTCCAGTTTATTCCGTTGCTTTGTTTTGGTTGCTGTTACTGCAGAAAACCCCGCTTCACACAGATAGGTTGTCGGAAATGGCAATAGGGATTTAAGTGTTGTGGTGGCAGTCTTGGGGTATTCTGCCATGACTTTAATCCAGAACACCGGCAAAATCGTTGTCTCGAACGTAGTTCCCGCCGTCATTTCCAATCTCCAGCAGTTGATCTTCTTTTTGCACAGACATGTTCGATTCCCCCAATTTGTTGGCAAATGGGTCCAGAAGTTCTTCACTAACTCCAATGTAAATTTCGGGCCGCATTTTCGTGTTTTATTTATGATGCTTACAGTTATGATTGATCTTTTTTAATTAAAACTAATTGAAAGTGGAAATAGTTGCGGTGGTTTTCTTTTCTTTTTTACTTTTTAAAACATTAAAAAATTTGTCGCTACCTTCGAGGGGCCACCTTTTTTTAAATAAATAAAATTTTAATGGAACACAGATTTTTAATTTGGGGTATAAACCTAGGAATTTTAATTCAGTTTCAATGAAACGGACGGCCCGGTACCATTTGATCCACGGACCAGGGGTTGGGGAACACTGTTCTAGAGCACTTCAAAGTTAAATAAATTGATCAGTGTAAATCAATGATTTGTCTACATAACATGTCAAATTAAATAACCAGAATTAAATGCAATTCATATCTTGAATTAAAATCATCCTATGTTGAGATTGGATTGTTTTACTTTTTTGAGCATAAGAAATAAATACAATTTATAATTATCATTTTAAAATTAAGTTTTTTTCTATCAAAGATCATTAATAAAGTAATAGTAAAAATCTTTTGCCCATTTGTGAACAATTTTAAAAAAAGAACCTGAAAATCAAGAGGTCAGAATAGTTCACGAGATTTAAAAATTTTATACTAAACTGGTGAAAACTTTAAAAATGTAACATCAATAAATAGTTTTTGCAAGATTATTTCAGTACCAATCCTTATTCATTTTGATATCATTATATAATATCTGGGGCAAATCCAGGATTTTTAATTTAATATTTATTTTTGTGAAAAATTTGAGCATTTGATTTTTGTAAAAAAGTTTAGCTTATCATAATTTTCTATGAGAAAATATGTTCAAAAATAAAAACATTAACTTTGAAAGGATTATATTACTTAATAATAATAAAAAAAGCGTTAAGATATTTACTATTTACAATTAATACCAATGTATAAGGTTTAGACAAAATAATGGAAACACTTCAATACAAACATATTTTTTGTTATTTCTCAAAAAATACTTAAAGAATCAGTTCATAAATGTAGAAGTGTTGAGATTGTGCGATTTCTCATACATATCAATCAATAAAGTTGAAAGCTTTTTGATGTTTGAGGGACCGACAATAAATTACAATCTGAAAATTTTTTTTGAACACCCTATGAAAAAAACTTGAACTAAATTTGTAACTTATAACTATTATTTTAGTTATTATATGCAATAATTGCTCAAACATTCGTAAACCTAGCAAATACAACATTCGTATTCGTAGCAACTACAACAAATTTAAGAAAAAAATAGTTTAAATGTTTTCTGTGCATGCACAGTAAAAAAGAACTATTTTAATTACTCATATCTTGTGTATTTTTAACGAATTTTTCTTAAATTTTAAAGCGATAATTTTGTAAGCAATTCTAAATTGATCCAAAAGTTTCGTTTGATTTTATTGAATATTTTCATAGTTATAGCAACATAAGAAAAAAAAATGTTTTTATAAAAATGTCCATATCTCCATAAATATTCAATCTAGGTTGACGAAACTTAGTATATAGTAACAAAAATATTAGCTATAAGTTACAAATTTATTACTACATTCTTTTAAAATTTATTATACATTTTCCCAAAGTGTGGTAGGCGTAACCCCAGGGGTACGGGAACAGTTTAGCGGGGGTATGCGTTCTGATGCGAAGTATCTTGCAACAAACGAAAATTTCAAAACATTTTAGTATTTAAAAACAAAGTTAGCTGCGAAAATTTACAATTACGTATTTTTCTATTGACTATTTTTTGTAGAGTTAACTGTTAATAATTAGTGGTGTCAACAGCCAGTTGAGATTTTTAACTTTTGTACAGTTTTTTATAGTTAAAAATTCATTCATTTTTTTTTAATTAGTGGTACTCAAAGTTACGAAAAATTTAGAAAGGGTACACAAAAGTCATAAGTTTGGGAAACTCTGCCATAGGGCATTCAAAAAGAATTTTCTATTTGCAATTTATTGTCTGTCCCTCATACCTCAAAGAGCTTTAAACTTTACTGATATACAATGTCATTTACTGATATACGATGTCATACGATTTTACTGATATACGATATGTATGAGAAATCACATGACATAAACACTTCTAAATTTATATTCTGATTCTCAAAATATTTTTTGAGAAATTTCAAAAAAAGTTTTAGTATCAAAGTGTTTTAATTTCTTTGTCCAACCTCTGTACTGTTTGTCTAAGATAAGTACTCTGCCAGACATTCGTCTGGAGCTGTGGCGGTGACTATGGTAACGAGGTATGATTATCTCAAGTAGGGGTGGGGGGTTCCTGTTTAGGACTGGCTTCGGCAAGAGAAAAGGAGACCTCTGCATCGAAGCTACCCTCCCTAAAATGCCCTCTTCTTGTTTCCATAGCACCAGACTGCCACAGACTTAGTGGCGGTCAGAGTACCTATCTTAGACAAACAGTATATTTCTAATTAGTTTAAATTTACAATACTTATCTTGACTATACTTTTATCCGAATTAAAAAAAATTAATAATACACAAATTATTTCTCAGCATATCATAAATGTTGCATAGGTAGAAAACGGTGTAAAAAAATTTCTTTTTATTTTTTTGTGTGATTTGCTTTTTTTTTTAACTGCAGTGAACTCTTGCTATTATGATATCCGGTACAACAATAACTCCCTCTGTTACAATAATGTTTCATGCTTCCGACGAGCTTGCATATGAATTAATGTTACCCTCCTCTCAATATTACGATATCCTCTGAAGAAATAAATCCCTGTAAAACGATTTTTTCCATTTTCAATTGGTTTTCAAATAATGTAAAAAATCTTATTTTATCATCTTTTGTCATTTTTTCTGACAAGAGAAGACTCACCTATGACAACCTCAAGAGTTTCTTTGCTTGAAATTGCCTCACTTATCTCTTAAGAAGTCATAGATGTAACATTTCTATCTGATTTAATTTCCTTCATATTAAAAGCTGATCATGTGTCACAAATGACCAGCATCATATTAACACCTGAAAGAGAATTTTTTTCGTAGAGGGTGGGTGGGATACCCTTCACAAAGGAAAGTAATTTTCGTGCTTTGGAATTCTATGTATACTTTGTTGGTTGACTTAACAGTAAAAAAAAAAAAAAAATATGAATAGACAAACAAAAATATCAGATTATTTAAAAAAAAAAAAACGGTTTTCAGGTAAGTTTACAATCTTATTTTCTGAATTTATTTAAATTGTTTTTAATATTTAACCATAATTAACACTCTTCAAATTAATTTTTTACATAATATATAAATATATTTATAGTTAATACATATATAACATTAAAAAAAAATCTTATTGTGTCACCAGAGCATGTAGGCCTTTAATACAACAATATATTTATTTGTTCCTAAAATATTGTTGTACTGAAGTTTTACTGTATTAGGATTTGATCTACTTGATCATCTGAAAGCTTTTCTGGGTCGTTAAATAACAAGGTAATGTTTTTGCAGAAAAACTGCTCCTCAATTTAGAATATACCAAGAAATTGATCCTATAAAAAAGTCTTTCTACAGAAGTGATACATGTGCCCACTATTACACTTAGGTTTAATAACTTCATTAGTTAATCAGAATTCATCCCAAATAGTTTTCTCTTCCATTATGTATGACTTTCATGATGTGATTTTTTAATCTCGTGAATAGGAATTCCGATATGTGGTTATTAAAATGCCTGAACACGAATAAGAATATTTTGGAGCATGTTTCATGAAACTTGCATTTGTTTATGGACTTAATATGTCTGTGTATTGAAATATTTTTTAGCAAAAAAGCCACACATTTAATAAAAATGCACAGATGCCAGTTCTTTTTATTCCTTTTGGGAAGGTGTCAAATTTGCTTGGATAATTACAATTTCTGTGAAAGTGCCAAATTACTGAGGAAATTGTTGAGAAGGTACTGTCTTTGTTGGGTAAATTTTTGTGAAAGTACTGATAAATGGTAGTAAAACTGACCTGTATTAAGCCCTGAATATAGTTCAAAGTATGATTAAAGTATTTTTGCTAGTAAAATATTTTATTAACAAAGAAAAAAGAATTATATTAATGAATTTTCCTATAAAAAAGAAAATTAAATTAATAATTTCCTATAAAAAAGAAAATTAGTTGAAGCAGGTTTAATGGTAATGTGTTATTTACATAAACAAAACATAAAAGTTAACCAAACTACGTACGCAATATTTAACACTCGATCTCTTTCATCTTGCCAGCCTTCGGGTGGATTTTCAACCCAAGAATTGAAATAACGAACTATATGGGGATGATCAAGTTTTGCTAAGGCTTTAACTTCTCGTAGTACTCCATCATAGCGTCGTCTAAAAATATAAAAGCAATAATGCATTTTTTGTCAAATTATATTATAAATAAAGATAGATATAAAAATATATGCAAAAAAAAAAAAAAACATTTCTGGTTTGAATAAAATGTATACTCAGATCAATGAAATAAAAAATTTAAAATTGCTAGAACTGAACACTTTTTGTTAAAATGCAGACAAAATTAATAACTGAATAGTAATTGATTAATTTCTAAGCAGTAGAAATATAAATATTTAAAGTATTTAGAAGTCTTGAAAAGCTTTGTTGAAATCTTAAACCAAGCAATCAAGTTCTCACCCTTAGCGTTTTGAATGAAGCACATCAATTTCAACCACATCTCTAATAGAATAGATGGGTTTTGAAGAAAACATCCAAATAAGGGAATTTAGCAATTTATTCCTGTTTTAGGGTTCACCACAACACATCTTTCCAGTAAATCAGTAAATTGTCCTTTGACAGGTCTTTGAATACACTATCCCAAAATAATGGAGACACTTTCAATTTTTGACATTTTTTAAAATTTATCAAGAAATATTTAGAGAATTATTTTATAACTTTAGAATCATTTGGGTTTTGTTGTTCTTCATAGTTTTCAATAAATTTGAAAACTTCCAAAGGTTTGAGGGAACAGCAACAAATTGAAAAAGCTTGGAATTTGTATCAATTACTTTGATTCTTGTTTGTAATAATTGTATAACATTTCATAAACTTAGTTTCAATATTTATGGAGGTATGGATATTTTTACAAAAAAATAATTTTTTTCTGTCTAACGTTTTTTGTTTTAACTTTAAACATATTCGATAAAATTAAACAAAATATTTGGAGGAATTTTGAATTATAAAAACGAATTTATTATTTTAAAATTTGAAAGAAATTTGTTAAAAATTACACCAGATAAGAGAGTTTAAAGTAGTTCTTTCATATTGCATATGTGAGGGGGAAAAAAAATCATAACTTTGTAGTGAATCATATTTAAAAACTAATGGAAAAAAATATCCAATTAGATTGTCTTGAACATTTAAAAAATTTCTAGCAATTTTGTATTTTCAGTAGTTTTTGTATATTTTAAAAGATAGCTCTGAATGATTAGGGGGTTGTCCAGACATTATTTTGCACTATTATACAAGTTTTATTAAAAATGACATTGGCATTGTGAGGGATAATTCATAAAAGTAGGTTTTCTTTCTTTTTACTATCACATTTAGATTTAAACATACAAACGATTATTGCGAGGTGTTATCTTTTGTTATTAAATTTTGCATTATAATACAAAATTAAATTTGTGGAAAAATAAAAAACTACTGCTAGAAACTTTTTAAATTTTCAAGATTCTTCTTTCATTAATTACCAACTATCATTCCCAACAAAATTATAAAAAAATATTTTTATTTTTTTTTCTGTGCATCTGCAGTATGAAAGAAACTGTAAATTGTATCATGGGAAATTTTTTTCAAATTTTGAAATAATAATATTGTAACTAATTACTCAAAAATGCTAATTTTATTAAATATCTTTAAAAGTATACTAAAAAAAATGATTAGTTTTTTATAAAATTCTCCATAAATATTAAAGCTAGATATACAAAATTTCATACAGTTATTGCAAATACCAACCAAAGTAATCAATACAAGTTACAAGCTTATTGCTATGTTTTCTTGCATAGGGAGCTAAAAAAATTCTTATTTCCGTTCATAATTTATTGAAGGGCTTTGAAAGCTTTAAACGTTAATAATAAGTATGAGAAATTGTATAAAGTATACACCTCTAAAATTACAGAATAATCCTAAGTATTTCTTGAGAAATTTCCAAAAACTGAAAGTGTCTCCTCCATTCTTGTAGGGTAGCGTGTAGGCCTACTAACCTCTTGCACTGTCTGTGAGAACTCAATGACCAGGATGATTGCATTTTCAAAACTAAATCAAATAGTTGCTATGCAAAATGATTTTGGCCTTACATACTCCATGGTTTAACGCATCAAAATATGCAATAAAAGAATAAATCAATTATTTTTTAAATTTCTAGACTAGAAAACCACCTTAAATAGAAAAGCATAAAATCTACAACTAAAGACAAACATTTCAGCACTCTTCTATCATTATAGACCTTGATTTCTAACAAATAAAATTATAAGGTTAGAAAACTTAATTCTTATTTGTCCAATTAATTTTCATCAGATGGGCTAATTGTTTTTCTCCAATTCTAAAATTTGTCACTGTTACAGCTTTTAGGGGGAAAAAAACATTACCTTACATTATTTATTAGTACTAAATAATAATAATAATAAAAAAAAACATGGATAATGCACAAATAAAAGTGCAGAAATGCACATACTATAGTTTTAGTTATACAAACAAAAACCTTCCTCAGTGTCTAAACACCAAATGATTTTAAAGTAGAAAAGAGACAAACATGTGCAAAGTGTTTGAACCAGTAGGGACAGGGGAACAAGATAATAATAAAGAGATAAAAAACAGGAGTGAGGGGATGCGACTGATAAAATTAGAACTCTAGGGTACAACAGATTAAATTAGAATAGAATTTCTCTATCTTCACAAGATGTTTAGACACTGAGGAAGGTTTTTTTTATATAGAACCATAACTATAGTATGCCCATTTCTGTACTTAAGTCTCCATAGCACAAATTATATCCTACCCTTTTTGGATTTTGAATTTATTAGTAATTTAAAAATGAACACATGTACTTAATTTTAAGGGTTGTAAAAAAAAGTACAAGTTTTCCTTCCCTTATCCATTGAAAACACTGTTTATGCATGATTAAACTTTTTGGATGAACAATAGAAATTTAGACGAATAAAATTTACACCTATAAGATCAATACTTCTATATAAGAATAATATTTTTACAGTTAAATAGTACATCATTTTTTCAAACGATATAACTTACTCCTTTCTTCCATCTACAATAATACGAATTCTTTTTACAGCATAATCACAGTCATCAATTTTGTTTTTTGCTTCCATAACAACTCCAAATCCACCTTTTCCCAAAATCGTTATAAAATGAAATTCTTTCTGAAACCTAAAAGAAAATAAACTTACAACATAGTCACCCTGTTTTAACAATTAACACTCACAGTTATATGTGTTAAAGTTAATACACTTAATGCAACATTCCATAATTTAGAATATTATTAATAGAAGTAAACTTATTAGTATTAAGAAACTAAAACTCTGCTCAAATTTATTAAGGTAAAATTCAGAAATAGTTGCATTGAAGGTAAGAACTTAAAAGAATAATAGTCTCTAGTTCAAAAATCTTAAAAAATATATGTGCCAGGAATGCATACTTATTGCAATGAGTCCAGAAGTTTTCATTCACAGCAATATTACTTTTTGTGGCAATATTGAAATTCAAAATAAAACATTCATTTGTTATTTTACAAGATACAAAAAAATTTCTAGTAGAACTGAAATCTAATACAAAGTATTTAAAAGATATTCTACAAATCACAAAATACTACAAACAAAAGAGTTTCACATAAAAAAATTTTAAGTTCTAATAATAAATTCTTTTTTTTTAAGTGTTGAAAATAAAACCATCATTATTGATAAAATTAGAATAAGGGTTTGCCTACAAATTACATGAGATTCAGTAAAATGAAATGTCATTAAAAATGTTTTAAAGCTAACATAAAGAGCTATTAAAATAGTATTTAAAAAATTTTACAGACAGAATAAAAATCTGTAAAAATGATAGAAAATTTCTAATTGTTGGTATCCTTGCTGTTCTAATAGAAGAAAGATAAGTGATAGCCTTAAGGTTTAAGGAATCATACCTTCTCAATCAGCAAATAATTATTAACTTAACTTTAAGCACTGACACAGGTATACACGCAAAATCTCATAATTAATTATACTATGGATGGCAAATATGTAGCATATGTGCCACAGTGAAGTTAAGTTTACACAATAACACACAAAGATAAACTGAAAAATGAATGCAGCTAGACAGCCTCGGCCTGGTCATGGGAAGTGCCCAATGGTTTCAGTTAAATCTTTTTATGAACATTATGAAATCAACATAGATCGTATAAAAGTAAGTGGTGTCCATCCACTTAACACACACAATTTTGTAGGAATCTTCAAGAATTAATCTTAATATAAATGATTTGGTAAAAAAATAATAGAAATTATGAAGCTAAACTAAGTTGTGACTATTTAATAATCATTGTGACTATTCAATGATTACTAATTTTCAAGTTATCCACTTTTATTTTTCAACAGAATTAAATTGACTAAACCTTTAAAAGTGTATATTAACAGTAAAACCTAAGTTTTTAGTAGTATTCTTTTACTAATTATATCATTTTTTAAATTTCACTATCTGGATAAAAAAAATTTTTTGTGCAAAAATTCTATTTTCTGAATATAAATAGCATTTCCCCCTTTTGTATGTTCTAGTATGTTAAAAGTAGCACACATAATTATTTTATTTGACAAAGTGGTACACCTTCCCTAAAGATTGGCCACTTTTGGATCCCACTGCAGAATTTGATATTTCTTAAGTAAGTGAATTAAAGTTTATTCGTTTTTACTACTTTAACTGGTAAAAAATTAAGTACATTGAAGTTCAAAATTTCAAGGAGAACAAATAAAAAGTTGATGCATAATAACAAAAAAAAGTTCAAGTACTAAGAAGCACCATGTGTCTAATTTGGAATCCATATTATACAAACTAATAACTGAAGTTGGCTTTCAATGACTGTAAAGTAACAAGAACAAGAGAGTTATGAATTTATTCATATGAGTTCAGTTAATCATAGTTTTATTTATATGATTATTGTCTGAGCTAAAATTAAAAAAAAAAAAAAAGAAAAAAGGAAGCAGTTGAAAATTAATAAAAAAAGCGAAATACCTTGAAACAAACTCCTCTTCTGCTTGAACTTTAGTAAATGATGTATTAACTGTAGAGGTACTTGTAGTGGTGACTCTCTAAAATTAAGAAGCATATCATGCTTTTGAATATAAGAAATAAAATGTATTTAAAAGTAAGTAACTGTTTTGAAAGCATTTATTTGAACCAGTAATTTAAAACAACAATTACCAAATCCGGATAAAAATACGGAAAAATTTTATTTTCCGTATTTTTAAAAGTGAAATTGTCTCCGAGTTAAATCGGAGAAAATAGTTAAAATAAGCAAAAATGCGGAAGAATTAGCAGCTAGGACGTAGTTTGAATTTTCTGTTTATCTTCGAAAATCATAAATAAATATAATTATTTTATTTAAACGACTGAATTTTTTGATAAAAAGGCTGAAATTCGAGAGACAAAAGCGAGTAAGTTATTATATTTATAAATAATAATGCAGCAAAATTTAACATTTTGATCTTATTCTATACTCCTTCATTCCTTAGGTTTAAAATTATATCCTTCAGCAATATTTAGCAAAATGTAATAAAACAGAAAAGAAATACATTACAGTGGCAATGGGAAAAGTTCTTTGTTGATATGCTAAATGTTAGAATATTATGGTCTGCTGAAAAGTAAACATGTTGGTAAAAATCATTTTGGTAAGACAAATCTCTCATCCCTCTTCATTTTTCTTTAGTTTAATAACGGTTAAAAAATGAATTTGGTATTATTAAGTTTAAATAATGCATAAACTGTTTAAATATAAAAAAAGTGATAAATATATCTCATTTAAAAATCATTACAGAATTTTCAGTTCTAAAAAGGAAGATCTGAAGTTTATGCCAAAGTGTGATTCTGATGATCAGTGCTTTGGTTTTGATGATAAGAAATACTTGGCTATAGTTCTAAGATAGCTGTCTTTTAATTTTATTCATGTTTTTATTATTTTCTATATTGTTACAGCATAAAGATAACTCACTTTTTAATGGAGTAATGCTGTTTTACTATTGAAAGATCTTCGATTGCAGGAAAAAAAAAGAATTATTAACACACTGAAGCAAAATTGCTAATTTGTTTATTGTATTAAATTAAAAAAAGACAAAACTCTAGCAAATTAGTTATTGAAACTAAAATAAAAACTAATTACACTGCACTTATAACATAAAAAATAATGGTCACCAATTTCAAAAAACAATTATTACAATGAATTATAAATATATATATATATATGTATTTTGTAAGTTTTAATATTAAAAAAAAAAAGTCATTGAAAATATCAGAAAAAGGAAAAAAGACATACTTTATAACGAATACACCAGAAGAGAAAAGTTAATATCACAGCAATCACAATGACCATCAGCAAAAGTAATTTAAGCCTAAAGACATACATAAAATCAGAAATAATAAAATTATTATGCTACAATCATTAAATCAAAATGAACAAAGCATATAATTAATACAATAGATATGGTGTATATATAAATATGTATGATACATATTTATATATACATCATACAGGGATGCAGAGAATAGTGATGAAGTGACTTTTGTCAGCCACCAAATAATAAATAATCAGTCACCTAATTATAGGATATTTAGCTTAATACTTATATTAGCAACAATTAGATTTTTATGTAAAAACTATCCTCCTGAGTACTTTTCAAGAATAACAAACATGATACATTTTAAACAATCTTGAGATGAGCTTTTTCATATGCTGAACTATGATCAAATTAAATATTTACAACTAATAAATAAATCACATATATATTTCAGTACTGAAATATCTATGATTTATATATCTGAAATCAAATACAAATACTACATAAAAATCATGAACAATGAAATTTCAACTAAGTTTTAATATTAGATTAAAAATAATATCTCTTGAAATTTTTTTTTTTACGAATAACTTGACTTTTTAAGATAAAATCATTCATGAAAAACAAATTTCTGTTGATAGGAAGTAAACACTATGCATTTTAACATAATACATTAAAATTAGGCAATTTAAGGTAATTCAACAGTTCTTGATTAAGTTTCCTTAACTAAAAATTTTCATTTAATTTAAATAACTTAATAAAGGGTACACTAAAAGGACCCTGGCATAGATTCCATCTCCTTGTGCTGAATTGTTGCGGCTAACCACATTTAATAAAATAGAGCTATAAAACAGGGTGTTCCATAAAGATTGCTCTTAATATATAGTTTTGGAATACTTATGAAAATATTATGCACACGAGAGGATGCAAATACAAACATGCTGGGCTTACAGAGTAACACATTTCAAAAATATGTTATCCACAAAACAGCATTAATTACCAACAAAACTACAAAAAAAAAAAAACTATTTTATGGAATTATTTTATTAAATAAAATGTAAACTAAATTTTTCTTAAAAAATATATGCATTATATATTTTAATATGCATATATATATATATTAATATGCATTTTCACAAGTTTAGTGGTCACAAGGTAAATGTTTAATAATAAGTAAATAAATAAAAATGACAAAATGTGAAACTTAAAATTTATTTACTTAGAAAAAATTACATTTTTTTATATATTAGTAGAGCAAGGAAAAATAGTTACAATTCGAAATATGCAATATTACCCAAAATGTGCTTAACATACATTATAAGCAAAGAAAAAATTTAAGAAAAAATAGACATTTTAAAAAAGATGAAGGAATAAAATAATGTGGCATGATGAGTTTCTGCTAAATGGAATTAAAATTAAGTAGATTTCTTAAAATTTGTTTTTTTATAAAATTCTTCAATTTATTTTTTTGTTCGTTTTAAAAGTAAAATATTAAAAATGCATTCAATTGTTAATTTCAATTTTAATGAATTGATAGAATTCAACAAAAAATTTAAATAATCATTAATAAAATTTTTTAAAATTGTTTTTCTCTGAAAATAAAAGTTTTTAATTTCTTTTCAAATATCTTAAAACACATGTAAATATTTTCTTAAAATCTATCAGTTAAAAATAAAAATCTCAGTTACATAAAATATTTCATTTCAAAAATGCAGATGATTGGATTAATTAGATGTCAGAAAAGGAATAGTAACCTTCTGAATTACTTTTTGACCTACCTTATGAATCATTCTGAATTACTTTTGATTGAATATTAAGAGTTTCACAATCTAAGTTGCACTTTAACAGTACAAAAGAGAACAGAATAAGAATTTTTCTTAAAATGGATGTTTTTAACGTTTTAAAAGTATAAACTGTGATGACCCTATTGCCAAAATGTTTGTCATGGGTAAAATAGAGATACAAGTTGTAGTTCGATGGTTGTAACACACAGGGTGGCCACTCAAATCAGATTTCAAATTTCCTTGATTTTTCCAGGTAAAAATCTTAAATTCCCAGGTCCATGTTTTTTTTTCTTTTCTTATGAAGTGTAGTATGTGTACAAGAAAAGTATCTATATTATAAAATATTTCATTCAAAATGTCATTTTTTTTTAACATTGAAACACAAAAAAAAATTTTTTTTTTGACAAGATTATGTTTTTTTATCCTTTAATGTTTTGGTACAACATTAATTTTTAAAAAAATTAAGACACGCGGAGAAAATAATTACCACCATTTTGTCAAAATACAAAAAAAATTACCACCAAAGCATCAGAACAAACTTGAGCCATAAATGGATTCAGCCCAAGGACAGAATTTAAAAACAGAAGCAAATATCCTAACCCCTTCTTCTACGTCCAGCACAATCTTTGCCTTAATTGCACAGTCCCGTAGTCTCCATAGAGATCAAAGGTTTCTACATTTGTTTAGCAACCATGAGAGAATTTTATGTGGCATTCTAGTTTAACAGGGTTATAATGGAGCAAATTTTGATGCAAGCAAAGCATAGCTAAGTTGATGATATTTTAACTGTTTGGAAATACATTATTTCCCTCTAAAAACTGTGGGTATAATGGATGAAATAATTTAAATTAAGAAAATTAGTAAATAATTTAGATTGGTGAAATTAAAAAAATATCTAAGAAAAATTTCCAGCTTTTCTTTAAAATTCCCTGATTTTTCCAGGTTTTTTCCAGAATAAAAAAAATTCCCTGATAATTCCAGGTGGGTGGCCACCCTGAACACAATGCTTAAGTAATTCTGGATCATGTAATGGACCTTACACATGGGTGTTAACCAATATTTTATTATTATCACTACACAATATATTCACCTTCTGTTCTAGAATTTATTCCATGCACAATCAAGGTAAATGTTTATCTAAAACTATAAAAGTCATGATAAGAAAACGATGCCCGGTGGTTGAGTAGCAGCTCTTCGCTCTCCTGTGCCACCGGTCATGGGTTCGATCCTCGGACCGGGCAAGAATGACTCAGCTTTTCATCCCTCCAGTGGTTTGATAAATGAGTACCAAGCATGTTTGAGAATTAAACACTGGGGGTTTTGCGTTTAGCTGACCACCTAACCGGAACATCTGCTCCTGCACCCCAGAGCCCAAGGTCAAGAAAATTGAAATGAGCACAGTAGGCCTTGGCCCTCTATGGGCTGTCGCACCACTGAGTTTAGTTTAATTAGAAGAAAACTTTTAGAAAAATTATAATAAATTATTAAATATTCTTAACTTTACATTTTTACGAATAAGATTTTACATTTTAAGCACAATATCTGACATACACTCTAAATTGAAGCACAATCAAATGCCATACAATGTTAGCTAAAATAACATACCAAATGTTGACATCCATGGCTTTATCAGAGTATTTTGGATAGCTGAAACCTACTATACAGTGAGTTTCATTTTCATAAACTGAGAAATTGACATAAAAGTAATGTCCACCATCTAGGAAGGAATAATTTTGGGGTTAATTGAGAAAGATCCCATAATAAACATGCTACATTAATAAAAATATAAGGCGATAAAAATGCTTGTATGTAAGATAAGTAGAAACATTCAACTAGAAACAGAAACTGCTCAATAATAGTATTATACATACACAACCTTACCAGAGCTTGTTGGGTTATTTGAAACCTCTATGTAGTAAATTTTAAAGTCATTTACTGAGAAAGTAATAAAAAAGCAAATTCAGGTATTTATAAAAATTTAATTAATTAAATTAAAAGTAAAAATTAAGTCTTGCCATACTGAAAAACATGTAAGAGAAAGACAAAAAGTATAGGTGGGCAAGTACAGGACAAAGTGGTCTCTATAGTGTAGAGCTATTCCTACAGGGAAAAAACAATTAATATATAAACTGTCAGTATTGCCTGTGATTTTAAGGAAGAAAACATTTTACAACTTTCTAATTATGTCTGTTTGAAAACTCTAAGCTACAGAACTTCAAACTTTTATGTCGAAATGTCACAAAAATTAATTCCCAGACAAAAGTAAGATATCAGTTAATTTTAGAGTAGGATACTAATTTTTACATGGTTTTTAACCTGTTGTTGTTTTGATAAAAATTAAAATAACAAAATTGGATAAATTAATTTTATACATTTTTTGGTAATTGTCTGAGGTAGACAAAATAAAAATATATTGATACATTAAAAAGAACTTCAGTAATAACATAGAAAACAATAAATTATTAGGATTGAGATGTCATTTTGTGTGTTTTGCAATATGAAGTTACAATCATAGCTTTTTCTCAATTAAAGTATCAATATCATTTAAAATTTATTAGTTACAATTTCCAAAATATCCTTTAAATGCTGATCTGTCAAATGTGATCTTGTTTTTGATTTTGTGCTATTTAAAATAATTAGTTTGTTTAATGAAGTTATTATCTTGGAGTCAATAGTGCACTGAACAAATTTTTTATTCCTTTTTTTTTTATAAACGTCAGTCGCAAATTTTGCAGAGCTAGTTATCATCTGAAATAATTGTCTTTCTAGAGCCTTTCTCATCACTTCACTTTCTCATCAAATAATTGCAACAATTAGAATGAGATAATTTAGGGAGACACTAAAGTATCATCATTGGGCTACTAATTGCCCAAGGGACACCCCTTGAAAATTTTCACCATGGATGAAGTTAGGCAAATTAGCTATGAAAACCTACTCATATAAAGAAGAAACAATAACATATTTTAAATGGGTACACTGGTTGATGAAAAAATGATGACAAGTACAAATTTCATAATATCCTACACATCCAATCTTTTATAGACATACTGTTGAAAAAAATGATTATATGCTTTGTTAATGGATTACTTAGCTTAATAATAAATATTGAGCTTGCTCTTCAGATTGAGCTAAATTAAATATTCCTTTTTATTAAAAGAGATTTATTTGTATGTGTGAGTTGAATATGATACTGCCACTTTTCTTGAACAGTCAAGTAAAGTGGCTATTTCACATTTTTTAAAACAACTGACACAATAATCTTAAAGCAAAATAACTTTTCAAAATATAACTGTAATTGAAATATAATAAATTGTCCCAACTGTAGATAGAGGAAAATGTTTAAATAATTCTGCTAAATAAAAAGGTTTAGTAAAAATTTCCTAAATCTTAGAGTGTTATGCTTATAGTTCCCTGATAAATTTTCAAACTGAATTTTTATTTATTATTTATTTTGAAGTAAAATGTAAACATGTTTATTCAAGAAATACAAATGAAAATGCAATAATATAAATTACAGAAAGTAATTCTACTCAAAGAGGAAGTAAAAATAATTCAGTTACCTATAAATTCAACCTTTTCCCCAAACAATTGAGAAAATAAAATGTTAGAAATGGACTCTTATATGATGGATTCCTGGAACCAATATACTATTAAAATTAGTTATAACCAATTGAAATTTAATTTTTTATGTATAATATTGTTCATACCTTTTCAACACTATCCTGGTATGAGCATATATAATGTTTATAAAGCCAAATGTTTCAAGAAATACATTAAATTTGTCAAGTAATATTTAATAGAATAGAACTTACTCTTCAGATGGTTTTAAATTAGTATTGTTCTGACCGACTCTCATTTGCAGATAACATTGTCAATAAAGAAAATAAATTCTGAATTGTATAAACTTTTTAAGGGGAATTTTTTCTTATAAAGTTATTACATTATTATATTCTAATTATTCACATTATTTTAAATTATAATTTAGCAATAAAACATGTTATTTGGCAAAACCAGTAAAAAATTATGTAAACAGGTTGTCATAATCTTAGTAATGAGTAAAGATTAGCTTTGACACATGTATAGATCAATTTCAATTAAATTGAATCAAATAAGAGGTATACAGGTGTTATCAGATTCTTTAGAGACTAGAATACCAAATTAAAAGCCTCAAGCAGTTAGTGATGAAAATGCAAATAAAGAAAAACTAAATTTTCGTTTGAGCACAATTATTTTTCAAATTTGACTGTCAGATTAGTTAAAAATTTCTGAAATTTCCAAACTAATTAAAAAAAGTTAACATATTTAACAGTGGCCTCTTGTAAGTAGAAACAAGTGAACCACTTGTTAATACTAGTAATATTAAAACATCCACAGAAAACCAGTTGAGAACAATTTTAGCAGAAAAAAGGTTTTGAATTGTATATTTTTGGCAAATTGTGAATTAAGGAAAAAAAAAAGTTGTTTGTAGAATGAGATGAGAATAACTAAAAGTAATTCAGAACTAATAGATAAGCACATAACATACATTTCATAGTTAAATAATAAGAGAACAAAATGAATGCCATATGTTTTATTACCATTTATCAAAGTATTTGCAGGAATTAGTGCATTTGTGTTATTTGGAGCTGGGAATTTAGGCTTGATATCTTTTGTTCCTACAAAGAGAAAAATTCAGCTATTGAAAAATATATATTCCAACAAATCTTAGAAATTAAGAAAATAATGCTTTTTAGAAAATAAATCGTGAAAAAAAGAAAAAACATGTTATTGAGACTAATATAGTAAAGTTTAAGAATGATATTTGAAGTTTGAGTTTGAAGTCTTTGCCCCTGACTGATGTTCTTTTGAAGCAATTTTTTATACTGCGGGAATGTCTTTCACACACACAGGTTCCTAATTATCATTTTTAGATTAAATTTGCAAGCAATAATGTAATGGAACTAAAATAGTAACGTTAACTTGAAATGTTATTGAAAACTTGAACAAGAATGTGGAAAATGCCTAACACTGTACATCAATCATTTGAGAAAGTTCCATCATCAAATCTAACCATATTTAATGTAATGAAGGCTGCAGATATATCAGGTACATTACAAATGGATATTGAGCTAAGAGAAAGGTTTGTTATTAATTTTATATAATTAATGAATCATTTGAAACAAATCAATACAACTTAAAGCCTAATAAGGTTTTTTTGTATTAAAAAAAAAGAGTGTGATAACAAAAGTAATTTTAAAGCTTGTAATTTGTTACTCTTGTAATATGCTCTAGAACCAATATATATATATATATATATATATATATATATATATATATATATATATATATACAGTCGAACCCCGCTATAGTGAACCGTCTGCGGACTCAGTAATGTGTCCACTATAACCGATGGTTCACTATATCCAAATTTTTTGAAGAATATTTTTTGCATAAGACAGTTGAATGATTTAAAATTAAGTTTGCAATTTTAGATAAGTTATTTAAAAAATTATTAACTAATTAACAGATAATAAAGCAAAAATTAATGAAAAAAGTACTTACGTCGCTAAATATTAGTTTTAATTTCACTTTTTATGAAAAAAAAATTTGTGATTTTTGATTGAACACAATTTGATTTTAAATAGAGTTCATCAATTTTCTTATCCACTTTAACAAAGCTTCTTCTATGTTTTCTCTTTCAATTCCACACAGTTTTTTCGATGAAACCATATTTTTGTCGTATGCGGCAAGAATTGCACTTCGATTTTTCCAAATGCTTGAAACTGTAGATTTAGACGAGGAAAATTCCTGACACAGTGCCGATTGATTGGTTCCATCTTCAATACGCTTTACAATTCTAACTTTGTTCTCAATCGAAAACGCTTTTCTCTATAGAGAATTTGCCATTTTCACTGCTTTTGAAATAAAAATCTTGTCTCAAATAGATAATGTACGAATATGAAGAGAGCAGCTGTAGAATGAGTTAAATTGTTCCCATTCTTGATTGTCAAGGGGTGATTTGTAAAGAATATGGTTTGAACAGATAAGAAAATTCCAAAAATTCAGCTGGTGGCCAAGTTAACTGGTTGTAGAGCAAGCTTGGGGAAAAGAGACAAAGAGAGGCTTCTCAGGGAGGGGGGAGTATAAGATAAATGTTCTGTTTGACATTTATTACAGTATAGTTAAAAGTGATAAGCATAAAGGAGTGAAATATGACACATTTTATAGGAATGCGTTAATTTTCAGTCCAAACACCTGCAAGTTTAAAGTCCCAACCCTGCAAGTTTAAAGTCCCAACCCTGCAAGTTTAGTTGGAGGACTGAAAAAGATATTTAAAGAAATGAAATTTGAGTCCACTATAACCGAGTTTCCAAGTTCTAAGCTGTTCACTATAAGCGTTAAAAATAACATTATCAAAATAGGAGTACGGACGGGACCGCTAAAAAAGTTCACTACATCCGAGTGTTCACTATATCCCAGGTTCACTAAAGCGGGGTTCGACTGTATATATAAAGTTGATATCTGCACATTGGTTCAGTTTTTACATCCTTGAACTTTTTCGAAAGATTATGATGGATGCTAACTGTAATTGGTCAAAATGATGCCTGATTTCACTAGGTAAAAAAAATTATCACTGTTAAAACAAAAGGAGTCAGTCTGCAGGACTCTTTGATAAACAATGCATAAATCAAAATATATAATCAATTTCTTTTTTTCACAGACTTTTCATTAAAAGATAACCATGTCTATAATATGTTTAAACCACTTCTTTTAGGAAAATAAAATTCTCAACCAGCTGTCAAAAAAGCCTTTCACTATTTTTTAACAGCAGTTTACTTACAATTATAGATCTATGCTTTTTGATATCTAAATGTACCTATCAATATAATTTTTAATTAAGAAATAAATATCTCCACTTCAATGTAACTAAAACTAAAAATTATTAATTAAATAAAAATATGTTAATACTTTAACTTTTAAGCTCATAAAATATCAGTTAATATTTAAAATTCTAGTAGAATAATATAACTAGTTTTCTGTCTGTTGCTATAATCGTAGTTAGTTTGCCAACTTCGACTTACGATTTGTTAAAATTTTGTGATAATTCTTATTCATTCTCACAATCAAAAACTGAAAAAAAAAATTTTTTTTTCTAAAAGATTAATACAATTGGGAAAAGTATAAAACAAAAAATTTATTACAAAAACAGTTTACCAAAAAAGCATTTAAAAGGGTTGATTTTTTACTTACTCAAGCAATATGCTTCATATGTAAAGTCATTTGATAAAGCATTAGTCTTTGTGTCCTTTAAACGTAGTTTCTTAGACTGAATAACAAAAAGTTGATCCATATAGAAGCCTGCATTAAAAAAGAATAAACATGCATTATTATACAAAATAATGAGAATAAAGTGTCCTCTTTTGTGATAAAGATATTGACTAATTGATATTTTGTGAGATTTTTAATCAAAGTTTTCTGAAATGAATAACAAAAGTACATTTTTAAGGGATGGATTTGAAGGATTGAGACTATTTGTTTTAAACTTTAAGAAAAAGAAGTTTAAAATTTTTAGGTGATAAAAAAATCTTTTTGGAAAAAAATTTATGTTTGAAGTAAATTTGTTAAGTTTTTTTAAAACTAATAATGTCTTTTCTGTTATATTTGTTTGGGGTTTTGAAAAGAGGCGTGTATAGTTTATAAAATACTGTATATTTCTGAATACAAGTCCATCCGTGTATAAAACAAATAATATGCTTTTTATTTGGAAGTTTACCTGAAAATTAAAACTTGTTGCCGAAAAGAAAAAAATAAGGCATGCTAGGCTTGGAAATAAAATATTATCCCCTCTCGTAAAAACGGGTGCACAGTGGGTAAAAGAAGCATGGATCTTCCAAATTCGTAATAAGATTAAAAAATAATAGTATTCCTCTTAAATTGTTTTTTTTTTTATGCGTTTCTTTTTCAATTTTTATATTTAGGCTTTTCGTTTTCAATATTAATGTAGTTTATGTTTTGTATGTATGCTTCATGATATTTACTGATTATCATTAGCGCTCTATAAAAGGAAAAGTACTTTTTGGCGATGTCCTCCAAGAATTTTTTAAAGTTAGTGGATCCGATTATAAGCAGACGTCTCCCAACTTTAGCTCTCAAAAATTTTCTAAAGATTCTAGGTCAATATTCAGTAATAATTTATAAACTGATAAAACATTTCATAAATAATGACAATTTGGGATATGTATATTCTTTCAAGCAAATATAAAGTTATATAGAAGCATAATGATATTTATATTCTTATGTATATTTAAGTAATGACATTGACTATATCTAAAAATATAAAATCTACAAAAAAACTTTTTATCTTTTATTTGAGTAAATTTGTTTAAAAATTTTGATAAAAACGTAATTTCTACACTGAAAGTTAGGGGAGAAAACTGGTGTTCTATAGAAAAATGTAACTAAGTTACACAACTGCACTGGGTTCAAGGATTAAGAAATTTATAAAAACAGTCAAATTAATGGATTAAATATTATTCTGGTGATAATTATGTGAAGATAGAACAAAAAATAAAATAATAAATATAACATACATATTCAAGCCTACACACCTAAATACAGCAATGCAATGTGTTTCCCATCTTCATTTTCTAATTCAAAGAATTCTGAATTACTAGAAAAAGGGTCTAACAAATAAACCCAGTCATTCACAAGCCAAGCATCAATTATTTGTGAAGATGTCTAAAATCAAAATACATTTATATAAAAATTAATGAAATAAATCCTAACAATACCTAAAGGAAATAGTACAAAAATCAAAAAGTTATTGTAAGACTTTTGTCTATTACATAACAAATCTTTTCTACTTGGTACTTCTTTATTACTCCAAGATGTATCAAACAGAAAATATGCATTACATTCTAGACATCTAACATGCACAATGTTTAACGTAAAACCACAGAAAAAATAATAAAATGTTAATGTAATTGAACTGCTTTATCACCTTCTCACAAAATATTTTTTACAGTATTTACTTTTATCTGAATTTAAAATTAAATAAAGTTCAAAAATTTTAAGCAAAAGAAGTACACGCTATTTATAGTATAAGACACATATGAGTAAATTTTAAGCAAAAGAAGTACACGCTATTTATAGTATAAGACACATATGAGTAACTATCTAAAAACAATTGTAAGCTTTTTCAAACAAACGTACAGTAACCATTTTGACACTGCATTCCCCCAGACGTGATTGTGATATAAAGTGAAAAACCCTGAAAATTTTATGACCAAAAATTTGGAATCAAAATATCAATTTATAAACATGCTTTAAGTAATTTTTCGAACTAAAACTTATAATTAAATTACCAACCAATGAAGAATATCGCACCTTTATAGTAACTTATATAAGAAAAAACTTAGTTCTTACAAGAATCAGGCTATTGGATGTTTAAAGTACGTGAATATGAATAGCAAATCACAATTTATAAATCGTGTGAATAAAATTTTCAATGTGTAACTTTAAAATCTGGTAAATACAAAATTTGTTGTTTGATATTGAAATTGAGTGAATATGAATCACGATATTAAAAGATTACACCATAGTTTCAAATATTAAAAATAGCAAAAGAATCAAATTGGCAACAGAATCACTTGTATGAAAACGTCTTGTTTATGCGATTTAACAAAAGTTTCAAATTTTAGATAGCGGAACTCAGACAATTTTGTGGGATATTAAGTGTTGATTCATGGAAGTCTGCCAATTAATGGTCTTGAGATATGTGGAATTTCATAAAATTTGCAAAAAAAATCTTACGCTCTGTTTCTAGTTTTTAGGCCTGGAAGGATAATATGAAAAACTCATTGTGCAATCACACACACACAAATCAAAATTACTGCAATTTAATAAAAGGTTGGTCCTAGAAAAATTGAGATAAAGACACTTTTGAAAATAAGTTTAATTATGATTGATTAAAATTTTTTTTATAAACTAGAAAGATTCAGTTTTCATAACATCCATATGAAAGAGATTTTCTGAGTTTAAATTTTTTTTTTATTATTTCACTTTTGTTGCAAAGAAAATCCCAAACAGGAAATTCTACATTGCAGGAAAAACTACAGAATATGATAATTGAGCAAGAAATCCGTATTAGAAATTTTGCATAACTTAATAGATAAGTATTTACACATCAATGAAGCCAGTAACTTAAATTATAATCATACCTTAAAAAACCAAGAAAATTCCATTTCATCCTCATTTAATAAACCGATAATTCCTTTCAGCAAAGATATCTTAACTCTATTAATTAAATTTTTATCATAAACTCCATTTCCTAAAATTAGAGCTGTACTTTCTGATGGCTGATTTATTTTTGAGAAAGATGCATGTCCAGACATAGGTTGCCCTACAGTTCTAGTTATGAATAATTCACTAACTTTTAACTTCCACCTGAAAATACAGATAAGGGAACAACTAAAATTATGTGCTCCATTATGTAAGAAATAACTACTAGAGAATCAAAATGAAAATAAATACCTCAGCTCTGCACTAACTTCATCAATTGAATTCACGTAACGTACAACTTGTTCTACAACTAAAATATCTTCAGGAAATATTTTTCTTAGGTTTTCACAGCCCGATGAAGAACAATTATAAGCTACCTATGGATAATTATTTGAAAATATACATAAATTTATGCATAACTTGTAATTAACTTTAAAATTTATTAAAAAAATTGAAAAAAAAATTAAGACTTTAAAATATTATCTAAAAAAGTATCATAAGCTTGCAGAAATTGTTTCATTCACACAATTTACTTTATTTTTTAAGCAATCGTTTATTTTTAATTTTATCAATGACAGACACATTAAGCATTTGGTTTAAAATGTAGTCAATGATTAATTTAGTCAATTAGCAGTTTATTAAATAATTAATTTGCATTCTACAAAATATTTTAGTAAACATGCATAAATAATACTATTTTTCTAGAAATTTCACATAATTTTTTTTTTTTTTTTTTAATTTCTTAATATTTTTATTCCTTTAAAAAAAAATTTTTTTTTTTTCAAACAAAATAAAATATTTTCAGGTATGAAATTTTTACTGTAAATTTTAAATTGACTTAACATTCTTTAATTCAATGCAGGTACAAAATATTATTGAGATATTGTAACATTGGGCATTAATTGGTTAATTAAGAGAACTGAACTTAATTTTTGTTTAAAAAATAATGAATACTTTAATGCACATGGGCTTCGATCTAAAATCTTAACTAAAAACTTTTCTGTAGATTCTAATAACACATTTAGTGATTAGAACAATGTAGTTTTCAGCATTGTAAGCTCCACATTGAATGACTCTATATTTTAGAACTGGTTCGGAATTTTTATATTTTTTTAATAAACTCTTATAATTATTTTTCAATTTCATAAACATCCTACTAGTAAGCATACATTATAGATTTGCAATAAATAACCTTATTGCATACCTGCCAACCCCAATTTTTAAAATAGCAGAAGATGAAACACAAAATACAGGAGAAATAACTAAGATGCAAAAGATTTTAAGTCGTTAAAAATTCTTAAGTAAATTGATAAGAATCAAGATCAGAAATGTTAAATTGTGAGGTATTTACTATTTTTACATTCAGTAATTGTATTTTAATAAAAAAAAAATACTTATGATTTTTTCAAACAGGAATCTTATCAACTATTATGAAATAAAAAATTGCTGGGCCTAAAAATGGTGTTATTTTTTTAATTTTTACCTCTCATATACAGTATCCCCTCTAAGCGCTTTTAGAAGGGCAGCTTGTCTTGCCTGCCTCTTGATCCCTTTAATTGTGCTCTCTTTGTAAAAATAAGCTGCCATCCATTAAAAACACCGCATTTTTATTCATATTCCATTTTGAAAAAAATCATGTCACTGTTAATTACATACTAGTAAAATTATCTGTGTTTATAGGTTTAATTTTTATTATGATTACTATTACAAGTATTCACTTTGTAAAAATTATTCTCATAAGTATCTCTTTTTTTCGGGTTCAAGTTATTAATAAATTTTTTAAATGATTTTCAATCTTAAAATTTTTTTAAAAAATAAATACCTTGTTTTTTGTTTTAAAATGCTCTTTTAAATGTTTTTTTTCTCATAATTTTAAGTTTAAATTATAGAAAAAAGCTTTCAAGTAGTTCCTCAATTAATGATTTTTTCTTGAAAAAAATTAATGCACAGAGATTGTCTTTTAATATGCTTTTAATTATTTTTATAAACCACAATTTTTCTCTTATTTTGACAATGAGAGAATTATATTTTTAAATATACCCAGAAAATAGTGTAAATCATCATTTAAGAGGATCAGATTCAGTTATTACACAACATTGCACATTTCGATAAATTTTTATGGCGTTAAGTGGGTACTTTTTCAAAATTCGAAGCACTCTTTTCTGAGAGGAAGCGCTCTGTCCTTTTTTATTCCTAGGAAGAACTCTGTAATATATGTTGTGATGAGGCTAATTTTTGATCAACAAAAGACAGTATGACGTCCTCTACGAGTGCTGTAATGAATACCAATTTGTAACAAAATAATGAACTCAGTCAGTGCAATAAATTTATTTTGCTGGTCAATTTTTATGGTGTTAAGTGGGTGCTTTTTCAAAATTCGAAGCACTCTTTTCTGAGAGGAAGCGCTCTGTCCTTTTTTATTCCTAGGAAGAACTCTGTAATATATGTTGTGATGAGGCTAATTTTTGATCAACAAAAGACAGTATGACGTCCTCTATGAGTGCTGTAATGAATACCAATTTGTAACAAAATAATGAACTCAGTTTATTTTGCTGGTAATTTATTTTGCTGGTCATTTTAAATTCGGTCAAAATAAAGTTGAATCAAGTATGATTTTAAAACCAGACACAAATTTAGAATCATGTCAATTCTGTTGTAAAAAGCCACGTGATCGTTAAATTCCCAATTTTTCAATACTATGACACTCTAATTTCAAATAAAATCTTTTATAATTATGTGATTTTTCAATAGTTTTTTTAGGTAGTTGTGGCTAATGATTTAACAATGTTATTTTGACTAATTAGCTCCATTATATTTTATTATGGGACACAAATTTCAAATGACACATTTATAATAATCACCTTTTGCATGCTTAATTTGTGATAATTCCATCGTATTCTACTTGGTTTTGTTCGATGGTAGCTATTGCAACAGATTTCCACGTGATTTATATAATCATTAATTTTACTTCTATTTTATCATGACAGGCAAATTTTCACAACACAACTTTTAAAATACTATAATTTTTAAAACTTTGCTATTATAACACACAAAAATACTTGTGATATTACTTTTTGACACTTTTGATTCTCTGTTATTCTTATTTCCAAGTTGTTTATCACTTTTTCAGTTCACCACGAATTTCGAATTATTTTTAAAAATCCCATTGTTTTTAACCTTATTTTATTAGAACATTCAAATTTCAGGTAGCGCAATTTAAATTAAAGATATATGAACCATAATTTATAAATATATGAACTTACAATCATGCAACTACAACCAGCGTCACTTGTTCCAGAATAGATAAAATTGATTCACTGTTTTATACCCTTTCTGTACCAATTTAATTAAAAATAAAATAAATTTCACAATAAGAAATAATAATCAGTAAATAATGTGCTAAAAAATATATAAATGCAAAACAATGAAAAATGGCATTAAAATTATAAAATTTTCATATAAGGAAAACACACTTTTTAATATAAAAGTCGTTTATAATAAATACAAACAAAAGATGTATGTATGACATCTGAGCCTGTCATTTGCCAATTATCAGTTAGCTTTGCATGGATTAAAAAAAACAAAGCCTGCTGTTTTCTTTTCTTTCAAATAGAAATCTGTGTAAATAAAAATTTTACAATAACTTGATTAAGATTTTTAAATAATTTTATTACCTCATAAAGAGTATAGTTTTGTCCTCATTGGTAATAACACTAATTTTCTTGAAAAAGAAGATACATTTTTCTAATTGTTGCTTTTCTTCATATTAATGACTTAAACTACTGATTTCAATGAGCTGATTTAACCCACTGACGGTTCTGCACGTAAAAAGTCGTATTTTAACCTGCAGTCTTCACTGCATAGCAAAACCGGTTTTCCCATGTTAATGGATAGGGGAACTGTGTGTAGGAGAGAAACATTTTCCCAATTTCGCCCATTTCCTTAACCGTCAGTGGGTTAAATCATTGAAACCTTGTAAAAATTAAAGTTGTTACTACAAAAAGAACATTTTAAAAATGATAACATATGAAATTCTTGAAAATATTATAACTCTACACTGCAACATTTTACCATACAAAGTAAAAATTTATATTTTATTTGTAACTTTCAAGAAGTAATACTGGTTCTGATTACTTGATCTCTGCTATAGTTAATAAATGAGACAATAAATAGATAATTTATGATGTCCGTTACTAAATACTATAATCATATTCAAGCAATTTATATACCTGCCCAGTTTGGCGATCAACACCAAAAATGAACTTTAATTTTCCTCCAACACTCCTTGTAGATGGAAAAAGAGACTTGTGGCTGTATAAAATTTCTTCAACTGATACATTTAAAGGAGTCAATTTAAACTTATCATATTTAAAAAATTTTCCATCAAGAGATGGAACAAGATCCACAAGACTTTCATTTTCTCGGACCTTATAAAAAAGATAAAAAAGAGTGTAAATTATCATAGGTACACTTATGATATAATCGTATTTCATCAATTTTAATGTCACTAATATTCTCATAAACTAAATTAAACTCAGTGGTGCGACAGCCCATAGAAGGACAAGGCCTAACATGCACATCTTAGTTTTCTTGACCTTGGGCTCATAATATCATAATTATCTTTTCATAATAAAATAAAAAAAGGAAAAAACCTTAATATTGACTAAATGCATAAGAAACTGACCATATAATCAAATAAATCCTTCAGATTTATAGTTTGTCTATGTTAAGAACTCACCTAGCCACTCGCCTGAAGTGGTGGCGGTGACTATGGATACGAGGTTTTACTATTTCAAGTAGGTATGTTGGGTCATTATTTAAAATAGGTTTTGGCTCAGTTTAGCGAGAGAAAGAAACTTCCCTCTATGAAATGTGCTATTCCTTGTTTCCATAGCAGCAGATAGACTTAGACTTCATGGCAAGGAGAGTTTCTTCTATAGACAAACTATACATTTAAAAATTTTGTTGTGTTATAATATTAAGAAAAGCTTAAAAATTGTTATAATTTAAAAAAAGCTTCAATTTAAAACAGAGTTTTGCTCGCTAAGAAACTAACCCTATTGATCACATTGTTGATAAAAGTAGTTCAGGTATTAAGCAAATCTTTTGTCAATCTGTGCTTTCTAATAGTAAAATCAATACATAAAATGTTCTTCTATTGCCTACCATTGGTAGAGCTGTTGCATTGATATTTCTTCAGCAAAAAGCATTCAGCATAGCATTTTACCAAATAAAGTTAATCTGGATTATTGAGAATCATCCTATATGTATATGCTAAACAAGTAATAAATAAATCAATGACTTGTACCCCCGCCCTGAACATAACAAACGTTTTAAATTGTTTTTTTTTCTTTCTTCTTGTCTTTTTTTTATTACCATGTTTTGATTTTATTAGTGGTGGTCACTACAATTGCAAAATTCATAGTACTTCCAGATACAAACAGTAGACCAAGGACTAGACTGTCAAAGCTGCAATTATGGGTGAGACTTAAGATAAATGTACGAATTCAAAAGTGCTAAAACTGGCTATAACACATATATAAAAAAGATTACGTAAGTACGGAATTATCTATTCATGGTAAAGATATGAAATGGGCTCATAAAATAAATCTGATAAAAATTTATAAAAAGAGAAAAGGTTACTGCTTCAGGGAGTTAAATCAAAATTAGGATACAGGACATGCAAAAGGTGTGGTACTAGCAAGTGAAAATCATACTTTTTCTTATAGTCATGATTGGTTTTTAAATTATATTTTAAAATTTTCAAACTTAACTATATATATACTTAATAAAACATCTTCTAGAAAATCTGAAAAAAAAAAATTTCTAATAAATTTCCACTTTTTTTGTTAACATATTCTAGTTTGTAGTAATTGAAAAATAAAAAAATTGCACTGTTTCTGGAAAATATCTATCACAAATGAATATATATTAATTATTAGGGTGACCCGGGGTAATTCACGATCACTCTGTTTCTGGGGTAAATAATGATCACCTAAGTTTTACTTTAAATTTTTTTTTTTTTTTTAAATTTGAGTCATGGACAAGAAAGCTTGTACACTTTACTGAAGTATAACTACATTTACTTAATAATAGTTTTTTGTTTAATCAAACAAAATAAGTATCTTTTAAACTGCTTTCTGTATTTTCCATTTCAAAGATGGGCCTCAAAATGTGCACATTTCTGCAAAGATCCTCCTCCTTCTCTTAAAAATAAATATTTTGAGATACTTTCTTTTTCTATGATATGAAAATAGTGTAAGCTTTCGTTTAATTGTTTCATATTTACTGTAAACATCATAATTGATTATAGGAAACTATATCAAATGTTGCCCCCTACAGATGGGGTAATTATTGATCACTGGGGTAATTCCTGATCATTATCATTTCTTTTTATAAATAGTATTAAAAATAGTGAATAAATAGCTGATTGTCTCTTCTTAAATAACAGTTCATATTTATTAAGAGGAGCAACCATAAAATATATTTTAACTGTGATCGCAAAATTTGTTTAACTGTATACAAGACAAATGTGTTCTGATTTGCACAATTTCTTGTTTGTCTTACCTTGCTTTGATCTTAATTTTAGTCCCGCAGTGGACTGATCGTTAAGACACGGTTCCCAGCAGATCACCGAAGTCAAGCTTCACTGGCTGCTGTCAGTGTGCGGGTGGGTGACCACTTGGATGAGTCTGCGTAGGGACCGAGGGTGTGCAGTATTGGTCCTCGTTAAACTGTTCTACTGTAAAGTGCTCGTCTTCGCGTGCAGGTCGTTAGGCTACCGAAGCGAGGGTGCCACCCCCTCTGCAGAGGATCAAAATTGTGATGGCATGTCTTCGGATCATCCTCAGGGATGTTTCCCAGACCGCCGCCAATAGCCTATTGTGCAGCTCTAGTGTGACGTAAATGAACTACTACTACTATCTTAATTTTATGTGAGTACATTGTTAGGATAATTTTTAAGTTTATAAATTAGCCTAATATAAATATGGTGAGAAATTATAAGCCTAAAAAGGATACTAAGCTTCTAAAAAGCAAAATTAGGGATTTTTTTTTAATGATTGAAAATTAAAATTTCAGTGTGAGAGCTGTTGACACACCTTACTTAACTTTACACTCTCACTTAATGAAGTTACAAAATCCAGCAAAAGAAACCCATGTGGGAGCTCTTTCTTTTGTTCCAGCAGAACATGAGAATTAGTTGGCTGCTTGCCTAAAATGTATGATGATGCAAAGATTTTTGGGAAATTTAAAGTGTTAATCTTTATTCTTGCTTTTTAAATAAATCGTTTTATTAGCTGCTTAAACATATCTTTTTGGTTTATTTGTTTGATCTTGATGTCTTATTTGTTAATTACCATTGTATAATTATTTTTAAACAGTCCCTTTACTATAAAAACTGGTGATCAGTAATTACCCCAGAAATGATCAAGAGAAGGGGTAATTCCTGATCACTAAAAATTTAAAATCTTTCAAATTCTAATTAGATTTTCAAACAGAAGAAGGTGGCATAAAACTCATCTCATATAGCCTCAAACTTCAAGTAAATATTAATATTCTATCTTGAATAGTTTTTTCACAAAATAGATGTTTGCATTTTTTGATCGGGAATTACCCCAGGTCACCCTAGTTAAAAAATCTATTAATTTTATAGACTTTTAATTAATTTTCTAAAGTAATTTAAACTATAACAAATTAACACAAATTTATACCTGTAGGTTACACAAACTGGAATGCAAAAAGGAATTTTTATCCAAAATTAAAGACCAGCACACTACTCCAGAATTTAAATCCACAGCTGTTATATTACCATCAATAGTAGCAATTATAATATATTTCCTGAAAATCACATATATATTACAAACATTTTCTCAAAAAGATAATAAATATTATGCTCATCACTAGTACTCAGATTTTGGTGACTTAAAAAAATCGCAATAAATGCCCTTAAAGAAAATATATCTTTACATATGCACTAATATTTAAGTAAAAATGTTAAATTAAAACAATATTTTCCTCCTTAAAATTGCTTTTATTTCAAAATACATTAACCTATACAAGTTTTGTGTCATTAAAGTTATATGCTAAATTAACGAAAGTTTATTGACTCTTGAACATTTTCTTTTTGTTTATTTCAACCCTTTAAGTCCCACTAATTACAGCATCAAACCAGAACAAAATATCCTGCTGGGACTCATCTGTCTCCATAATATGACTTTCCATTCATCATTACTAATTAGCAGCATATAAGTATTTGAATTTAATCACCTATGAAACGGTTGATATTTGGTTCAAGGAAGGTATTTAATGAATAATCTTTGTGAGTAAGTGTTCCACATTTTTTTTATTCCTTTCAACTAGTTCATTCAACATTTTCCACTAGTTATAAAACAAAGCACTAAATGATTAATTTTAATTAAAATTTTATATTGCGTTGATCTTTTCTTGGAGCTTTAAAGTCCTAATGAGTTTTACTTTCACACAAAAAATATTTTTCAAATTGTACTAAGAATAGTTTTAACATATTTTATGTGGTTTTGCAACAGTATTTTGAATAGTTATGCATGATTTGCTCTTTCTCAACTTAGTTGTAATATTTTTTATGAGTACTTATTTTATTTTTTACTGATATGTATAGAAGAGGAGGTTTGACAACTGAACTTAAATAGTTGACTAAAATAAAATAATGCTGGAAGTTAAAAGTACCAAATTAACTTTCACAAAAATTTTTAAAATAATATTAATGAATATAATATTGAATAATAAAACATTTGCTAAAGTGAAAAATAGCCATTACTTAAGAGTAAAAACTTTTATACATTTTGATATTTTTATAATTTAGTAATTAAAGAATTTATGAATATAAAAAATAGTAAACCTAAAGAAATAATAAAAAAATAGAAAAAAGAATACAAAAAAAAAAAAAAAATCTCTAAAAGATAAAAAAAATGACTAAAATGACAAATGTCATCAAAATCAGCACATTACTGATAATAATATAAAATACATTAAGACCTTTTAAAAAACCCTGTGGCAGAATTTTTTTGAGCTATCTGCGACAAAACTCTCTAGGACTAATATCTTTCTGCAAGATACTTTTAATAATGACAAACATATATGTTACTAATTTAAAATAACAAAAGAGCTGTTTACAAAAAAAAAAAAAAAAAACTATGTTTCTTTTTTTAAATTGAACATACAATAATTTTTTATTCTGATATTATGCGTGATATTCTCGCATTTTGTTGGAAGGGGGATGCACAAATTTTTTCCTTTTTCGCACTTTGTAAATAATCATCACAACAAAAAAATAATTGAAAATCATCAAATCCTTAATAGTAATTGTCCAAAAAAAGATCGACAAAGAAATCACGCGAATTGGAAATTCACAAGAGTGTTTCCCTTCAAGACTAGGTTGTCGCACAAAGAAGTCAACTTGTGCACAAAGAATTTCATTGAGTAATATAAATTTGAATTAAATATTTTTATTAAAGAAAATTTATAATGTTTAAAAAAATAAAATAAAAAATTACAACAAATCTAATATAGTACAAAATAAAATTCACTACTTATTTAACATTATTTTTCAGATATTATTTCTAGTTTTTTTCTAAAAAAAATCACTTAAGCATAAAAAAATTTAAAACAAAATAAATTACAAACAGTAATCAGCGTAAAAACTAGAGTTATGCCCTTTTAAAAATTTTCATGGTTCAAAAATATTGCATTAATATATAGAGATTTTAAATACCACGTACAAATGCATGGTGCCAACCACCAAAACTAAGAGAAATAACTTAGATATACAATGAAATGTGCAGAGATAAATTGCATAAAATAAAGATTATTTAAATTTGCACTTCGTATTAACATTGTAGTTAAAGTAATGGGATCGTAAAAGTCAAAGAAAAGCATCACAAATATTAAAAAAATAATTACATTTACGATGAAATTAGTATGTCGAAATAAAAAATCAGAATTTTTCAAACTACGTGAGAATGCATTGCAGAAACTGCCAAATAAATTATTGAAAAACAATTTGGATTTACAATGCAATCAACACAAATTAAGTACGGCAAAAAGTGATAAATTAAATGAGCGATTTATAACTCACAAGTCGTAATAAATGTATTGATAATTTATAACCCACGTGGAAATTTCTAGTTGCTAAAAAACAATCAATACGTCACTTGGATTAATGCTGAAATTAGAAAAACAGAACATGTCAAAAATATATCGTAATAAATGTATCAGGAATTTATATAAACCATGTGGAAATTAGTAGTTATAAATACCAAAACACCATGTATACATAGTTTGGATTTATGATGAAATTTGGAAAAAACAGTACTCGTCAAAAAAATTTTTTTTATTTAAATGGGCGATTTAAAATTTGTGTGTCGTAATAACATTGCAACAAAAACATGGGATTTTCAAAATCACATAGAAAAACATACTAATAATGTATTTCATCCTGGAAAAAGATGAAATTTGCACAAATAAAATGTGTCAAAAAGTGATCAGTTACATGGGCGATTTATCAAGATTTTAAATGTATATATATTGGGCATTTATGAACAACATGAAAATTAGTAGTTATAAATGCCAGAAAATGATCACTTGGGTTTGATGAAATAGGCAAAAGTGAAGCTTGTCAAAAGGTGATTATTTAAATGGGCGATTTGAAACTTGTGCATTATAATATTGTAATAAAAATTCTGGATTTTCAAAATTACATGGTAAAGTAACAATAACTGATTTAAAAAAATCATTTATATTTATGATGCAATCGGTACAAATAAAGAACGCCAAAAAGTGATAAATTAGATGTGTGATTTATAATTCGCAAATTGTAATAAATGTATCAGAATCTAAAAAACAGCATGAAAATTGATTGTTATAAATGCCAAAAAACAATTGAAACGTCACTTGGATTTAGGGTGAAATCTGCAAAAATTACTCAAACTCCAAATTCGTGTATTGTACTATCGTAATAAAAAAATTGGGTCTTTCAAATCCATGTGGAATTTCATATCAATAACCAATGAAAATGTGATCAAGAAATAACATAGATTTACAATAGAATCGGTGCAAATTGAACGCATTAAAAAGGGATGATTCAAATGCCAATTCAAAATTTTTTTTTACTTTTCTAAAACTTTATATTGTATTCAAAAGCTCTCACAGGCTACACATCAACAGTCGGCAAACCGCAGGTTGTGCACCCCTAATTTACACGATTTAAAAATCATACATTGTGATTTGTATTCAAGCTATTTAAAAATCACACATAATTTGTATTTACACTATTTAGAAATCACACATTGTAAGAATCACACAATTTGTATTCACCTTATTTTAAAATTAGTTTCATTTGAATTATGATTCAGAAGATTGGGTAATACTGCACTTAAGGATTACAGTGAGGATTTTTCACAATTTTCATAACTTGTTAAAATTACTATGGTAATTCCAGTAAGCTCTGCAAGACTGAAAGAGGCATCCCTTGCATGAACAGAAAATAGGCCTAAGCAAATTTAGTGTTACTGAATAATTAGTAATTCTTCACACTTTTGATAATTAGCCTAGAAGTATGCAGGTTTATTTTACAAAGGGGAAGATTTCAGTATCGCAATTAGCGGCAAAATATTCGCCAAGACTTGGTAGCTTCCGGACATGGGTTTACGAGAAACTAAAAAAATAACATCACAGATGATGATCAACTCAGTCAGGAGTATAATTCAACGCAAATCTCTGGGAAACCTCAATATTATTTTTTTTTAATTAAAAAATGAGCACGTTTAAAATACATTTGGCGCCTTGCAATAGTGGTTAGGGCGACCGATCACGATACGGAAATATCACCTTGCAAATCTTAACAAAATAGAGGCAAGTTAGAAAATATTGAAACTTCTTTAGAAAAGCCTGGAGCCTTGCAGAGCCATAACTTTCAAAAAGCCTACAATACATATGTATAAAGGAATAATAAAGACAACACTAGACCCACAATATAAATAGAACGAAATTAAGTCGAATGATACTATTAGAACGTTTCTATGTAGCTCTTCGCAGCAGAAAACATAGCTGACATTATAAAAAGTTTAGCGAAATTTTCATTATGAAAACAGTTTGAAAGATGATATATTATTATGCATATTATATATGATTACAATTTAATTAAGTTGGAATTGATACCTTTCCGAACAAGTTTCATGTTGTGTATTCACTGGTTTGACAGACGATAATTTATCTTGAGAAGAAAAACCGTGTAGTCTCAGTAATGAAAAAATCAAAAAAAAATTAAAAGTCCCCAATATTCCCCACATATCAGTATATTTCAATTTATTCGAACCATAATTAAATATTATTTAAAAATAGAAATAGAATATAGAAATTCAAATATAGTGCGGTGATTTGTTTATGTTGTCGTGTAATTGCTTTCTGTTGCCAGATCAAAAATACTCATTTTCTTAATTTTTATTAAAGGTTTCAGGCTTCTGTAGCCGAGTGGTTTATCTTTTTACGGAATTATTTTCACTGTAAACAATACACGCACTTCCGATTCTTGTTCTAAGAAATAAAAAATTGCTTAGTTTTCTTACACGGAGCCCTCTCTAAATAGTTTTGACGATTCAGTTCGATAATTAATTTTAATCGGTTAAAAAAGTTTAATCGGTTTTCATCAGAGAAGAATGGAGTTATTTTTTCCTTTACTTTTTTTTTGTTATAAATGAATAGTCTTTTCTACAGGATGCACTGCATTCACTTTACTACATATTCTACGGGTACTTGCCTATTTTCAGGTGTATTTTGAAGCCATTTGGCTCACAACATGATCATTGTGTTTTTTGGCTCCCTTAGACAGTATTTCTTGTATACGTGTATTTGCTACCTGATTTATTAATTATGTTTAAGAAACAGAATTGTCATTTGAAAAAAAAAAACCCGTTATAAAACACTTCTTACCGTGTCAACAATATAATGATGATTTCGAAATGATGATTTCTAAAATGAAATTAATTTCTTTGCTCGAACATTATGCTAACACTAACGTATGATGGTGCACAGCTAAAAACAAGAACAAACAGTAAAAAACAAATAAAATTTGGCCCAATCAGGACTGCCAAAAAAGCGAGTTCTCTCTAAATCTATTAACCATATTACCTTTTTTAACAATACATAAATTAGTATCTAAAACAAATTATCATTTCAAACTAACCAGAATTTCTTAATATCATTAATATCTTATGAAATGCATCAGATTTGAGATCAGTAATTACATGATTTATTTCTTTTATTAAAAGCAAAATTAGCAGTTGAAAATATCATCTCGCAGAATAATCTGTAATAAGTATGTTTATTTTCTTACCGAAAGTAGGGGAGATCAAGAGCTCGAGATTGTTTTTGTTTACATTTATTTTGAAAATACCCTCCATAAACGATTTTGTGTCGAATTCAAATGTTTTGAAAGCATTTTTTTTTTAATACATAATATTTTCCAAGTCTGCAACAACAATTTTTTGAGTCACATTTTCATCAAAATAAAAAGTCATATGAAATATACATTTAAAAATTGAGAATTTGACTAGTGTATTTAAAGTAAACTGATCAAATCACATTTATTGAGAATGTTTGTTAAGTTTGTAAAAATCGTGACTAATCTTTTATTATTGTTCAAGATTCTATTATTGTACAAGATTTTAATTTTTCTTCGTAGTCTAAGTTTTCTATTAGAAATATTTAAAATATTGATAAAAAATTACTATTAGATAAATAATAAAGACTACAGGTTATAAAATTACGACGTGAATCAATCAAAAATGAACCGTTAAACTTCTCTAAAGTTATCAAAGTTTGGGAATGGTCTCCAAAAGTGCCGGGTAGCGGAACTGCCTAAAATGCGTGAATCGCATACAGTGATGATGGCCAAATGGCCATTTTGGTTCGATTCTCAATGCACCAGACTCGCAATTGAGTTCACTCGCAAATGCTATTGGCTCATGCAGGCGCATTGTTTCCAACTATTGGGTCTGTTCCACGACACGGAACTTTCAACATTTTCCAAATCTATTTTTCATTTGGAAAGTTTATCGTTTAACGGTTTTTAATCCTTGATTGCTTGATCGGTGATACTTGAATCGCATACAGTATAAACGGTCCTTAAAAGAAAGATTTAATTATCTAAGTTACTTTAGAAATTTAGCTGAAGGCAAAAACTGTAGAAAATGCTAAAATAAAGCAAGTTCAAAAGTTAATCAAGGACGGCTTTGCTACATTGCCGAAGCTTCCCAGTTTTGTCAAGATATGGTCTCCTAAAGATCTTCCTTCACTCATTTCTGTTAAATATGCTGGAGGCCATGTTGATTTTAAAATTCTGTAAGATCTTATTCTGCGAATGCATTGCTCAATGTGCATTCTAGCTTTGGAAAGTATCCTTAAATGAGACACTTCACGACCAGACAACTGACTTTTGCCTCTGGTAAAAGAAGGGACAACAATGCTAGCACCTGTTAAAGCAACAACTTCTTCAATTCTGATCCCTTTGTCAGTTAGTATCTTGTTCTCACTTTTAACTAAAGCAAAGAAGCCAGAGACAATCGTTATTTCTTTGTCAGAGTGTCTTCTCCTTTCAATTTTGACAAAAATATTATACCTTCATCAAGGCTACAAGCAAAAAATAATTTAACAGTGTTATGGTGCTTGTAATCGGAGTAAGTCTGACTCCGAGCATCTTGATTATGAGGACTGTCAATAAAGATCTGGGAACAGTCTATAACGCAAATAACATTTTCAAAAATTTTATGCTGAAAACATTGAGGCATGACTGTAGGCCTATGCGATGGCCAGGCAATTCAAGAAGATAGAGTGACATTCATTTTTTTCCATCCACTCTCTAAATAATTTGCTCACAGTACAAAGCTAGCTCCACACCTACAGGCAAGATCTTGGTTAATAAGACCACGCCTTAGCTTCATAATGAAGACGATGAGCAAGTGTTCCTCACAAGAAAGCTTTGTCGTTACGGCTGGTTTCCATCCATTGGTCAACCACTGCAATAGAGCACGAAATAAAACTATGCTTTTTAGTTTCGTGTAAAAATTCAGCTGTTTCTCAAAGCTCAAAATGTTGTCTGAGGAAGAATTTCTCAACCTTTCATACTGAAAAACCTTTCTTATTAAGTTGAGGGTTATCTCTTTATTGTCATCCATATCCTTTTCGACTTGTCAATATCTTTCATGGACAGTTCCGTTATTGTTGAAATTGATCTTGTAACAGCCGCGGAACTGTCAGAAGCTTGATCTGTATGAAAATAATATGCATTTTTTAAAAATAAAAAGCATTTTTGAAAGTAAAGTGCAGAACTTTTTATCAGGTATCCAGAAAACAGGGGGAAATGTTGCCTTGTTTTCTCTCCATTTTTAACCAGAACGATTGAGGCAAAATACAGAAATTCACGACATTCTTAAAGTTGAGTAGAGGAAGAGGCATGGGATCATTGATTTACAAGAGGAAAATGCGGTACACTTGCCTATCCCCTACATATTGCATTTTCCCCTTGGTGGAAGGGCAATACAAAAAATTCATTGCTAAACTTAACAGTATAATAAAATAAAAGAAAAAAACGGAAGTGGAAATACAATTAGAATAATTAGAATTACATTACAGTAGGAAATACTGTTGTTACAGTAGGAAATGCTACTGATTAGCTGTACAGTAGGAAACGTTTAATTCAGTTTTCAGGAAAAACTTTGTTCGCCATTTTGAACTAAAAAGACTGAGTTATACTTAAAGCTGAGTAGATGGAAAGGTAGAGAGGTTAACTTCTATTCAAAGTTACCAAGTTCATCATCAACCTCCTAGTCTGATATCTTAAGGAGTTCCCTTGAAATTCGAAAATTACATATAGTTTTTTCTAACAATATTTTCATTTCATTTTACTTATAATAAAAAACATGTTTGCAAACCTATGTTGATTGAATATAATTCTGCTATATGCAACAGCCAAATAGTGTAAATTTCGCAAGTTGGTTGTCAGTACAATATTTCAAAACCAAATATATTTACGGTACAAACATACTTACAGCTTTTTACTACGTTCTAGGTAATTACAGATTATTTTAATTAAGTTATCACATAAGATACTGAAGCATTTGTGCCACAGATAGGCCATACATGAATTAAATACATTAATTTTAAGAAAAATTCAAATCTAAAATAAGTGTTAAAGAACAATATTTAACCCATTAACTGTTAACTATTAAGTTCATAGTACAATCTGTTTACTATCTTACAAAGTAAACCAGTTTCTCACATGGTATCTCTGGCAATTCTCGGCTTGGTAATTATGGGCCAAGTAGTGTTCGTTAAAAAGTTAATCAGGAATATTTAGTTATTAGCACTGTCAGGACATTATGTCTAACACAAATTTAATGAGAGATAACTCAAAGTCAGAGTTGGCAAGGTTTAAGACAGAATGGATTAATCCACGGTTTAAACCGTCCTATCCAAAATTTCTTTGACCAAAACTGCCCGAAACCCTCCGTATTCAAATTATGTCACATTAAAAAAATACTGTGAAAAATAGAAGGTTAGTTTTTGAACAAGAAACAGGCAAGTTTTTGTTTTATTAAAAAAGTTTATTAATATTTTTAATATTGCATTTATTTATCCTTGTGCAAAAACATAGTTTATTAGTATTAAAAGCATATTTATTCATGTTTAAGGGATAAGGTATTTACTTTTGTTTTTCAATGAATTATGGAGCTTTAAAAGAAATCTTTTATTACATTATTTTCCTTCAATAAGTTAAAGCAAATTGTATAAAAAATATCAAATATTTATCAATATATGTAATTATTATATGTACAACGGTTACACATAAAATTTTTACCTCTTACCAATATTGAAGATTTTGGACACTAAGTCAGTTTTAGTCAGTTTAGGGCAATTTAGACAGTAAAACCAAAGTGTCCTGTCCAAATCCAGCTTAGGACGTCCGAATCTCTGATCCTGCTCAAAATGAATATGCTTATTAGACACATGATGCAGCAATCCCAAGATTAGAAGTTTAACTACATAGCAATACAAAAGTGTTCATTAATTTGTCACAAATAGATACAAAAAAAAAAAAAAAAAAAAATCCATTGTTTACCTTTAGGCAATCCACGCCTCACAGTTCTTTCAAACCTCTGCACACTTTCTGAAGCCAAAGAAGTTTTATGGTGAAAGATAGATGGCACATAATCAGGATGACTGGGATCAGATTTATTTCCTAATAATTTAAAAACAAATTATATTTATATTCATCTAATTGTATTCAAGATTTGCAAGTGTCTAAAATTGACCAAATAACTGCTAGTTCTTTATTCGGCCACTCACACAAAATTATTAATTACTGTCATCCTATGGTTGGTTAAGCCATTGGGGTATATAATATCATTTTGATGGGTTAATTTCAAATACCGATTTTCAGCCGCGATGGCTCAGGGGATAGAGCGTTCACCTTCCAATAAGGTGAACCGGGTTCGAATTCCGGTGATGGCTGAAATACGAATTCCGTATCCAGCTTCATCGACTGCAGTGCTAACGTGAAATATCCTCAATTGTAGACGGATCACGGGTTAGAGTACCCTTGTTGTCTGGCTAACTGTGGGAGGTTCTCGTGGCCCTCTTCATGTAACGCAAATGCCGGTTAGTTCCTTTAAAATGTCCTCCCCGATGGCAAATTTCTCCCAATACTTATCCAGGAGTTCCCTTGTCTTCTGGATTAAGTTCTAAATTACAAGGCTACGGAGTTGAACAATAGTAGTCGAAAACCAAAAATTGGGTCGGCTGTTCAACGATGGTTATAAAATAAAATAAAATTAAATAACAAATTTATTATCACTGTTTTGAATTAAATTTCAGCAATAATTACATTTTCAATTTTGCTAATGCTCTGCTAAATACAAATCTTCCGCTGTCTTCCACAGAAACGACTGATTAGTAAAATAGTATGTCACAAGTAAAAAAATAATAATAAAATAGCCAATAATAAAGCAGTATTCACCAGTAAACTTTTTATACAAAATTATAAATGTAAATGATTGTTGCTAATGTGTAACCAATTTACAAAGGACACTACTTTTCCATTTGAACTTGTAAACCAAACTTCAAACATATACTAATTTTTAGAAAAAAATAAATATTTCCTGAAACACTTAACATGAAAACACACATTTATAAACATTTATCACACTTATTCTAAGAAAAAAAGTTTTTTGTTTTGAGCAAACTTCAGCCACACTACTTAATTTTTTATTCCTAAATCTACGTTTTTTACACATACAGACATAAATTTTAACTTTTTCACAACAATTAGCAAACAACCTTTTCAGCAAATGTTCTCGAATCATCAGTTGTCTGACGTTAACGATTAGCTAAAAGGCATGCAATGGATAGATTTTACAAGATATAAAGCATTACATTGTTCACAGGCAAACAGAAAACGAATGTCAAGGAGAAGAATGCTTACAATAAGGACTTAGTTACATTAAAATATCTTTCAATAGAATTATCATACAATACATATTTAGCATGATGCACATACAAGGAAATATTTCATAACAACGAATCAAGCAAGTTTAATGCATTTTGCGCATCTGAAAAGCGATCTTACCTCTAATAAAATGACTACTACATAACTGAAATTATACTGGGGAAGTCTAATCCTTCCGTCCAACAGCATTTGTCCACTGTGCTTTTCGAATTGGATCTTTAGGAAAATTTATCATCTTGATTTTAAACAACTTATTAGTGCCAGATCTCTTAGAGCATCCTAAAGCTACACAACAAGAGCCACTTCGAGTTTTAGACTTAGAATTTATTGTAAACACAAGTAAGAGATAATCAAATACTACGTTTGAAAGAACTACTTTTCAAAAGAATCTCAGAACACAATGATCACGTTTGTTCGTTCGTTGTAATGGAACTGGAAGTCTGAGGCCTTACGGCCCTTTTCCCATTCATCCTGAAATTAGACTTAGAAACATACATGACAAAAATAAAGTTTGGGGAGCAAAATTGAGTTCGTGAGATAAAAAAGAAAATATGGCACTTTGCCAATATTAGGTAATAACAAAATTACAAGTAATATAAAAGTACATGAAAAAAGGTAAAATTACAGTACAAAGAGAAAATAAACACTAATGAATATTTGCAGTATTTACAGTTTGAGAATACATGCAAAGGGGGGGGGGGCGAGTTAAAGGAATGTGAGGATGTGTGTATATGTGTAAGTAAGTGGGGCTCTGTTGAAGTAGAGACCCGGCCGTCCTGGTAATTACCACTAGTGCCGGGTTGCTCTCTACACTTAAGTTACAGGGATTAGATTACCCCTGATCAGACCCCGAAGGGTTACAATGATCACGTAGTGAGTCAAATGGCTTTAAAATACACAAGAAACAGTGACCCGGAAGTATAGGCGGTAAATAGCTTGCAGAGTTCCTTGGTGTAGAGAACACCCCCATCATCATCATCAAAATTTATCTGGGCACCTGGAGCCATTAGCGGCCTTTTTCCCATTCGTCTTGTATTGTGATCTTTGAGGTGGTTCTTTCTGGTAAAGAACACCCCCCATAAGCAGTTTATTCTATTTTTATTGTTACGTCCCGCAGTGGACTGATCGTTATGACACGGTTCCCAGCAAATCACCGAAGTTAAACATCACTGGCTGCCGTCAGTTTACGGGTGGGTGACCACTTGGATCATCTGCGTAGGGACCGAGGGTGTGCGGTAGTAGTCCTCGTTAAGCTGTTCTACCGGAAAGTACTCGACATCGCTAGCAGGTCGTCGGGCTACCGAAGCGGGGGTGCCATCCCCTCTGCAGAGGATCAAAATTGTGATGGCATGTCTTCGGATCATCCTCAGGGATGTTTCCCAGACCATCGCCAATAGCCCATTGTGCAGCTCTAGTGCGACATAAATGAATTATAACAACTATTTTATTGTTACAGATACATAAATAAGCTTATACGTGTAAAAAGACATGTATGCACTAGTTGTAGTAGTATTTTATTTGTATAGCATAAGAACAGCACAATGGCCTATTGCCGGCAGACTGAGAACATTCTTGAGAGTGATTCGAGGACATGCTATCATAATTTTAACGTTCTACAGAAGGGATGACCTGTGCGCAAAGTTGAACTTTTTACTGCAAAACTGTTTAACGAGGACTTATAGCGCGCAACTTAGGTCCTTTCGCAAACTGATCAAAGTGATCAACCACAAGCTCACTGACCGCTGCCGATGAAGCTTTGACTTTATTGTTCTCCTGGGAACCATGTCTTTATCATCAGCCAGCTGCGGGACCATTTACACACTAGGTTTATAGGGGAGAAGCAAATGATGGTAGTAATCACTTTTTGGCACCAACGATCCTCCATTATACACGTTCTTTACTTTTTCTAACATATAGCCATTCTAACCAAATCCTATTTACACCTTGCATGCGATTCATGAAAGTTCGATCAGTTCAGACTAGTCCCTTTGATTTGATTGCGTACCTTGCGCCTGATCGGAAAAAAGAAATTTCCTCCTAGGCCAAGAATTTATTCAATGGAATCGGACCACTTCTCTAGCCATGGAAAATGAATGCATTATCTACAATTGCACGAAGCATAAAAAATAAAAGATGTGGCCAAAAGAAAGCGTGAATTAAACCAGAGACCTCCATGCAAAATTTTTCGACAAAATCGAAGCTTATGATTAATAAAGAAATCACTGACTGCGGTCAGTATGCGGGTGGGTGACCACTTGGATCAGTCTGCGTAGGGACCGAGGGTGTGCGGTATTGGTCATCGTTAAACTGTTCTACCGTAAAGTGCTCGACTTCACGTGCAGGCCGTCGGGCTACCGAAGCGGGGGTGCCATCCCCTCTGCAGATGATCAAAATTGTGATGGCATGTCTTCGGATCATTCTCGGGGATGTTTCCCAGATCGTCATCAATAGCCCATTGTGCAGCTCTAGTGCGACGTAAATGAACTACAACAACAACAACAACCTACACGAAAAGAAGCCACTTTTCCCACCGGCTCATGGGACAGAGATTTTCTTCCTTACCCAAGAACTGGCTTCTGTGACTGAGGGGTATGATTCTTTCCCCAAACGCTCTGATACAAGGAGGTAGCCAATTCATTGTGCTGTTCTTATCTAATTTGTGCTATATGCTCTTTTTTTTTGACATGGGTTTATAGGTTGTATTTTGTATCGAGTAGACAAGTCTGGTTACAATTTTTTATGGTCACACATATGCAGGCTTGTGTGCTTTTTACAAAGACAACTTATAAAATCTTGTCAAGTAGAAAAGATAGTACAGATTATAGAAGGACATCACGAGGATTCACCTAGCGTTACGGTGGGATTCGAACCCCTACCTCTGCGTACAATGTGTTTGGCGGGTCAGTGAGATCACTCGGCCAGGGTAGTTGTAGTTGTAGTTAATTTACGTCGCACTAGAGCTGCACAATGGGCTATTGGCGACGGTCTGGGAAACATCCCTGAGGATGATCCGAAGACATGCCATCACAATTTTGATCCTCCGCAGAGGGGATGGCACCCCTGCTTTGGTAGCCCAACGACCTGCACGCGAAGTCGAGCACTTTACGGTAGAACAGTTTAACGAGGACCAATACCGCACACCCTCGGTCCCTACGCAGACTGATCCAAGTGGTCACCCACCCGCACACTGACCGCAGCCAGTGATGCTTGACTTCGGTGATCTGCTGGGAACCGTATCTTAACGATCAGTCCACTGCGGGACCACTCGGCCAGGGAGGCAGCTCATTTAGAATAATTTTTCGAAAGGTGAAAAGCGAGAAACTCTCATTTACCACCTACGCAGCGCAAAGCGTGGAGGTAAAGCGGGTTCGAATCCCCCTGTTACCCTGGATGTATCTTCGTGCTGCTCTTCTCTGTATTGTGCTATCTGTCCTATTTGACAAAGGTTTATAAGCCTAAATGAGCACACAGGCCTGCAAATGTATGTAATTCTAATAAACCAATTTACCACCTACTTACTTTAATTGCCATTTAATTTACTGGATTATATTTGAACGCTTCTTTTCCTGGTCAGTGTTTTTACTTTCGATTTCTAGTAATCTCATCTATAGTAAAGTTTATTTGTTATAGCCTAGTAGAAGGATTTGTTTTTCTTGTTACCTATAAATAATTGTAAGTTAAGGATCTTTATTGAAATAAATTAAAAAATTTTGGAATTATTTTTACATTTTAAAGTGATGTTTTTATTCCTTTGATAAAATATAAGTTCAAAATATTGGTTAGCTCTATATATATAGCAAAAAAAGTGGTGATTTTTAAAAAAATACTTGTTAAGTATTCTATGTCGTTATTTTGCTTATACTTTTTAATTTTTCTAAAGACCTTACGAACCCTGATATTACCGCATAATCTTCTTCTTACCAAAGAAACAAGACAGTAAAAAGAAATAGATATTAAGTTGAATCGAGCAGGAGCAAATTTCGATCGAATAACTGGTTTTTGCTTGAATCTTTCGAAATATCAGTTTTCCTACTGAACTATAATATTTCGAACGTTTCTGTTGATTGACGGGTACCATAATTTTACTTTGTTCGCTAAGTTCAAGAACTCTGAGACAAGTTTATGCAAGTACACTAATTGAACAATGTAATGCTAATTTTTAGTTTATGTAAATGTTTCAAATCGCTCATTAAAATTTATGAAATTTTCGGATTGAAATTCAGTTATGATTCAATCTTTATCAAAAGTTGCTTTTAATTTGTTTAATACATCTAAAACTTTATTTACATTATTTGAGATTTTGATACAAGGTGATTGCTATTATGCTATCTCATTTTAGCTCTTAAATATCTGATTTAGACTTTCATTTCCGATCAGGATTAATGTGTGTTTTGATGTGTAAATAATATTTTGAAGTTGTTTGACTATTTAGAAAAGAAAATTATCTTGTAAACCTAATGTAAGATAATTTTATAATATTAAAAATTTTTAAATTCTTACGGCTATCTATTTGAAACTGTTAACAAAGGAAATCTTAATAAACTCATAATTGTGCCAAAATTGTTTAAAATTCTAAATATTAAGCTATTCTTTATATTTAATAATTTCATAGACTTTATGTACTTTTATTTATCAATTTACTTTACTAGTGGCTTTTTACTGTATACAATTTACCTTCAGAAAAATGCAGATACGACCTTCAGATTCCTTCGGGACCTTTTTGTTCAGGACTGTTTTGTTTTGCAACAAAATTTATTTATAATTACTTAGTTAATCGGCGTTAAAATATTTGATAGTCTATACCAAATGATATTTTAATATTCCAAAGTAACTTAAATGTTATTAGATATAATTAGGTAATTTCTATGTATATTAATGTAAAAACAAATGACTACTTTATTTGTTCTAGATGTCTGATAAGAAGGAAACCCAGAAAAACTTGGAATCTTCCAAGAGACACGCACATGGTATATCCGAAGAGGAACAATCTGATAATGATCATGTCTCTCACATGATGTCACCAGACTCAACGAACCAATCTTCACGGCAGAGTGAGTCTCCTGCAGTAGCAACTACAGTAGCTGGAACTAATCAACCAGAATGTATAGTTATGCGTGCAGCTGAACCAGAAATTACTGAGGCAAATGCATCTACTTCCAGATCAAGGCTTTCTACTGCAACATCGACCATGTCAAAATTCTATAGAAGTTTGAGTTTAAGCCCAAAGAAAAATAACGACTCTAGTCAATCTCTTCAAAAGTCAGGTTTATCTGTAAAAAGCGCTGCTTCAACCTTAAGAGATGCTATGACAGGCGCTGCTTCAAGCTTGAAAGGCGTTGTGACAGACGTTGCGATAAGTGTAAAAGGTGCTATTATGCCTAGTCGTCTGTCTCCTGAGAGATCTTCTCTAGTTGTTACAGGTTCTGAATGTGAACCACCAGCGAAAATCGCGAAAAAAGAATTTTACTGCGCAATCCCTACATTTGTTGATCGTGAAACAAAGCCTAAAGCAAGTGGTAATCTCACGGAGAGTACCTCTTTTACTTCATCAGATGTTGGCTCTTCTTTAGAGACAGACGAATCTCCAGGTGAACAATTTTCTCCAACAGAGGAGACCCCTCTCTTACGAACTGATAAATCTCCTCCTTCAAATGAAAAATCCCCTAAAAAAGAATAACTATTTCAAGAAACATGAAATTTCAGTAACATTTTGTACGATATTTAACTTGGCAGTGCTTCATGCACTTTTAAAATTTTTATAGTTCTTTTGCATGATACTTTTTAATAAATAAATTTTTTTTATACTGACATTTGTTTTTAAAATTTTATACATTGGTATCCCAAATGGACACTTAATCTCTTGCTTTAGACTGACGGAGCAAACTGAGTTCATTTTCAGTTAATAGCAACAAGTTCATTGAATAAGCAGTGCATTGTATAATTGGAGATGAAAGATTTCTTCATTTTTTATACAGCAGTTTTAAAAATTATTGTTTAAGGACATTTTTTATTGTAATATTCAATAGTTCAAAATAAGTAAAATAATGAAAAATTTTTTTGGATGTATCGACAAAAATAGGGAATTGTTTTTTTAGAAAAAAAAAAAAAATTGAATATAGAATTTTTTGAAACATTAAATTTTGATGTTGTCCCTAAATTTCACTGAAAATTTGTCTTGAAGATATTAGCACTCTTAATACTTAATTCAAACCTGGATATTGAGCTTCAGCTTAAGTCAAATAATTTTCTTTTAATCTGTTTTAAAAAGTTTTATTTAGTACCATCTTCAGGCCTGCCAACTTTCTACGCTTTTTGTAAATATTTATTCTAGTGGTAGATAAACTTATGTTTTAATGTAATTTTTATTCAATTAAGCTTATTTACCACACCACTACAGATAAATCATTTAAAAGTTTACATGCAAAGCCACTTTGTTCCAGCTCTTTCAGAGTGAGACTTATAAAATGTCAGCAAAATCACCAAAAATTCTGAAAACTTTGGTTTTTAAATGTCTCTCTCTATAAAATATTTTACAAAAAGCGTAGTAGTTGGCAGGCTTGCATCTCTATGATATTCAGAAATAAGTACGAAGAATTAGTTCGGACTTCTGAAATAAAAATATTGAAAGAATAATAATAAAAGGGAATTTTAAATTAAGAATCCTTTACCCTTGTTAAATTGCGTTTGTAGTAAATATATCAAAATATCAAGGTAACTGAAATTCACAGAATATTTATGTTTTGAAAGAAAATTCGCCTCCAAATTTTTTAGTGGAGTTCTAAGGAATTTTTCTCTTCAAAAATGCTTAAACATATTAACAAGGAGTAAAAAAATATGCAAAATTTCTAAGAATCATGTTATGGTATGTAAAGTAGCGTATTAGATTTTTGTTAAATTTTACTAAAATCCAGGGCACAAAATGTGATTTTTATGAAGTTTACTGAGACTGGGATTTGTAGATCCTTGTCAGTAACAAAGGAAACACTATACTGTGTTTAGAAAAAATTCCATCACAATTATTTAACAGTGGGAAAATATAGTATGGAAGGGAGAAATCTGGGATCTTTTTATTAAAATATTCTAAATCGCTTAGTAATGAAAATTTCTCTTAAGAAGTGGATTGTTTGATAAAATTTTCTTTAAGTACCACAGAGAGATTTTTTGGCAGTTGACTACAGCATTAATCACTTGCTTGCTTTGGCAAGAAATTCCCAGGTGAGCTTACGAAACATCACGTGAAACCATCACCTAGAAGAGAGAAGGCCTTAGCACGGATCAGTTTAGTAGTCCGACGTAACAAACATAAACTGCTCAGTGGAGGTAATAAAGAAGTCACTACGTTCGGGTCACTAAACTGCTCAGAAAGGAAATATATGAGAGATGTCATTACGTTTGGACTACTAAAGGATCAAATTTCCTGTTTGATACCGTGCTAAGGACTTCTCTATTCTAGGAGGTATTGGTGAAACTCAGTGAGACGTTAACAACTATAACTCAATCTCTCATTAAATATTTAGCAAAAATGTTTTTATCTTCACCACTTCTCTCTAGGTTCCCTGATTTGATCCTCTCTTCTATAAGCATCAATTTATTCGTTTTAAAAAGAAATCCAACATATTTCTCAAGTTTGAGGACATTATTAGTTGAAATGGTATCGGTGAATACAATATCTTCTTTCACAGCTCACTATTTCTCATATACCATCCGAATCTTTCTATGTAAATGACCTCTCGCATTTTACTGCGAAAAATCTCAGAGATCTTTTAAGAAACTCTCCAAACTCGATGGAATATTTTTACAATCTTGGCTATGGATGTTTCAAAATCTAAGAATAATATTAATACTACAGGGGTGAACACAAAAAAATATGAGTTATATTTCCGTAATTCATGCTATAAATTCTATTTTCATCGGGACAGTCTTAGCTATATGGCTACCAATTAAAACATTTGCCACCTAGTACCTCTATTATGTAATCTTATCAGAAAGCAAATCTAAAATTGCAGGTCTAATCATTGCTCCCCACACATCCCCTATAGAATCCTCCTGCTACAGTGAACTATTGCTTTAGCTACTTCAATCATCATATCCCTAACGATTGTCTGAATCCCGGCCCACGTCAGTATCTCTATCAATGAACTTGCAAATAGCTGTTTTAGTTGTTGTTCATTGACGTCGCACAAGAGCTGCACAATGGGCTATTGGGGATGGCCGGGGAAACATCTCTGAGGATGATCCGAAGACATGCCATCACAATTTTGATCCTCTGCAGAGGAGATGGCACACCCGCTTCGGTAGCCCGATGACCTACACGTGAAGTCGAGCACTTTACGGTAGAACAGTTTAACGAGGATCCATACCGCACACCCTCGGTCTATACGCAGACTGATTCAAGTGGTCACCCACCCGCACACTGACTGCAGGCAGTGATGCTTGATTTCGGTGATCTGCTGGGAACCATGTCTTAACGATCAGTGTCCCACAGTGGATTGATCGTAAAGACACGGTTCCCAGTAGAACACTAAGGTCAAGCACCACTGGCTGCGGTCAGTAAGCCGGTGGGTGAGCACTTTGATCAGCCTGTGTAGAGACCAAAGGTGCGCGGTATCGGTTCTCGTTAAACTGTTCTACCGTAAAGTGCTCGGCTTCGTGCGCAGGCCGTCAGGCTACCTAAGCAGTGGAGCCCTTCCCTCTGCAGATGATCAAAATTGCGATGGCATATCTATGGATCATTCTCAGGGATGTTTTGCAAACCGTAACCACTAGCCCATTGTGCAGCTCTAGTGCGACGTAAATAAAGCACCCACCCACCTGCAAGTAGTGTGGCAAAATATTTAATAGTGGTGTCTCGAACAATGAACAGAATTAGTTTTCTTAAGCTGAACAAAACGATTCTAGTTTTATTTCCATAAATCCTCCATATATGGTGCACTCTCCCGTTTATACTCTTTGGAGGTTTACGTAAAGTCAATTAATGTTCTTTAATCGTGAAACCTCATCGATCACCTGAGAAAAAAGAGGTTTCCAACAGAGATTTTTCAAAGCTAGACGGGGATTTGCCACGTTTAGTTTTGTTGCAATCCAAGGTATTAGAACACTATAAATTGCTAACTATGTTGTTGTTTTATTTACGTCTCCCTGGAGCTACACAGTCCCGCAGTGGACTGATCGTTAAGACACGGTTCCCAGCAGATCACCGAAGTCAAGCATCATTGGCTGTGGTCAGTGTGTGGGCGGGTGACCACTTGGATCAGTCTGCGTAGGGACCGAGGGTGTGCGGTATTGATCCTCATTAAACTATTCTACCGTAAAATGCTCGACTTCGCGTGCAGGTCGTCGGGCTACCGAAGCGGGGGTGCCATCTCCTCTACAGAGGATCAAAATTGTGATGGCATGTCTTCGGATCATCCTCAGGGATGTTTCCCAGACCGTCGCAAATAGCTCATTGTGCAGCTCTAGTGCGACGTAAATGAACTAAAACAACAAGAACAATAAGAGCTGCACAATGGGCTATTGGCAACATATACATGTTACATCTCGTTTTACTGGGACACACACACCATGCATCCATTCATCCGCAGTTGGTGATTTTGACCTGAACCAAAGCATGATCAATCTCCGTTCTGGTAGAGTGGTAGAAATCACATAAATCTCGGAGCGCTGCCGCGAAGCGGCATTAACCGATTCGTCGGTAGTAATAAATCGATGATGAGGAGTAGTGAGGAGGAATGGAGATGGGAGGAAGAGGGGGTGCTCAGCACCAAAAAATTGAGAGGGGGTTCGTGTGACATGGACAATCATGAAATGTAGAGAGACATGGGGTATAATTAAACGACAATGTAATCATATACAATATAAAATAAAATAATCATGAAGATTATGATGATCGATAATATTAAGGAAGGTCTGGGTTAAATATTAAATATGTACATATTTACAACGAAAGACAATCAACTCAAATTCAATAAGAAAATAAGATAAAAATAAAATAGATATTTACAATAGGAAAATAATCAAAGAGAGAAACTTATGTCATGAGCTCTGTTACAGTGGTGAATAACCACTCGTCTTCTGGGTTGATCCCCACACTAGTCTTACTCATACTACATATTCCTTGGGGTAATCTCCGCTCTGGTACACTTAGAGGTATTTATTTGTTATGGGAACTTGGAGGACTTGAGACCTCGACCGATTTAGCGTGTATCCGTTACCTTATCTTACACGGGGAGTCTTCGGTTGGTGGGGATCAAACTCATGGCCTCTTTGAACTATGCAATGAATCCCCTTTTATTTCTCACTTCACAGCTACTTTTATGATCATCCTATACCTATAATTCTTTTGAATTTCACCTCTCTCACAGTCCCGCAGTGGACTGATCGCTAAGACGCGGTTCCCAGCAGATCACCGAAGTCTAGCATCATTGACTGCGGTCAGTGTGCAGGTGGGTGACCACTTGGATCAGTCTGCGAAGGGTCCGAAGGTGTGCGGTATTAATCCTCGTTAAACTGTTCTACCGTAAAGTGCTTGACTTCGCGAGCAGGTCTTTATGCTATCGTAGGGGGGTGTCACCCCCTCTGCAGAGGATCAAAATGGTGATGGCAGGTCTTCTTATCATCATCCGCGAGATTTCCCAAACCGTCTCCAATAGCTCATTGTGCAGGTCTAGTGCCACGTAAATGAACTACAACTGCAACAACTCATCTCTCTCAGGGCCGTAGTTGTCAAATGGTTAGAGAATCGGACTCCGGTCCGGAGGGGCTGTGGTTCGATCTTCGACTTGCTAAGACCCACCGAGTACATGCTCATAAAAAATGTGGGATCGGAAGTTCTATGGGCAGTTGCTGAGCAATGCACGCAAATCTGCATGTATCAATACATAAATAAAAATGGGGGTCTACCTGGCCGAATGGTATCACTCACTAAACGCTGAGCGAAGCGTGGAGGTAGCAGATTCGAATCCCTCTGTTTCCCTGAATGTATCTTCGTGTTGTCTTTCTGAATACTGTGCTATCTGTCTTTATACTTTACAAAGGTTTATGAGCCTTCATTGAGAACACAAGGCTGTTAATGTTTTTTCCCCTCCAATGGCAGGCACTGAAGCAAGCCTGTAAATGTTATGTTCTACCAATAAATAAATAAATAAATAAATAAATAAATAAATAAATAAATAAATAAATAAATAAATAAATAAATAAATAAATAAATAAATAAATAAATAAATAAATAAATAAATAAATACATAAATAAATAAATAAATAAATAAATAAATAAATAAATAAATAAATAAATAAATAAATAAATAAATAAATAAATAAATAAATAAATAAATAAATAAATAAATAAATAAATAAATAAATAAATAAATAAATAAATAAATAAATAAATAAATAAATAAATAAATAAATAAATAAATAAATAAATAAATAAATAAATAAATAAATAAATAAATAAATAAATAAATAAATAAATAAATAAATAAATAAATAAATAAATAAATAAATAAATAAATAAATAAATAAATAAATAAATAAATAAATAAATAAATAAATAAATAAATAAATAAATAAATAAATAAATAAATAAATAAATAAATAAATAAATAAATAAATAAATAAATAAATAAATAAATAAATAAATAAATAAATAAATAAATAAATAAATAAATAAATAAATAAATAAATAAATAAATAAATAAATAAATAAATAAATAAATAAATAAATAAATAAATAAATAAATAAATAAATAAATAAATAAATAAATAAATAAATAAATAAATAAATAAATAAATAAATAAATAAATAAATAAATAAATAAATAAATAAATAAATAAATAAATAAATAAATAAATAAATAAATAAATAAATAAATAAATAAATAAATAAATAAATAAATAAATAAATAAATAAATAAATAAATAAATAAATAAATAAATAAATAAATAAATAAATAAATAAATAAATAAATAAATAAATAAATAAATAAATAAATAAATAAATAAATAAATAAATAAATAAATAAATAAATAAATAAATAAATAAATAAATAAATAAATAAATAAATAAATAAATAAATAAATAAATAAATAAATAAATAAATAAATAAATAAATAAATAAATAAATAAATAAATAAATAAATAAATAAATAAATAAATAAATAAATAAATAAATAAATAAATAAATAAATAAATAAATAAATAAATAAATAAATAAATAAATAAATAAATAAATAAATAAATAAATAAATAAATAAATAAATAAATAAATAAATAAATAAATAAATAAATAAATAAATAAATAAATAAATAAATAAATAAATAAATAAATAAATAAATAAATAAATAAATAAATAAATAAATAAATAAATAAATAAATAAATAAATAAATAAATAAATAAATAAATAAATAAATAAATAAATAAATAAATAAATAAATAAATAAATAAATAAATAAATAAATAAATAAATAAATAAATAAATAAATAAATAAATAAATAAATAAATAAATAAATAAATAAATAAATAAATAAATAAATAAATAAATAAATAAATAAATAAATAAATAAATAAATAAATAAATAAATAAATAAATAAATAAATAAATAAATAAATAAATAAATAAATAAATAAATAAATAAATAAATAAATAAATAAATAAATAAATAAATAAATAAATAAATAAATAAATAAATAAATAAATAAATAAATAAATAAATAAATAAATAAATAAATAAATAAATAAATAAATAAATAAATAAATAAATAAATAAATAAATAAATAAATAAATAAATAAATAAATAAATAAATAAATAAATAAATAAATAAATAAATAAATAAATAAATAAATAAATAAATAAATAAATAAATAAATAAATAAATAAATAAATAAATAAATAAATAAATAAATAAATAAATAAATAAATAAATAAATAAATAAATAAATAAATAAATAAATAAATAAATAAATAAATAAATAAATAAATAAATAAATAAATAAATAAATAAATAAATAAATAAATAAATAAATAAATAAATAAATAAATAAATAAATAAATAAATAAATAAATAAATAAATAAATAAATAAATAAATAAATAAATAAATAAATAAATAAATAAATAAATAAATAAATAAATAAATAAATAAATAAATAAATAAATAAATAAATAAATAAATAAATAAATAAATAAATAAATAAATAAATAAATAAATAAATAAATAAATAAATAAATAAATAAATAAATAAATAAATAAATAAATAAATAAATAAATAAATAAATAAATAAATAAATAAATAAATAAATAAATAAATAAATAAATAAATAAATAAATAAATAAATAAATAAATAAATAAATAAATAAATAAATAAATAAATAAATAAATAAATAAATAAATAAATAAATAAATAAATAAATAAATAAATAAATAAATAAATAAATAAATAAATAAATAAATAAATAAATAAATAAATAAATAAATAAATAAATAAATAAATAAATAAATAAATAAATAAATAAATAAATAAATAAATAAATAAATAAATAAATAAATAAATAAATAAATAAATAAATAAATAAATAAATAAATAAATAAATAAATAAATAAATAAATAAATAAATAAATAAATAAATAAATAAATAAATAAATAAATAAATAAATAAATAAATAAATAAATAAATAAATAAATAAATAAATAAATAAATAAATAAATAAATAAATAAATAAATAAATAAATAAATAAATAAATAAATAAATAAATAAATAAATAAATAAATAAATAAATAAATAAATAAATAAATAAATAAATAAATAAATAAATAAATAAATAAATAAATAAATAAATAAATAAATAAATAAATAAATAAATAAATAAATAAATAAATAAATAAATAAATAAATAAATAAATAAATAAATAAATAAATAAATAAATAAATAAATAAATAAATAAATAAATAAATAAATAAATAAATAAATAAATAAATAAATAAATAAATAAATAAATAAATAAATAAATAAATAAATAAATAAATAAATAAATAAATAAATAAATAAATAAATAAATAAATAAATAAATAAATAAATAAATAAATAAATAAATAAATAAATAAATAAATAAATAAATAAATAAATAAATAAATAAATAAATAAATAAATAAATAAATAAATAAATAAATAAATAAATAAATAAATAAATAAATAAATAAATAAATAAATAAATAAATAAATAAATAAATAAATAAATAAATAAATAAATAAATAAATAAATAAATAAATAAATAAATAAATAAATAAATAAATAAATAAATAAATAAATAAATAAATAAATAAATAAATAAATAAATAAATAAATAAATAAATAAATAAATAAATAAATAAATAAATAAATAAATAAATAAATAAATAAATAAATAAATAAATAAATAAATAAATAAATAAATAAATAAATAAATAAATAAATAAATAAATAAATAAATAAATAAATAAATAAATAAATAAATAAATAAATAAATAAATAAATAAATAAATAAATAAATAAATAAATAAATAAATAAATAAATAAATAAATAAATAAATAAATAAATAAATAAATAAATAAATAAATAAATAAATAAATAAATAAATAAATAAATAAATAAATAAATAAATAAATAAATAAATAAATAAATAAATAAATAAATAAATAAATAAATAAATAAATAAATAAATAAATAAATAAATAAATAAATAAATAAATAAATAAATAAATAAATAAATAAATAAATAAATAAATAAATAAATAAATAAATAAATAAATAAATAAATAAATAAATAAATAAATAAATAAATAAATAAATAAATAAATAAATAAATAAATAAATAAATAAATAAATAAATAAATAAATAAATAAATAAATAAATAAATAAATAAATAAATAAATAAATAAATAAATAAATAAATAAATAAATAAATAAATAAATAAATAAATAAATAAATAAATAAATAAATAAATAAATAAATAAATAAATAAATAAATAAATAAATAAATAAATAAATAAATAAATAAATAAATAAATAAATAAATAAATAAATAAATAAATAAATAAATAAATAAATAAATAAATAAATAAATAAATAAGGGGTCTCCCCGGCTGAGCGGTATCGTCCGCCAAACGCTCTGTTAAGCGTGGAGGTGGCGGGTTCGAATCCCGCCGTTACCCTGGATGTAGTCTTTGTGATGTCTTTCTCTGTATTGTGGTATCTGTCCTTCTACTTGACAGAGGTTTATAAGCCTTAATTGAGCACACAAGCCTGCAAATATATGTTGTACCAACAAACAAACAAACAAATAAATAAATAAAAATCAACTCAACGAGAAGCATAGGCTGGTGGAACGAGGTCGTTAATCCGATTGAAAGTGTGATCTTATGAGAGTATTATTTTGTACTTAATATTGGATCATCTACCAATCAAGTTAGGAAAGTTTTTTTTTTTTTTTTTAGGTCGCTGACGTGACTGAAGAGAAGCCACGTTCAAATTGTAATTCGAAGTACTATAATTCCCCAGTGTATCAATATTTTTATGTTGGATGAAAAGTGAGCATCTATGAATTTATAGTAATATGTTAAAAATACCCGCCTTATTTCAGGATTACCAAAACACAGGTAAGCCACTTTGACTTTTTTCCTTTTGGGGGCCATCCGATCAAAATGACTAATCTCGTAGATTACCAGTGGTGCTCCAAGGTACCCATAGAAGATATACTGGCTCAAGCCAAAAACAACGGCACAACAGATATATGGTTCAGCATTGAAGCTAAAGACAAATCTTGTGCTATACCACAAACCTCACCGGTGCGCCTTAAAGCAGACTTAAATGCTTCTGTACCGACAAAAAAAATCAAAAGTATAAGATTCCAAAAAAGCGGGTCGCTCCTTATTCAATGTGACGACACAGAGACCGCAAAACACATCTTAAAGATAAACACAATCCTAGAGATTCCTGTAGCAGCTAAATGCCTTCGTGAATGTATTTCCACCAAATTTATCCTCCGGAACTTTCCTATTGAAACCTCGGTTTCAGACATAAGTCGGGAGTTCAATTCAGAAAACAAGACGCAGGCTCTAGAAATTCGTCGGTTTTTAAAAAAAGGGAAACCGACAACCACAATTCTTTTCAACATTCTTGGCACAGATGTCCCAGAGAAAATCCGGCTTTGGTATCAATACTATGAAACTAAACCATTCCAAGATAGCGTAACCTTATGTAAAAACTGTTGGGGTTTTGGCCATCCCGAGAAATACTGTAAATCCCCAACCAGATGCCACAACTGTGGAGGCCTATCCTCTGAACATCAGGGCCCGTGTACTAGGGACCAGTGTTGCAGGAATTGTAACGGCAACCATAATCCAATTCAGCGTGATTGCCCAGCATTTTTAAATTTTGAGAAACTACTCAAAATTAAGTCTACTCATCATGTTCCGATGAGTGAAGCTAGACGAATAGCTTATTTAAAAAAGCCCTCATACGCAGAAATAACCCAGTCAGTGCCAGGAGAATTCATTACCCGCGCAGAGTTAAAATCGGAACTTAACAAGTTCGCGGGATCCATGCAACAACTAATCGAGAATACCTGCGCAAAGCAAGTTTCTATACTGGCGGCCCAAATCGAGAATTTGACGGCCTCCATAAATAATATTCTTATCCCAGCGATAACAAACATTCAAAGAAGCACGACTGTCCAGAGTACACTGACAGATACGAAACTCTCAACCCACCCGTCCGACTTCTCTCCAGAGCGGGCTAAGAAAAAGAAGAAATCAAATACACCCCCATCTTGTGTGCAATTCACTACAAAACCTCTCCTAATAGCTGGTCAACCAGTAGTCCAAGAACTTCATATGCCTATGGACAACTCCTTTTCAATGCCTCTTATACCTTTGAACAACGATGAGGATGAATTGTCTCTTGAACCCTAAGAAAATGTTTATTTAAAAAAAAAAAAAAAAACTCTTATTGCATACTCTTTCCCAGGCGTTTAGGAAAACTGAAAAAAAAAAAAAAAAAAAAAAAAAAACTTTTATTTATTTTTTATTAACTATGTCAATTCCGATCTTTAATATAATTCAATGGAACGCGCGCAGCCTTAGAAATAAACGTCACTGGCTGAGTCAAAATGTCTTTTCAGAAGCCGATATAATTGCAATCCAAGAAACCTTTTTTCAAGCCAATGACCAAATCAACATTAAAAACAAAATAACTCTCCGACAGGATCGTGACCACCCTAACCATAGAGGTGGTGGCACCCTCTTAGCTATCTCAAAACATATTCCTTTTCAAAAAATTTCTTTTCAAAATCTCCCTCCTTCCCGAATTGAGATGCTCGGCGCCAAAATCCAAGTTAATAATCGACAAATCACGGTAGTAAATATTTATTCCCCAGACGGAAATTATTCCTCACAATGGTTGGAAAAGTTCTTTTCCAATATTGAGAAACCCTTCATCATTGTCGGAGATTTTAACGTAAGACACCGAGCCCTCGGCTCTGCCTCGTCCTCCCAAACTGCGGATATCTTCCTCGACTGGATCCTATCAAATAATATCACTATCTTGAATACAAATACTCCCACCCATTTTAGCGGCCCAAATCATCAACAGACATTATTAGACCTTACCCTAGTATCCCCTGAACTTTTCCAGAAATCTTCTTTCTCTGTCTTTCCAGACCCATTTGATAGTGACCATTTTCCAGTTTTAACCAAGGTTAAATTTTCCTTAAATAACCCTTGTCCACCACGCCCGTACCTACTTTTGCAAAATGCACAGAATGAAATCGCTGAAGTTCTTTCAAACAATAATTTCAATGCAAGGAACATAGAAAATGCTTGCAATTCCGTAGTCAAAGACAACACCCGATTTACAAAATTTTCTCCCCATCCCACGACTCCGTGGTGGGATCAAAAATGCGCTTTTCTCTTAGGTCAAAAGCGGAAATTTTTGCGAAAGGCAAAAAAACAAGTCTCATCCACATATTGGCTGAAATACAAACACTACTCCGCCCAACTCCGCCAATACATTAAAAGCAGAAAAAGAACTTATTGGGACAAAATTTGTTCCAACTTAGGGTCTTCAAAAAACATTTTTAAAATCTTAAAAAGTATCTCAACGCGAAATTCCTCTGCTCCCGCCGGAAATTTGATTTTAACCCACCAAGCGACAGATATCACTTGCCCACTCGACCAAGCGAACCGTTTGGGGGAGCACCTTTTTAAAGCTCAAAGCCCCTGTCCAATCCCTTTTTCATTTTGGGGCACAGGCCACAATCACTTGGATGCCCCCTTCACGCGTACCGAACTGGATGCTGCTATACATAGAACAAAAAATACGGCACCTGGGCCAGACCGCATTCCGGCTATTCTCATTAAATTTATCCACTCCTGTTATCCAACTAAGCTCCTTAACTACTTTAATGTCATTCAAGGTACAGCCCAACCCCCAAGTTCATGGACCCTAGCAAAAATCGTCCCGATCTTAAAACCAGGAAAAAACCCATCAGAAATTAGAAACTATAGACCGATCGCCCTCACCTCTACTTTCGCTAAAGTATACGAACGGATGCTGCTTCAAAGGCTCCTTAATTTTAGCCTTAAACAAAATATCTTCCCTCCCTCCCACACTGGCTTCCTCCCCTTTCGAGACTGTAACACTACTCACTCAATACTCTACCATGACATACGAGACGCACGTGAAAGGAGAAAATTTATTGTCTGTGTCGCACTCGATCTAGTTTCTGCATACGACAACGTATGGATTGATGGTCTCCTTACCAAACTCCTGTCGGCCGGCATTTCTGGAAAAACAGCGCTCTTCTTACAAAATTTTCTTTCCAATAGAACCTTCTACATCTCTTGGCGCAACACCCGGTCTAAAGATTTCCAGCAACCCCAGGGCCTCCCACAGGGCAGTGTCCTCTCCCCTCTTCTTTTTATGTTTTACCTTAAAGACATTCACAAACACCTTCCCACTGGAGTACAAATTCTTGTGTTCGCTGATGACATCTACATTTATTACGCTGCAAAATCTTTTGACAGGGTTATTGCTAAACTCCAAGATGCCCTCATTGCCATTCAAACTTGGTGTACGGATTGGAGAATGGCTATTTCACCTTCAAAAAGTGCAACTATTAACTTCTCTAACAAACGTCTCTCACCCACAATTCAGTTAACAATCTTTAACGAACGAATTCCCCAAGTCAACTCCATTAAAATTCTCGGCATCTATTACACCGCAAACATTTCTTTCCTCGGCCATTTTCAATACCTAAAAAAGAAGTGTTTAAAAAAAATTAATGCACTCCGCTGCATCTCTAGTACACAGTGGGGGTCTCGAACCTACCACCTCACTCAGATTGTAAACGCTACTATCAGAAGCACTTTAGAGTATGGCAGCCCAATCCTCTTCTCTGCGCCAAAATCACATCTCCTAGTAATCGAAACAATTTACAACTCTAGCCTCCGCGCAGCAACAGGCCTCCCACGCTGGACTCCAATTCATATCCTCCACAAAGAAGCTGGCACCACCCCAATATCGCACAGACTTGTTTTAGCAGCAAAGAAATTCTACCTCCGTCACTGCTCCCTTGGATCTCACTCCCCAATGCATCGACTTTTGCATAAATTTCATTTTACTAGACTTAAAAAGAAACCCCACCTTTTCCTCAAGTTTCAGGACATCTTCAACCAAAAGGGCATAAGCAAATACAATATCATCCCCTTCCACATTCCAGCATTCCTCACAGATCTCCCGAACCTCCATCTTTATGTACGCGATCTTCCATTCCAAACTACGAAAAATCCCAACGAAATCCTCCCTCTCTTTCAGGAAACCCTCCACACCCTTTGGAAAGATTATACCATCCTGGCTACCGATGCTTCAAAATGCAATTCGAATACAGGTATTGCGGCTGTTAACTCAAAGAACAATATGTCCTATATCTCTCAAATCCACCCTATCAACTCAGTGTTCACAGGAGAAGTTCTAGCAATTTGGTTAGCAATCACAAAAATCACTACTGAGTATCTGGATTACGTTATTTTATCGGACAGTATGTCCGCAATCACTGCCCTCATCTCGGTTACCCATAAATCCCCCCACAGCATCCTCCTCCTACAAAATAAGATCGTTTCAGCAACTGCAAAAGTTAAATCAATTACGATAGCCTGGACACCAGCACACGTTGGCATCCCACCCAATGAAACCGCGGATAAACTGGCCAAACATGCCACCAATGCTCCTCGAGCCATCCCTCTCATCTCACCTGAGGACTTGTCATATTCAGCAGCTCTAGACTCAAACCGCGAACTCAATAACCTCCGGACTAACTCAAAATACCACAAGCGTTTCCCTTTTGATCACCCTGTTAATAAAACCTCCCTTAATCAACTCCCAAACAGGAAATATGATATCTTAATCTCGCGTCTCCGAAGCAACACAATCCAACTTAACGAAATATATGCAAAAATAGGACTAGTTGACTCCCCTTTGTGCGATCACTGTCAATATCCAGAATCTGCTATCCATCTTCTCTTTGAATGCAAAAAGTTTGAACATCAGAGACAGGCTCTGCGAGCCTCAATAGGAGTTTTCCCACTTTCCCTCCATCGTCTTCTTAGTTATGACCCTCATGATAATCTTCTAAAAAACTTAGTGGTTTTTTTAATTTCTACTAAACGTTTCTAGTTTCCAGTATTCAAACCCATAATTAAATACTGCTACAAATTATTAAATGTTTTTTAAAGCCTCCCTGATCGCCTGGGAAAAAGAGTTTCAATTACATTTTCTTTAAGAATTTTCGTTTGACGAACGTGTCTCTCCAAAAGTGTTGGATTCACCAAATGTTGGATTTATTAATCCAACCTCTCCAAAAGTGTTTTGGAAATTTTTTTTTATAATTTCGATCTCCAGGAATAATACTAAGTTCACAATGAACTTGTTTGGCTTCCTCATGAACAGCGTTCACTCTCACTTCTCATCGTCATCATCATCACCAGCAACAATACAACTCATCTAAAACTCCATTCTACAGCAGAGGGGATAAAAGCGTGAAGCAGAGATCCCCTACCAACCTACCAACCAACCAACCAACCAACCCCTACCAACCTACCAACCAACCAACCTACCAACCAACCAGCATAGGCTGTTTCACCAACTTCTACCTTTTCCCCTCCTTTAAAATTTCTGCATTGCGTTTGAAAGTTTGTTTCTTTATTTTGTTCTGTACTCTTGCGTCTAATTTGTGCTTGTTAGTTGAATATTGCTTAAGTAAGTTTTGTTCTTTATGTATTTATTGTGGAATATAGCTTAGCGTTAGTTGGTATAATGGTAAGGCTCTAATGCCATTTAAATTAATATAATTATAAGTAATATAATGTGCTGGATGATTTCATATCTATCACATCGGAACTATGCCTAAAATATCTTAGCAGCAAATGTCAATAGATAAAAATAATCTTACTTACATACATCAAAAAACTTGTTTAAATTTACTATTCGTAATTTATATCTCCTACCTTGAATCTCACTACAATTTTGATCATTATTGTGTAATATTAAGAATACATGAATAGAAATTTAGAAATAAATTAGAAAATTAAATTAGAAACCTGAATAAATAACTAGAAATCCACAAAGACATACTATGACATACATAAAGATATACCGTGATCTGTATGAAGTTTTTAAATTTGTATTTACTTAATATTTAAAAATAATAGTCAAGAACATGCAGGGCCATGTATGCGTACCTCGGTACGTAAGGCGAAATTTATGACAGCGTAGTAGTCAGGGGAAATTTCAAAGTATTATAAGTATTCAATTTTATATCTATTTGGTAATATTTTTATGTGTATTCTAGTTGTTTTATATTAAACTACATAAATACATTTAATAACTTTAAAATTTTGTTTCCCCCCCCCCCCATAGTTATGAAATATTAACCCCGAGAATTGTATATTTTTTATTGTTTAGTTAGTTTTCAATAATTATTTATTCTGCGTCATTTGCATAATTAAAATTGTTTAGAAACCAAGATTTTATGCAGTAATGTATTGGTAAGTATTTGTATTACATTCAGAATTGCACCTCATTTTAAAAGAAACTTTGTATTTTTTAAACTTCATTTCTTTTTTGAATAATTAGTAAATCTTTTCATCATTGTATTTAAATAGATCATAATATTATTATGAGTGTTTGTTCCGATTTTGAATGCAATTTAACATTTGAAATATTTAACTTTTTCACTTAAGTAAAACCACGAGATCCACGTATGTAGACCTGAAATCATTAGCCCCCTGGTAGTGTAATTCGTATTCTGTTTATCTTATCATGACTTATGGCAGTAAAATAGAAATTTGGAACAGTAAAATATTTTTTTTCTATATTCCTTTATACTTCAGTATAGTGAAGAGGATAAAATAAGTAATAAAACTTTTTAATTTTATACTCTATATGGTTTAACTATTTATAAGAATTTACATTTAAATGTTGGTAAATCATAGTCAAATTTATTTTCATGTACAAAAAGTCCAGATGTATTTACGTGCTCTAAGTATTCTATGTATTGGAACTTTATATTCTTGAAAGTTTTGAAGATATTCCTTGCGTTAACTGGAACTAATATAAGATGACTTAAATCCCAATACTGGTACAGTGAGCCAGTAAAAAAAAAAAAAAAAAAAAAAAAAAATACAGATTTTTACTTTTCCATATTTTGAAGGTCAAACAAGCAGAGGGATAGCAGCAATTTTGAACATATGGTCCATTTAGTTAAGTCTGAGAGCTGTCGAAAGTTTGGTTTTTTGATGTTAATGTCACTTTGAATGTTTGGTTATAATTCTAATATTAATTACACAGATCAAAATATTTTCACTCATTTCTGAAACTTTCTTACTGAATTAAAACTTCACGGGTAAAATAGTTTTTAATTTTTATTTACTTAATATTAGTCTAAAATAAAATTTTGAATTTTAAAACACAGCATGTGCATACAAATTTATACATAGATTGATGAACTAACTTAACCAAAACGTTGTTGAGAGACTAAAAATACGTTTTTGAAATTATATAGTTTAAAAACTGTGACTAATTTTGTATTTTATAATTTAAAGTCATTATAAAAAATTTGTATGCCTTTACAATACAGATCTCCCCCCCCCGTAATTTGTAAATGCAGTAATTAAAAATTATTCTGGCGGGTTCCTTGTAACTATCTGTGGGTAAACTAGTTTCGCAAATGGGTGCAAAAATTTCGTAAATGGATAACTAACTTTAATGATGGTCAGAAACTCAAAGTGAACCCACACGTTTGACCGCACTCTTAGCTAAACTATTGGGACCATAGAGAACAACTGATCCCAAAAAAACTGAAGAGAAAAGATATTACTTGATTAAAAAACTTCATTCATTTCAAAAATATAGATTGTAAATAAGTCTACATATTTCAAGCGGTCAAAAATATACGCCCATTTTCAAGGATGCAAGGAATCAACTGCTGCACATTGTTGGAATCTTTGGCATGCGGTAATGCCAAAATTATTTCCACCCCAGTCTCATCAGTTCATCTTAATGCCCTGGAATCTTGTTTTATTCATATGAATGCTGATTCCCATATAAACGTTTGTTCTTCACTACATCTCTGTGTCGCGTATAAATTCATTTTACCTTGATTTTCCTCTCTCAGCCATAGTGGTTTTTATTCTGCTTTTTATATGTTTAATGTTCATTTTTATCCTCTCTCGCTACTGAGGCTTTTCCAGTTTCATTTCTAACCTTTATTTCTATTTTTCGCAGGCAATAAATCAAATCACTTTTGTTTCAAATTCACGTCTGGCCAATCTTGAAAATGGGAGCCTATATTTAAGCATAAAAATTATGTCTACTGTTATTTCCAATCTGTATATTTTTGAAGCGAAAGAAGTTATGTAATACTGCGACCATGGCTGCCAAATTTCCGATACCTCCATAGTTTAATGGTCAAAAACCCAAATCTTTCAACAAAAAAAATCTATTTATAGAAAGTACTATGAATCAGTAACAAAACTTAGCATTAATTATTAGCATATTTGATATGACCATTAAGATTGAATTTTCACTCACTAAAAATCCCCAACATTTATCAGTTCAAAAGTTATTCAGCATCATTATTTTACTGTCCATTGTTGTCGAGCCTACCTACGCTGTATAACAGCAATCATTCTAGAGATTCTGATGGCATGAGGTGCCACCATATACGACACACGATAACCCCTGATATTGATCCATGGCACCATGACAGTCCAGCGGTATGCTCGGAACATCTTTCAGTCACATATGTTGCCACTCATGGCAGGACTCCCAGGAGCCATTTTTCAACAAAACAATGATCAACCAGAATTGGAAAATGTGCCATAGGATTGCCTTTGCCACATTACCACCCTTCCCTGTCCCTTTTTCCGAGTTAAGTCGTTTTAGCGGTGCTTTTATAGCAACTTAGAAGATGCCACAGGACAACATAAAGGAGTTGTATCCAAATGCCTTAAATTGTAATCGTAATTTGGGTTTTAATAAACACCACGGGTGGTTGCCAAGCCGTTTGACCCGGTCTGGTGCTAGTTCTCAGTGTTTGGCCAGCGACTCCCTTGGTTTAACTGTCACGATGTTCGTCCAACATTCCATAAAAGAGAGAAGGCCTCAGCTCTCATCAGTTTAGTAGTCCGACGTAATGAACATAAACTGAGGAGTGTAGGAAAAATAAGAAATATGTGACCAAGTTCAGGCTACTAAACTGTGCAGTGGGGAAAATACAAAAGATGTCATTACGTTTTGACTACTAAAGGATTAAGTTCTTTGTTTATGGTGACCAATGGTGAGGTCTTCTCTCTTCTAGGAGATATTGGTTCGTCTCTACGCATTCCCCATTTTAGGTGGAATGGATACAATTTCTATAAAGAACTTCTATGCCTCATTGCCTGACCGTATCGCATGTTATATTCGCGATAGAGGTGGGCCAAAGAGGATTCTAAGACCTCCATTTTTCCTGCTATAAAAGATTATATTGCTTTGATTTTTTTTTCATCGTTTACTTATATCAACGTTTTACTTAAAGTATGCAAAATTTCGCTTTATTCTGATTACTCATTCTAGGTGCCGTAAATTTTATGGCAATGAGTTTATACAAATGTAAGTGATAGTATTTTAGTATCTATTGTAGATATCTTAAGAATTAAGTTAAATGTGGAAGTTAGAGCCAGAAAACATGAGTTATATGCATGCAATTTACTTCTAATTTGTCTTTTTAGATGTCTAAAGAGAGAGAAACTAAACAAAATATTGAAACTTCTGAAAGAAAAGCGACTGCGACATCAGAGGAGGAACCATCTGTCATTGATCCTATTTCTCGTATGCTGTCGTCTGACTCCTCCACGAACCTATCTTTACAACAACACATCGAAGACACTCCTGCAGGTGCAACTGGTGGAACCAACGTACCAGAAATTACTGTATCAGAGGCAGCTTATGCCAGCCCATCAAGATATTCTTCTAAACAATCCACAGAACCGAAAAGATGTAGAAGTTTGAGCCCAAAGAGAAATATCGACGCTAGCCAATCTCCTCGAAAATCAGGTATCTCAGGCGCTTTATCAGACATTAAAGGTTATTTATCAGGTACTAAAATTATTAAAGGTGCCAAGGAAGCTTACACAGACACTGTAACAATACTTAAAAGTGGTATTAGAAATGTTTCGTCCTCTCCAGAGAAAACTTCACTAGTTAGAAAAGAATCAGAAAGTGAACCTCCTTATGCAAAAGAGGAAGAAGATCTGACATATTTTGGTTTTATTGACCCTGATATTGTGGAAAAAGAAGACCCGGAAACTGAGTGTATGACAGACAGTACATCTATAGTTTCATTAGATAATTCGGTGTTAGAGACAGAAAAATCTCCCGAAAAATCTTCAAAAAAGTCTATGAACTAGTAAATCTTTTACTAGTTCATAGACTCCAAAAATGTCACCAAGAAACAACTTTGTACTCTTTGAGACTCCTATTGCATTTACAAAGTTAAGTGATTTTCTCACTCTCCACATCTTCCCCCTCTTCATTGCTATGGTTTAACCAAATCTTACTTTTTTCCCATGACAGTACGGTTCAGTAAAAAGTTGAACGTACTTGCTTGGGAAAAACTTGCTGAAAGTATGGATAAGGAGAGGAGGAAGTGTGGATAGTGGGAAAATTGTGTAGCCTTTAAACTCCTATTTTGTTTGCAAAGAGTATTACATTCTCTGTTACTCATTCAATTTATAAATGAGCGCTGTTGAAAGGTTTTTTTAGTTTTACTCTAATGCTACAAGATGTTTTTATAATAAAGTTCTGTGCAGTTTTAAGTTGAGTAATATTTTATACTGATTTTGAATTTGTGAGCTCTCTGAAAAACACACAAATTTGTATTCTGTTTACCAAATTTTTCAGTGAGTCAAAGAAAAAAAATTAAAAATTGAATGTTTTGAAAGATCGCGAGTAAAGCTTTCGGAAAATGTATTTATTTTGAGGCATATATTTTGATTGTTTCAGAAATACCTTTTTTATATACATTTTTTGTTGGCATGCATTTTTTTTATAACGAAAACAGTATAAAGAGCATTTTTTTGTGGCATATTTTACTCTGATGGCAGCTTGTTTTGCATAAAATAAAAAACAATGGCACATAGCTTATTAGTTTTGAAAGACACCTTCTATCAACAAAAAAGGAAATTTTTAAAATTTTCTGTAATCCCAAAAAGAAAAAAAGTGTGTTTCCTGTCTCATAATAAAGCTTATACAAATTTTTGCATAAAAAAAAATTGTCCGCAAACTCTAATACCACACGAAATACCACCAATTATATGCAAATAATAAATATTTAATAATGCTTTCGGTTTGTAATTATTACTCATGATTGGTAGATTTAGTTTTGTCTATCTTTACTCAACTACCTCTAAGCTAAATAAATCCTAAGAAACTGAAGCGGTAAAATATTACTTGATTAAAAACTTCATTCGCTTACAAAAATTACAAATTAGTAATAACAGCCGGATATGAGTGAAAAGAAACAATAGTGATTTAAAATAAAAATACAAAATCGACTACAAAAAATTTGAAAGTGAAAAACAAAATTAGTAAAAACCATTGGGAAAATCAGGGTAAAATGCATTTCTACGAGATGTGGCGAGGAGCTAATTACAACGGCAGTTCGACATTAGTTTATCACCACCTCTCCGTAGCGAGTGGAAATGTATTTTACCCCGATTAGCCCCTCTCGGTCTCTGTAGTTTTCCTGTTTTGCTTTTCATCTTTTTTTTTTTTTTTTTGTGCTCGGTTGCTCTAATTTTTACTAGTCTTGTTCTTCACTTTTATTTATTTTTCTATATATTTCTTTTACAACCGTAATTGAACAGTCGACCCAATTTTATGGGTTTACGACTACTAATGTTCAACTCCGTAGCCTTGTAATTTTGAACCCAATCCAGAAGACAAGGGAACTCCTGGATCGAGTATTGGGAGAAATTTGCCTTCGTGGTGGACTTTTTGATGGGGCTAGCCCGCATTTGCGTTACATGGCGAGGAAGACCACGAGAACCTCCCACGGTTAGCCTGACGGCAAGGGGACCCTAACCCATGATCTGTCTACCACTGAGGATATTTCACGTCAGCACTGTGGTCGATGCAAGTCGGATGCGGAATTCGTATCGACTGGGATTCGAACCCGGTTCGCCTCATTGGAAGGCGAAAGCTCTATCCCCTGAGTCATCACGATTCTCACTTTTATTTTAAAATTTTTTTTATTGGCAATTTTATTATTAAATAACTCTTATTTCTTTTTATTCACGTCTGGCAAGTCTTTAAAATAGGTGCCTATTTTTTGAAACATACCGTCTGTTATTTCTAATTTGTAATGTTTTCAAGTGAATAAAGTTTTTAATAAAGTATAATCCCTATACGCTAATAATTAAAACAACACAAAGTGTAAACATGAAGGAAGACTCCTTCTATGCTAATTATTAAAATGGCTCAAAATCCACAGTTTTCTAAAAAGGAAAACTTTAGTGAGTCTGTTTTTTAATGCTTGAAAAGTTACTCCAACGCTTTATTGTAAAGGATAATAATCATTTGCAAAAATTTGGAATCTATTAATTTGTAAAGATTTTAATCGGGGGTGCAAAAAAAAAATCTCGCTAAACTTGACATTTTTGAAGAAGCTTTAATTCTTACGTATTTAAGATGTATATCAGCTTTAAAATTCCTTATGATTATATGGTATATATCGCTCATGGTTGCAAAAGTGGCACAACTCAAAAAACACGCGGTTTGGACTAAGAACAGGTGTAAATATGAAAATACAGATTCTTTCAGCAGCAATACTTGCACAACTCATAATTCAACTGGAAGGTAATCTTCGTTTAAGCAAACTAAAGCATTTCCTATGCATTTTGCTTAGCAATAAAAAATTTAAACCCACTTATCTCAAAACTTGATTTTTTGAGTTGTACCGCTATTGCAGCCCATGAGCGATATGTTACCGTTTAAGTGGGAAATTTTTTATTTCATAGAATAACTAGGTATTTCACGAAATAACTAGATAAAATCAGAGCAGTGATTCTCAACCACTGTGCCGTGGCACTTTTGTGTGCCGCCAAATTTTAGAAATGTGTATGGTAAAAATTATAATGCTTTTTTCATTACGAGTAGAGTCCCAAAGGATTTTAATAAAACTGTTCTTAAAATTGATATTGACCATTTGCCAACATTAGAGGAGAGAATTATTCATTATTTCCCAAATTTAGATATAAAAAAATTTGATTGGGTTCGTAATCCCTTTGTGATAACGAATACTTCTGTATTTGAATTAACTTTGAATGAAGAGGAAGTACTAATTTCGCTTTCTAACAATTGAGATTTAATTTTAAAATATTCGGAAGAATCAATTAATTCATTTTGGATTAACATTGGATGCGATTATCCCATGATAGTCAAAAAAGCTTTAAAAATATTATTACTATTTTCTACATGCTAGTTGTGAGAATTCGGATTTTCAGTAGTAACCAACATAAAAACGAAAAAAATATCGAGATTGTTAAATGTAGAAGACGATATAAGAGTAGCATTGTCATTTTTACGACCAAATATAAATGAAATTATCAAAAAACATCAAGCTCAAATTTCGCATTAAAAGTATTCTTATTATTGATTTGTAATTAATCCCTTAATAAACGTACTGTTGTTTTTGTAGTACATATTATATTATTTCATTTTACATTCCAAATTATTATCATAAACTATATTACACAGTGTATTATAGGTAAGTAAACAACTTTTATACTTATCTTTTTCTTTGTGTGCCGCCAAACTTTGAGATCATTAAAAGTGTACCGCGACAAAAAAAGGTTGAGAATTACTGAGTTAGAGTATAAAAAATTATTGAATTCTATGACCGACATGCAATCACGATTTGAAAAGTCGTGTAAGATTTCAGGTACTCTGTACATCTTTTTCTGAAAAAATTATACTGGTACAAATTTGCAATCACTATCTGAGGAATAATTAAATTGCATAAATTGCATTGCGATAAGGAACATTTAAAGAGATTCGAAAAAAAAACTTTCGACGATAAAGCAACCGTTTTTTTATAGCTACAATAATTTTTAATTTCTGAGTGAATTATAGATGGAAAATAAATTGAATATACTACAAAAACTATAAAATAGAACAAAAATATAATCCGAAAATAATTAAAGGCTTTAAATTCATCTGACACAAAATTTTAAAACTAAATCGAAAAGCTTTTTTTTTTCAAATCATTTTGTGCATAAATTTGCCAACATATTTATGTGAAATGTGTTACTCGACATTATAATTAAATATGGACTTACATTCTAAAAACTATTTCTCTAGCACGACTGTGACAAATATATAATAATAACCCTTTTGAAAGTTCAAGATTTCTCTTTTAACAATTTTATTCAGAAGATTTGCACTGATAAAAACATTGACCAGAGATCATGTGATGGAATCCAATTATTTTGAAACAATGTTCAGTTATCATTATTGAGAAACATTTAAGAGAAAAAAGAGCTAAATTGAATTTTTCAAGTAATCGATCTTACAAAATTTGATATGGATGGGATATCTTGCTTTGTAGGTTGTTGGACTCGTGTTCGTGAGAGCAGGAGTTCGAATCCAACCTGCCGAAAACTTCCCATGCATTAAATGGTGACTGGTGCACGCTAATCTGTCGCGTTCACAAAGTCCTGCATTTTATGCATAAATTTGTCAACGTATTTATTATATATATATATATATATATAAAGGCTTCAACTAATCTTTTTATGTTATTCCTTTGCCTAATTTTTTTTAAAAATTTTCACACTTTAAAATTCACACCCTGTCTTTTAATCAATGTTTAGTTCAAGTATGCATGAATTAACATTCTAACGTTTATCCCTCTAACTCATTGAGAGAAGGATATTTTCCCTCGATCTATTTAATAGGCCAATTATAATTATTAAAATTTCCTTTTTTCCCCTAAACCGAAAAATTTTACGGATTTATTTTGCAAGATTTGAATGAAGAAAATGGACTTAGCTCTAAATTTGAGTAAAAGAAAATTGATCTAACTTGAATTGCATGTTTAAAAATTGAACTTAGTTAAAAGTGCGGGCTTAAGGGAGAGGACTAAGTTTAGCTTAATGAAGTTGGACAAAGCACAAATGACGCCGTTTCATTAAACAATGAACCAAAATTTTTAACAACTACGTTATCGTAAAAAAAAAAAATATATATATATTCTAAATAAATCGGAGGCTCCGTAGCCTAGAAGTATTGTCTTTCCGCATTAGACTCTGAAACGTGAAAAAGCGAGTTTGAATCTCGCCGTTACTCAAGCTATAGGTTTCTTTCTTCTATTAAGCAAATAAGCCGTCTGTTTTATTAAGCAAATAAGCCGCTCTTTGTACTGAACACATTAACCTGCTTTTGAATAAATAAACTAAATCAATATAAAAGTTTCCGATATCCATATTCGAATTTGAAGTTGTAATACTTAAGATTTTCCTTAATCATTTTATGCAGGCCACTCACTCGGTGTGGGGGGTTTAGTATTTGTCGAATACGGTTTGGGATAGAGTTCAATTCCACGCTCTAAAGGATTGCACTTTCTCCGATTATGTCTTCATCATCATCATCATCATCAAAATTTATCTGGGCACCTGGGGCCGTTAGCGGCTTTTTTCCCATTCGTCTTGTATTGTGATCTTTGAGGTGGTTCTTTCTGGTAATTGGAATGCAATTGGAGTGAAAAGGAAATTAAATATTTTGTATTTTAGATAAGATTACATCACTACAAAAATAAGCTGCTATCGGCCAGAGGTTTATGTCTTCTCTTAAGTTTTCAAAAGTAAAAATTTCATTGAATCCTGCGGTGTCACAATTTGTGTTCTTTTCAAAAAATCTGAAGTTAAGCTTTGCAATATGATGATTAAAAAAATCAATGTTGAGATCGTGATGTATATTTTTATTTCGGATAAACCATCTTGCTTTTGTTATTTTCCTAAGGATTTTATTCTGGCATATTTTGAGTTTTTTAAGGAGTGATGTGGAGATGTTGCACCAAGCTGGAGATGCATAAGTTAGGATGGGGCGGATCATTGAGATGTAGAGTAAACGTTTTAATCTGAGTTCCATTTTGGGGTTCTGAAGGAGGATTTGTAATCTGTGGCAGGCAGCTTGTGCTTTGTTGGTAACTGTTTTGACGTGATCTTTCCAATTAAATTTGCTGTTTATGACCAGACCAAGATATTTTGCACTTTTGACTATGGCCAATTATGTCTTATCGGTTAGGAATATACTTTAACCATTTAAACGCGTTTGACGTGGATACACGTTGGACCAAATCTCTATCGCGGTACGAATGACGCATTTCCTTGTCGTGTCACATGCTCCCACATGTTTTTACTTCATATTGGATATTGAGTTTTAGCCACTGGTTGGCATAGCCAATCAGGCACCTGAAATAGAAACTCGCAATATATTTACAAGAGTTAGAATAATTGAAAATTGCAGAAGAAAAGATTATATATTATGTAATGGTCCCGCAGTGGACTGATCGTTAAGACACGGTTCCCAGCAGATCACCGAAGTCAAGCATCACTGGCTGCGGTCAGTGCGCGGGTGGGTGACCACTTGGATCAGTCTGCGTAGGGACCGAGGGTGTGCGGTATTGGTCCTCGTTAAACTGTGCTACCGTAAAGTGCTCGACTTCACGTGCAGGTCGTCGGGCTACCGAAGCGGGGGTGCCATCCCCTCTGCAGAGGATCGAAATTGTGATGGCATGTCTTCGGATCATCCTCAGGGATGCTTCCCAGACCGTCGCCAATAGCCCATTGTGCAGCTCTAGTGCGACGTAAATGAACTACAACAATAATATTATGTAATGCTAAAAATGTTAAAAAAAATAACATTTACCATCAAATGTTAAAACTGTTAAATGTTAAAAAATTATAATTTACAATCAAAGCTCAAAATTTCCATAAAATACAATAAGAATATTAGTTGCTGGTAGATTTTTTTTTAAATATTGTCAATAGAACAGCATAGTATTTCATATTGCTTGGTGGTGGAGGAGGTTCACGAACCAAAATCAATAACATACTTGAGCTAAATAACTTGGTGAGCTGTGAATTGCGGAGAAATTGCGCAAACATTTGTAACAGACAATATTGACAGTTTGCTCTACGAGGTAGAGTCCTAAAATCCAATGAATGCAAGAGAGCCGTTGTGGCTCAGGTGATAGCCCAATGAGGTGACCCGGTTCGAGCTTACCTCCCAATGAGGTGACCCGGGTTTAAATTCCTGCGATTCGGGTGGTTACGAATTCTGAATCCGGCTCACACCGACCACAGAGTTGATGTAAAATATCCTCAGTGGTAGACGGATCATGAGTCCCCTTGCCATCAGGTTAACCGTGGGAGGTTTGTGCGGTTTTCTTCTCTATATAACGCAAATTTGGGTTAGTTCCATCAAAAAGTCCACCACGAAGGCAATTTTTACCTATTACTTCATCCAGGAGTTCCCTTGTCTTCCGGATTTGGATTAAAATTACAAAGCTACGGAGTTGCGCATTGATAGTTGTAAACTCAGAATTGGGTCAACTGCTTAGTTCCGGGTGTAAAATAAAATGAATATAAAAATCGGAAGTATTCGACCTATTTGATTTCTTTGATTTCGCTTCGTAATATTTTTATATTATACCTAATAAATTTCCCCATGCTTTGACAATTTTGGAAAAAATTCTAAGAACGTTAACTTTTTTAAAGATGAATTGTTTTTTTATTAAATGATTGTTGTTGTTGTAGTTCATTTATGTCGCACTAGAGCTGCACAATGGGCTATTAACGACGGTCTGGGAAACATCCATCAGGATGATCCGAAGACATGCCATCACAATTTTGATCCTCTGCAGAGGGGATGGCACCCCCGTTTCGGTTTTCCCCGACGACCTGCGCGCGAAGTCGAGCACTTTACTATAGAACAGTTTAACGAGGACCAATACCGCACACCCTCGGTCCCTACGCAGACTGATCCAAGTGGTCACCCACCCGCCCGCTGACCGCAGTCAGTGATGCTTGGCTTCGGTGGTCTGTTGGGAACCGTGTCTTAAAGATCAGTCCACTGCGGGACTTTTTTTTATTTTTTTATTAAATGAAAATGTAACCCTTCCTCATTTTTCGAAAAATTTATTATAGGATCATTTGCCATGTGTTCGACGTGTGCTTACGTCATTGCTTGATTTTAATTTTGGCTGGTCAATATTACTGGTTCAATCAATTTGAAATTTAATACAGTTAAAATAATGCGCACTCGGTCCGGCGATTAGAGAGTGTGGTGTAAAAGCAACCAGCAGATTTCAACCAGAATTTGCCATCTCATCCAAACAGTAATAACATAGAGATTGAAACGTACATATATTTTCTTCGAACTACTATTTATTATCTAAAAGGGTGAATCTCAAACCGTAGTCAATAGCTCTTTAGTATATTTAGTGCGACGTTAACAACCTAATAAAAAAAATTATTCCATAAAGAAACATAAAAGCTTGCACGCATAATACAACGAACTACTTTGTACCATCGATAAACTGGAAAGGATCGTAGTAGTAGTAGTACTTTATTTACGTCAAACTGTAGCTGCACAATAGGTTATTAGCGACGGATGATACGGAGATGTGCCATCACAATTTTGTTCCACTGCAGAGGGGATGGCTCCTCTGCTTAGGAAGGAGGATGACCTACGCGTGAAATCGAGAACTTCCGGTAGAACAGTTTAACGAGAACTGATTCAATGGACCCTCGGTCCCTTCACACGTTGATCAAACACCCACTCTCAGTGACCACTATCAGCGATGCTTGACTTCGGTGTTCACTGCAGGACTGGTAGGGAACAAACACATTACAAAGATACTGGTAGCTTCTGGTGTCACTAACCTGAAAAAGTTTTGTCAAATTTTTACCATTCCCGAAGTTAAGAACTCTACATTGCAAGGATAGGCAAAAAATAATTACGCAGACGTAACGCAAAAAGTCACTCATCACGAGTCTGGATTACGGCGTCGACCGGAGTTGCCTTCCCTTGACAATAATTGCCTGAAAGCAAATTAGGAGAATTAGAGTAGAAAAATCATGTTTCTGATCCTCTTGTGATGTCACGTGCCTGCTATCCGGCATAGAGTAAGTGTGGAGCAAGAGATAGTAAGTCGAATGGCCTACCGACAGCCATTGTGGATGTTGCAGGTTCGTGCTTGGAAGTTATGGAGAAAACTCACTGTTTACAAGTGAATAACGATTAGGCATTTCGGGGGACTCCCTGATAGTGGGTACTCATTGTTCCGCCGCTCATTCAGAAGCCTGAAGGTAGAGGGTTCGAATCCCACCCTCGGATGTGTCTTTTTGAAACACTTCTATAACTTACTCTAACAGTTGTTTCGTTTTACAAGATCTGTACTTTGTAATGAGCACATAAACCTGTAATTATGAATAAACAAAATTAACAGGTTTTCAGTAGTCGCAGTAGTAATGCTTTGTTTTTGTCGCACTAGAGCAACACAATGGACTATTGGCAATATTCTGAGAAACGTCCCTGAGAATGATTCGGTTTATCACAATTTTGATCCTCTGCAGAGAGGATGGCTTTTTCACTTTGGTAGTCCGACGACCTGCTAGCGAAGTCGAGCTCTAGACAGCAGAACAGTTTAATGAGGAACAAATCCCTTCGTAGGCTAATCAAGTGGTCAACTATCTGCTCCCTGACCGTTGCCAGTAACGCTTGACTTTGATGATTTATTGGAATCCGATCTTTTGATCTGTCCATTACTGTGGGACTTAATTGTTACACACTTGCATACATTTGCATGTTAGTGTGCTCATTGGAAAGATAGCTTATTAGCCCTTGTTAAGTTGAAAACGAAAGAGCACAAAATAGAGAAGGACATTACAAAGATCCATCTAGGGTTACGGTAGGATTCGAACCTACAACCTCAAATCTATAAAGCCTTTGGTAGATCGGTGAGATCGCTCGCCCAGAGAGGCTCCTAAAGGACTGCAAATACTGTTTAAGAAAATAGTCTTATGCGCATGCCGTAATAAAACACGCTTTCATATCCGGTTTCAGATTTGACTATTTAAGCTTGGTCTTTGCTACTTTGCATCAGAAATTTTGTCTGTGCAGTGCGATCATATTTGGATTGTGATAGTTTCCAAGCTTCTTCTTAAAGGTAAGACTCTTTTTGATTTGTCTTCAGTTTTTTAAGAGTTTAATGTTGTAGTTAAGTTTATAATTTATTATGTTAGCATCTCTTTTCTTTTGAAGTTAAAAATTTTTAGAAGTGTAATTTTAGCCGTTGAGTAACAATTTCTTGTTGTGATATATATACGCATATAGCGCTAGACTGGCAAGTTTCTCAATTCCAGCTTTTACTATATCAGAACTTTAATAATCTCTCCTTAGCATCTTTCTAACTACTTTTAATTTATTCAACTAAAGATCACCGATCTTTAACTTTAAGACTTTTCCAAATGCGAAATCTCTTTGCAAAAGATTTTTAAATATTATAATGATAGGCAAAGAAGTCCTTTTTTTTTTTTTATCTGTAATTTTTTTCAAGTCTTGAACTGTATTGCATTTCGCTTTGAACGTGTGTTTTTAGTGATGTAATTAAATCTTTAATTTAAAAAAAAAATTTCTTAAATTGTCTATGCAATTAAATGGTAGAAATGTATACTAGAACTGTACAGCTTGTGGACTGACTCTTTATATTAATAAATCTTGTTCGAAGCGTTTGGACTTAACATAAAATCAATGAATGCGAATATTTTTAGAGTTAATCTAAAAGTTTCTTATGCAATTATTTTCAATTTTCGTTTAATTGAGCCGGATTTCGTTAGTCTTAAATTCGAATAGTTTAAATATATTTTAGCTTGTGGTTATACTTTCCAATTTATAGTTCTTGCAAATTGAGCATGCAAGCATTTATTTGCAGTTAAAGAACTTAAACAACTTTGGAATTTTTCCGTTTGGTTAAATTCCAAATATTTTACTTTTTAAATGTAATTATCTTTCGCGAATATGAAATACATTTTGGTGCTTCAATTGTCAGTTTATAATTGAATAAATCCTGTGATTTGGATTCCAACGAAATCTTTATAATGGTATCCAACTGCGTTAATGTTATTTTAAACTTAAGATACTTATAATTACTGAATCTCGACGAAATTAAAATTCATATTTCAAATGTTCCAGATACTTTTGTGCCTAAATCTGATTAGAAGTTAGCAACTGTAATTTTAAAGCTTTTTCAAGATAGTTTTTAAATTTATTAGACTGTATTTCATTAGAATTTTCAAAGTAAAACCAGTGCCAGTTCCTATTAGTTACTTTTATACTAGATTCACGTAGATCCTCTCTTAACAGCCCTAACAGTTTTTAAAACTATTAAGGCACTTGAAAATTTTAAAATTGGTCCTTCTATGTTCAGAACTTCTTCTAAATTATCTGAAATTTCGGATTTTTAAAATTTATTTTTAGTGTTCCAAGTTTTACTCTGACTTTCGTTTAACGTGCTCCTTTTCAAAACATTTTGAATTTGTTTGACCTTCCATGAGATTTGCTCAAAGATCAGAACCACTAACCAACAACTATGGAATATCCCTCCGGCTCACTCTTGGTACAATGGACGGACTCCTGTTGGGGCCATACAGTCCACTATAAGTAGGCTCATAAGTGGACACATCAGGTCTCTCTTTTGAGCTTGGGCGAAGCACCTATTCAGCGTGCACGAGGTGTAACTCTGCACAGGCTTCTCCAGATCACATTTTACACTGTCTTGGCCTGGAGAAGAAAGACCTCTACTCTGGCCCCTTGCTTGTTTTTGATTTCCTGAAGACTTACGAGCTCACTGACTTGGTCTAGCCTTCGGCTGACCAAGAGGAATAAGTCAACAACATCTTGAATTTGTGTCTGCAAAATACTTTGTATCAGCTACGTGGAATATAGCCATTTCTATATGAAATAATTCAAATCTAATGTTTGAAAAAATGTTCAACGTTTCTATTTGAACGAAACTAGGCTAAAATTTTCTGTATACTGTTGCAGACTTTGTATTGACCCAAACAGCATAATTTCTAAAGGTTTATCCCGAAATTTAAAAGCTACCTTTTGACTTTATTTAACGGGTCAGCTACCTTTTAACTTTGCTTTCCATAGCATATTAACTTTTCAGCACGCAGTTAAGTCAGAGCTACTTGAAAGTGCGTACCTTAAAACAAAGGACTCTTTCTAAAATCCCTGACAAATGCGTACGATGAATTAAATCTTAACATTTTAAATTTTGCTAGTTTCCCCTGTATCTAAAAATTCTGGTTCTTTTTGTTTCTTTATAATATTTTTACTCGGATTATAATAAAATACATATAAACTGCAATGTTTAAATTTCAACTAAATAACAATTCATAATGTTATGGAACCTAGTTTGAATTGAAAGCTAGTTAACGAAACATTTGTATTAAAGATGGCTTTATTTTTAGCAGCTCTGTTTTGGTATTGCACTAGCTAAATCGGTCCTGTAAGATTGTGAATATATGACTTATGACAATACATCTTAAGATTAAGATCCTTAAGTTTCCCTATAAAGGAAATAGGTTGGTTTCAATATTTAGTATTGGTATGAGTGATACTGAGTAAGTACTGATTTGAATTAAATTATAAGCGCGAATTCTTAACTTTGAAAGTCGGTGTTTCTCAACTTTAGTATCAATGTTTAAAATATCCAGTTTTTAGAGAAACTTGGTTTCATGGGCCACTTGACTGTAGGCCGAATGCGAGTATTAAGACGTGTTGAGTGTAATTATTTTATATGAACATCAGTCCTTTGGGCACTAAATTCTTTTTGTTAGTTATCTTCGTAATTTATATTAAACTCTACTCTAAAAGATTTCACTCAGAACTAAATTACAAATTTATACTTAAAATATTTTTACCAAAAATAAATTTAAAAACATGCTATATGTAGCTTCATACCATAAGCTATACGTGAGATTTACATATTCCTAAACTTTTTAATTTTGCGTGTTTGGAATGTTTTAAAATCTGGATTTGACAGAAGATGCATGACGTATATTGTCGGAAAAATCTCAAATTTACAACGAACTAGGCACAAAGCAAGTTAGAAGTAATTTTTAAGTGTGTAATTTGAAAGTTGGAGGATTTTTATAAATATCTGTTAAGAAACTAATCCTATGCAATAGTTGCTGGAAACATTATCGGAAATTCACTTAGAATAATTATTAAAACGACCCAGTGCGCCTAAAACAAACTAAAGTTCACAATTCAGTTTTCAATTTTTATTCTTCGAAAGTTTTATTAAAGTGCAGATTCCGATGCAGTAAAGTCGTGCATTTCTATTGCAGCAACAAAATTTTTACGGAAATGGCAAATGAACTTTTAAAACAACTCTAGATGGAGTCTTTGTTCTGAATTTAAGAAAAATTAAAATTTCACAGAACTGTTGGTTTAATAGTTAATGTTTTAGTGTTAATTTACTTCAAAATTTAATGTTTTAGATGGCTGAAAAAGAACCTACTCCTTCAAAAAGTGAGAAGCCAACGTCATCAACAGAGGAACAACGTGCTGAGGTACCAGTTTTGGAGTCTGGTAGTGGTTCAGTTCAACATCCTCCATCAGAGACTAGAGAGTCATCAGCAGTACCAGAAGCTGGAGGAAGTGCTGAGGCAGTTCCGGGCCCTTCATCCTTCTTTTCCATTCTTAGTACAAACATACAAGTTAGATTTAGAAAACTTACTAAAAAGAAAAGCAAAGGTGAGAAATGGTGGAGCAGAGGAAAGAAACAGAAAATATCCAAGGCTGAATATGCAAGACAACATGGAGGTCGCCTTGATGCTGACATGGAAGGTTATTTTGAAGACGAAGAGTCTAGTGGGGTTGCCACAGAAAGTTCTATGGTTGATGAGTCCTCTGTGGCTCAATCTCCCCTTGTAAAAGAATTTCCTGATAAACCCCCTTTAAAGGATGAGTCCTCCGATGAAGACGCACCTCCAATGGAACACTAGACCTGGAACACTTTCAAACAATGTTCAATTTGTGGGAGACTACGTTGCTATTTTTAAGCCCTTATCTTGTCATTCCACTTTTATGACCTTGTTTAAATAAAGTTTTAATTCTTATGCTGCTATAGTTTAAAATTCTTTCTCTAACATTTAACTTTTGTCTTAGAATAGATACTTGAGTTAGGTTCTCCAATATTTTTCTGCTTGAACTTTGTTTTAAGGTGCCTATATACAACGGGAGAAATCATTTACGACAAATTTTGTCAAACCTCAATTGATGAAAGTTTAGATAAGCTAGTTCAGGAAACCTTATAAGTTTAAAATGTTGAAGAAATGTCTTTCATAACAAAAGGAAAACAAATTTATTCCACGATAACTTTGCATTTACTTTTCGATGTTTAGCAAATTTGTCATCTGTAAAACTTTATGGTTTATTTTGCTATGAAACATTTAGCTATAAAACATGGACATTTAGATATGGAAGATTTCTTCCGCTGTATAGCGTCACTTGGAGGCATTGATTATATAATGAAGCCTGAAGAAATTTTAGCTTTCGGTGCATCACTTTAGACTAATGGTCATGAGTAATAGTTTTATTTCAGTTAAATCCTATTATACCGTATGGCTGCTTTCCATTCCAGCGGCGGTTGATGACCAGCTCTCCTGTCTGGCGATAGTTTACTAAGACTTGGTGCAATTCTTGGCTTCGCCGCCACGAAGAAGAGTTTAGTTCGTTCTTAAGAGAAAAAGATTTTTTTCCTTGAGAAAAATCTTATTTATTGTTAATCATATGTAGTTAGTCTATATTTTATCACCATTCTTCAATTTTTATTTTTCGTATTCGACGGTACAATATTAATATAAAGGTTTTAATATATAACTGTATAAAACTTAATCTTGATTCTTTTATTATATATATATATATATATATAATTTTGAGGAGAGCAGTAGAATTTTATGCAGGAATTCGAAAGATATATAGCAGACTAATAAACTTGGTTTTGATAATTAACGAAACAGTAGCTTAAGAAGCATAATCGATATGAACTATTTTTATAAAAACTAAAATGCTAAACTATAATGTCAAAGAAATGTTGAGCTGTTCTCAGTTTTGTTGCAGACATTCAAGTATTCAATACATACATATTCTTTCGAAACTGAAAAAACTAAGTTTAAAACAAATGGTGAAAGAGAAAAGGAGTTCGTTCTTGCATCTGCACCATAAACTTTTAGAAGATATATTTTAAAAATTATAAAAATGTTTTTTTATTGTAGAACTTTCTTTTGAAACTGTGGCCGATTTACATAACTATGCTAAGGCAACCTTTAGTTTTTTTTAATATCGTAATAACTGCTGTGGGCACTTTGGTTTTATAACTTTTTAACACTTAATTTGAAAAGTTCTTATTTAATTGTAAAATAGACACGAAACTTTTAAAAGAAAGAGTATTTGAGTTAACTTTTACCAATAAAGTATAATTACGAGATCATCTAAATCAAATTGTTGATCAAATTATTTTTTTAATAATTCAATTAAATGAAATTTTGCATTTACTTGTAATCGACCACTTTATGGTTATTGTTTAATTTCCAAATAGAAAATATTTTGGGTAGAGAGTTTGTTCCATGAGAGATTCTTTGAGTACAAACAGGAAAAATCTAATTTATTAAAAAAATGTAAATTTGGATCACAGGTAATGAGCTAAATAAGGGCTATAAGATGATTTAATGAGCAAAAGATATAGTAAATTATTTTAAGATATAAAGACTAGTTTATAAGATATAGGTTTTAGAAATTATCAGTTGATATTGTCCAAATGCAAAATCATACGTCACAAATCATAAAATAACTATTGAATATAACTAAATAAAAGTGACGCATAAATAAATTTAAAAAAAAATTGTAACGCGACTAAATCAAAATTTACGAAATTACTATGAATTAAACATTACTTCTCTAAGATATCTATAATATATTGAATCAATTTAAAATACCTACAGTACCGCTCAAAAGTATCAGTACACCTAGAAACTTATAAAAAAATGGCAAAATTCAAAGTGTCATAACTTCTTTAAAAATGATCAAAAATGCTTCTGCTTTAGCTCATTTTGAAGCTTAAAATCTCTACTTTTATGTACTCTAATTGTTTTTAATGAATATATTTTGCAACTATGTACAATTACACTCTAAGCAATCATAGAAAATTGTATTAATTTTTTGTGAAGTTTGACGCGATGTACGGGCACAAAGGGGTTAGATATTGTTAATTTTTATTATACCATTGAAAAATTTGGACTTTTAGCTTTCATTTAAAAAAAAATTCCAAAAAAACATGTTTTTTAACGAAGTTATTGTCAAATAAAAAAAAGATTTTTTTCAGAATTTAATGATTTTTCAGCAATTGTAATGAATTTTAGTGTAATTATAATATGATATGAAAAGTTTTTAATTAAAATAAATTAAAATTTAATATTTCTCGATAATATTATTTCATAATTTATTATAACAATTTTAACTTTTTTTATTTGGAAAATATAATAATGAAATAAGAATCAACGTTTACAATTTAATATTTTGAAATTTATTTTTTCGTATTTTTCTCAGAAAAAATTTGAAAACAAAAACGTAATAATGAAAAAATATTTTACATCATATTTTGCTTTCTTCAAAATATCCTCCCCACGCTTTTATAACTGCAGCACACACTCGAGGCATCCGATTAATCAGCTTTTTTAATGTTATCTTGTCTATTTTTCGCCAATGCTCTTGAAGGACTTTCCACATATGATTTATGCTGGTTAATCGCACGTCTCGAATTTGGCGATCCAATTGATCCCACAGTAGTTCAATAGGATTACAGTCTGGGCTTTGTGGGGGCCACACCATATTTTGAAGCACATTATCTTTTTGTTTTTTTTCCAAATAAGTTTTGCACAGTTTCGATGTGTGTTTTGGATCATTGTCTTGCTGTAACAAAAATTTTTTTCCACAAATTCGAATGCCTGAAGGAATAGCATGCTGAAGGATGCTGTGATATCTTTCTTTGTTTAATATCCCTTCAATTCTTACAATATCTCCCACAGAACTGCCTCCAAAACATCCCCATACCATGACAGATCCACCACCATGTTTGAAAGTCGGCTGAATACACTGTTCAAGCATTCGTTCACCAGGCAAACGTCGAACGTAAAATCTTCGTTTTATCCAAAGAGCTCGAATTTCGACTCGTCGGTAAACAAGACTTTTTTCCATTGAGAGGGAGTCCATTTTTGATGTTTTCTTGCCCAAGCAAATCTTTTCTTTCGATTGATCGGCCTTAAAAGAGGTTTTTTTGCAGCTATACGTCCTATCAAATTAGCATCATTTAGACGTCGTTTTACTGTTGCAACCGATACTTCTGAATCTCTTGTTGCGTTCAATTCCCGTCTAATATCTGGTGCTGTTTTAAATCGGTTCAGTTTACTAGTAACACGAATAAATTTATCTTCTTGTTTCGTTGTCACTGGAGGTCTACCAGATCGCAAAATATTGTTAATTTCTCCTGATTTTTTGTACCTTTGAAGAGTATATTGCACACCATATAAACTAAGATTTTCTAAACGACATATTTCTCGTAATGAATGTCCTGCGTTTCTTAGACTTATAATAGCAGACCATTTTCGATACGATATTTCCTTTCCTCCTGGAGCCATTGTAATTAGACAGTTGTATATTCAATGTCAACTCATTTATTGCTCGAAAAATACTGTTTAAAGTTTTAAAACAAGAGAATTTTTATCATATTTACATTTTTGTTTTCAAATTTTTTCTGAGAAAAATACGAAAAAATAAATTTCAAAATATTAAATTGTAAACGTTGATTCTTATTTCATTATTATATTTTCCAAAAAAAAAGTTAAAATTGTTATTGTAGAGGCTGTTGGTTGCGACAGCTAAGATAGCATGAAAATCCGAGGTAGAAGGATCGAGGATTGGATCAAAGACCGAAGGTAGGAGGACGAACCTAAATAGTTCCTGTGCGGAATTCATTATAATTGCTGAAAAATCATTAAATTCTGAAAAAAATCTTTTTTTTATTTGACAATAACTTCGTTAAAAAACATGTTTTTTTGGAATTTTTTTTTAAATGAAAGCTAAAAGTCCAAATTTTTCAATGGTATAATAAAAATTAACAATATCTAACCCCTTTGTGCCCGTACATCGCGTCAAACTTCACAAAAAATTAATACAATTTTCTATGATTGCTTAGAGTGTAATTGTACATAGTTGCAAAATATATTCATTAAAAACAATTAGAGTACATAAAAGTAGAGATTTTAAGCTTCAAAATGAGCTAAAGCAGAAGCATTTTTGATCATTTTTAAAGAAGTTATGACACTTTGAATTTTGCCATTTTTTTTATAAGTTTCTAGGTGCACTGATACTTTTGAGCGGTACTGTAAATCTAGTCAAAATATATTAAAATATTAAATTATATTTAAAATATATTGTTATAAACTTAAAACAATTTCATGAATTAAAAAAAAATTTTTAAGTGAAAAAAATATTTTCTTTCTAAAACATCTACAAACTTTCAAAAAATTTAATTTTGGCTCCTTATGGAAATTGATTTTCAGTGTTCAAAATTTCACTACGATTTTTGTTAAACATGCTCATTTTGAAAAAAATTTTGAGTTTTGTGTCAAATGGAGCCAAAATACTTTGTTTTAGCTACATGGAATACAGCTATTTCGATGTGAACGAATTAAAATCAAATGGTTTTGGAGAAAATTTTCAATGTATCTATTTATAACGAAACTTGGCTAAAGTTTTCTGCGTACTGTTACAAACTTTGTATTGGAAATAAGAAATAATAGTGATCAACATGACAAAGAAGAAATAGTCTCCTCTAACCAAAATTTTGATGAGAATAGTTTCATTTTTATGGAAGAAAAAGGTCGGAGGACGATGTGCAAAACATTAGAGCATTCAAAACCAAGTAAATGGATTCAAACCAAGTTAATGGAAAAAGAAAATTTCAGTTCAACCATCAGCAATTAAAAAAAAAAAAAAAAGAGAAAAAACACCGAGATAGTCTTACCAAAAACAAAGGCCTTAGTAGGTAAGCCACATGCAAAAGGCTATAAAATATACATTGAAGAGAAAAAGGTGTCAGAGGGATAATATTGAGGCCGATACGCCGAATTCAAAATCACATCACACAAATCATAAATTAACTATAGAATATATTTAAATAATTGTAACGTATAAATAAATGAAACAAAAATTTTATAACGGGACAAAATTAAAATTTTGAAATTACAATAAATTAAGCATTACTACGCTAAAATATCACAGCATTTAGGAGAAAAAAAAAATACATTTCTTTAACCGTTATAACATGTATATATAACTGTTTTTTCTTTTTTCCTAGCATAAAGTAAATAGGGATGAATATTTTATAATTTCAAATATAAAATATCCATCAGTTCAGAGTTTACTCTAAACAAAAACAATCTGAAAATTAAGTGGTTTTGCTACCAGTTTTATTTTTTTTCCAACTGATTTTCAGTTTTGCTTCAGATTCTTCAAAAGCTTTCGGACCGAATGCTTCAGTTTAGTTTTATTCAAGAATAACTAGAACTCTATTTCGTAGAATAAAGGGTTAATATTGACCCAGCTAATTGTTTACGTAAATCAACGCCCGCCATTCAAGTCATGACTTACGTATAACATAAATTTTGGATCATAAGCCCTCCTGTGCCCCTGTGCTCTGCAATGTAAAAAACATACCACCAAATGATATTTTTCTTGTACTTTTTTACAAATTTCAAGTTTTAATGGTTAATGAGAATTTTTGCGTATGACGTATAATTGTACGTATGACGTATAATTTTTGCGCATAATTATACGTATGACGTGAGTATCACGTCATACGCACTGTAACAGAGATTTGATTTGACGTGTACACGCGTCAAAAGCGCTTAACTGGTTAAAACAAAGTTAATAATAAAGTTTAATTTTTAAAAAAAATTTATGAACTTTTTTTTCCATATATGAACATTTTGATAAAAATAATTATTTGTCATGAAATATTTGCATAAAAATAAATTTAAAATCTTAATTGAAATTTTTTTCATTCTAAGACGTTCCATTTTTCTCTTCTTTTAATTAGAATGGCTTTTTTTTTTTGGTTTTACTGTTGATTGCATTATTACCCTCCTATTTTACAGGGACCTCAAATGAAGATGATTTTGTTCACGTATCCACACTTTAACACGCCATTGCAGCACAGAGACAGAAGCGTATTTTGCGTATTTCGCCATATCTCGAGAAATTTTAAGGCGAATTGAAATTTTTTTCCAATAATTCGTATATCCAAAGATAATTCCACTAAAAAAATGACTATTTTATTTTAGCAACTTATTTGAAAATATTCTAAAACATTTTGAATAGCAAGATATACACATTTTACATCCTTTAAAAGAATATAATTTTGTACGGTAGAAAGCAAAATTTGAACGAAATCGGTCGAATGATTCCTGAGAAACTGAACATTCTCAAGATGTTTTTTTTTATCTGGAACCTCATTTACAGGGACCTCAAATGAAGATTATTTTGTCCACGTATCCACACACTTTAACACACCATTTCAGCACAGAGATAGAAGCGTATTTTGCGTATTTCGCCATATCTCGAGAAATTTTAAGGCGAATTGAAAGTTTTTTCCACACAGTTACATAATTCGTATATCCAAAGATAATTCCACTAAAAAAATGACTATTTTATTTTAGCAACTTTTTTTGAAAATATTCTAAAACATTTTGAATAGCAAGATATACACATTTTACATCCTTTAAAAGAATATAATTTTGTACGGTAGAAAGCAAAATTTGAACGAAATCGGTCGAATGATTCCTGAGAAACTGAACATTCTCAAGATGTTTTTTTTTTATCTGGAACCTCATTTACAGGGACCTCAAATGAAGATTATTTTGTCCACGTATCCACACACTTTAACACACCATTTCAGCACAGAGATAGAAGCGTATTTTGCGTATTTCACCATATCTCGAGAAATTTTAAGGCGAATTGAAAGTTTTTTCCACACAGTTACATAATTCGTATATCCAAAGATAATTCCACTAAAAAAATGACTATTTTATTTTAGCAACTTATTTGAAAATATTCTAAAACATTTTGAATAGCAAGATATACACATTTTACATCCTTTAAAAGAATATAATTTTGTACGGTAGAAAGCAAAATTTGAACGAAATCGGTCGAATGATTCCTGAGAAACTGAACATTCTCAAGATGTTTTTTTTTATCTGGAACCTCATTTACAGGGACCTCAAATGAAGATTAGTTTGTCCACGTATCCACACACTTTAACACACCATTTCAGCACAGAGATAGAAGCGTATTTTGCGTATTTCGCCATATCTCGAGAAAGTTTAAGGCGAATTGAAAGTTTTTTCCACACAGTTACATAATTCGTATATCCAAAGATAATTCCACTAAAAAAATGACTATTTTATTTTAGCAACTTATTTGAAAATATTCTAAAACATTTTGAATAGCAAGATATACACATTTTACATCCTTTAAAAGAATATAATTTTGTACGGTAGAAAGCAAAATTTGAACGAAATCGGTCGAATGATTCCTGAGAAACTGAACATTCTCAAGATGTTTTTTTTTAATCTGGAACCTCATTTACAGGGACCTCAAATGAAGATTATTTTGTCCACGTATCCACACACTTTAACACACCCTTTCAGCACAGAGATAGAAGCGTATTTTGCGTATTTCGCCATATCTCGAGAAATTTTAAGGCGAATTGAAAGTTTTTTCCACACAGTTACATAATTCGTATATCCAAAGATAATTCCACTAAAAAAATGACTATTTTATTTTAGCAACTTATTTGAAAATATTCTAAAACATTTTGAATAGCAAGATATACACATTTTACATCCTTTAACAGAATATAATTTTGTACGGTAGAAAGCAAAATTTGAACGAAATCGGTCGAATGATTCCTGAGAAACTGAACATTCTCAAGATGTTTTTTTTTAATCTGGAACCTCATTTACAGGGACCTCAAATGAAGATTATTTTGTCCACGTATCCACACACTTTAACACACCATTTCAGCACAGAGATTGAAGCGTATTTTGCGTATTTCGCCATATCTCGAGAAATTTTAAGGCGAATTGAAAGTTTTTTCCACACAGTTACATAATTCGTATATCCAAAGATAATTCCACTAAAAAAATGACTATTTTATTTTAGCAACTTATTTGAAAATATTCTAAAACATTTTGAATAGCAAGATATACACATTTTACATCCTTTAAAAGAATATAATTTTGTACGGTAGAAAGCAAAATTTGAACGAAATCGGTCGAATGATTCCTGAGAAACTGAACATTCTCAAGATGTTTTTTTTTTATCTGGAACCTCATTTACAGGGACCTCAAATGAAGATTATTTTGTCCACGTATCCACACACTTTAACACACCATTTCAGCACAGAGATAGAAGCGTATTTTGCGTATTTCGCCATATCTCGAGAAATTTTAAGGCGAATTGAAAGTTTTTTCCACACTGTTACATAATTCGTATATCCAAAGATAATTCCACTAAAAAAATGACTATTTTATTTTAGCAACTTATTTGAAAATATTCTAAAACATTTTGAATAGCAAGATATACACATTTTACATCCTTTAAAAGAATATAATTTTGTACGGTAGAAAGCAAAATTTGAACGAAATCGGTCGAATGATTCCTGAGAAACTGAACATTCTCAAGATGTTTTTTTTTTATCTGGAACCTCATTTACAGGGACCTCAAATGAAGATTATTTTGTCCACGTATCCACACACTTTAACACACCATTTCAGCACAGAGATAGAAGCGTATTTTGCGTATTTCGCCATATCTCGAGAAATTTTAAGGCGAATTGAAAGTTTTTTCCACACAGTTACATAATTCGTATATCCAAAGATAATTCCACTAAAAAAATGACTATTTTATTTTAGCAACTTATTTGAAAATATTCTAAAACATTTTGAATAGCAAGATATACACATTTTACATCCTTTAAAAGAATATAATTTTGTACGGTAGAAAGCAAAATTTGAACGAAATCGGTCGAATGATTCCTGAGAAACTGAACATTCTCAAGATGTTTTTTTTTTATCTGGAAACTCATTTACAGGGACCTCAAATGAAGATTATTTTGTCCACGTATCCACACACTTTAACACACCATTTCAGCAGAGAGATAGAAGCGTATTTTGCGTATTTCGCCATATCTCGAGAAATTTTAAGGCGAATTGAAAGTTTTTTCCACACAGTTACATAATTCGTATATCCAAAGATAATTCCACTAAAAAAATGACTATTTTATTTCAGCAACTTATTTGAAAATATTCTAAAACATTTTGAATAGCAAGATATACACATTTTACATCCTTTAAAAGAATATAATTTTGTACGGTAGAAAGCAAAATTTGAACGAAATCGGTCGAATGATTCCTGAGAAACTGAACATTCTCAAGATGTTTTTTTTTTATCTGGAACCTCATTTACAGGGACCTCAAATGAAGATTATTTTGTCCACGTATCCACACACTTTAACACACCATTTCAGCACAGAGATAGAAGCGTATTTTGCGTATTTCGCCATATCTCGAGAAATTTTAAGGCGAATTGAAAGTTTTTTCCACACAGTTACATAATTCGTATATCCAAAGATAATTCCACTAAAAAAATGACTATTTTATTTTAGCAACTTATTTGAAAATATTCTAAAACATTTTGAATAGCAAGATATACACATTTTACATCCTTTAAAAGAATATAATTTTGTACGGTAGAAAGCAAAATTTGAACGAAATCGGTCGAATGATTCCTGAGAAACTGAACATTCTCAAGATGTTTTTTTTTTATCTGGAACCTCATTTACAGGGACCTCAAATGAAGATTATTTTGTCCACGCATCCACACACTTTAACACACCATTTCAGCACAGAGATAGAAGCGTATTTTGCGTATTTCGCCATATCTCGAGAAATTTTAAGGCGAATTGAAAGTTTTTTCCACACAGTTACATAATTCGTATATCCAAAGATAATTCCACTAAAAAAATGACTATTTTATTTTAGCAACTTATTTGAAAATATTCTAAAACATTTTGAATAGCAAGATATACACATTTTACATCCTTTAAAAGAATATAATTTTGTACGGTAGAAAGCAAAATTTGAACGAAATCGGTCGAATGATTCCTGAGAAACTGAACATTCTCAAGATGTTTTTTTTTATCTGGAACCTCATTTACAGGGACCTCAAATGAAGATTATTTTGTCCACGTATCCACACACTTTAACACACCATTTCAGCACAGAGATAGAAGCGTATTTTGCGTATTTCGCCATATCTCGAGAAAGTTTAAGGCGAATTGAAAGTTTTTTCCACACAGTTACATAATTCGTATATCCAAAGATAATTCCACTAAAAAAATGACTATTTTATTTTAGCAACTTATTTGAAAATATTCTAAAACATTTTGAATAGCAAGATATACACATTTTACATCCTTTAAAAGAATATAATTTTGTACGGTAGAAAGCAAAATTTGAACGAAATCGGTCGAATGATTCCTGAGAAACTGAACATTCTCAAGATGTTTTTTTTTTATCTGGAACCTCATTTACAGGGACCTCAAATGAAGATTATTTTGTCCACGTATCCACACACTTTAACACACCATTTCAGCACAGAGATAGAAGCGTATTTTGCGTATTTCACCATATCTCGAGAATTTTAAGGCGAATTGAAAGTTTTTTCCACACAGTTACATAATTCGTATATCCAAAGATAATTCCACTAAAAAAATGACTATTTTATTTTAGCAACTTATTTGAAAATATTCTAAAACATTTTGAATAGCAAGATATACACATTTTACATCCTTTAAAAGAATATAATTTTGTACGGTAGAAAGCAAAATTTGAACGAAATCGGTCGAATGATTCCTGAGAAACTGAACATTCTCAAGATGTTTTTTTTTATCTGGAACCTCATTTACAGGGACCTCAAATGAAGATTATTTTGTCCACGTATCCACACACTTTAACACACCATTTCAGCACAGAGATAGAAGCGTATTTTGCGTATTTCACCATATCTCGAGAATTTTAAGGCGAATTGAAAGTTTTTTCCACACAGTTACATAATTCGTATATCCAAAGATAATTCCACTAAAAAAATGACTATTTTATTTTAGCAACTTATTTGAAAATATTCTAAAACATTTTGAATAGCAAGATATACACATTTTACATCCTTTAAAAGAATATAATTTTGTACGGTAGAAAGCAAAATTTGAACGAAATCGGTCGAATGATTCCTGAGAAACTGAACATTCTCAAGATGTTTTTTTTTATCTGGAACCTCATTTACAGGGACCTCAAATGAAGATTATTTTGTCCACGTATCCACACACTTTAACACACCATTTCAGCACAGAGATAGAAGCGTATTTTGCGTATTTCGCCATATCTCGAGAAAGTTTAAGGCGAATTGAAAGTTTTTTCCACACAGTTACATAATTCGTATATCCAAAGATAATTCCACTAAAAAAATGACTATTTTATTTTAGCAACTTATTTGAAAATATTCTAAAACATTTTGAATAGCAAGATATACACATTTTACATCCTTTAAAAGAATATAATTTTGTACGGTAGAAAGCAAAATTTGAACGAAATCGGTCGAATGATTCCTGAGAAACTGAACATTCTCAAGATGTTTTTTTTTAATCTGGAACCTCATTTACAGGGACCTCAAATGAAGATTATTTTGTCCACGTATCCACACACTTTAACACACCATTTCAGCACAGAGATAGAAGCGTATTTTGCGTATTTCGCCATATCTCGAGAAATTTTAAGGCGAATTGAAAGTTTTTTCCACACAGTTACATAATTCGTATATCCAAAGATAATTCCACTAAAAAAATGACTATTTTATTTTAGCAACTTATTTGAAAATATTCTAAAACATTTTGAATAGCAAGATATACACATTTTACATCCTTTAAAAGAATATAATTTTGTACGGTAGAAAGCAAAATTTGAACGAAATCGGTCGAATGATTCCTGAGAAACTGAACATTCTCAAGATGTTTTTTTTTTATCTGGAACCTCATTTACAGGGACCTCAAATGAAGATTATTTTGTCCACGTATCCACACACTTTAACACACCATTTCAGCACAGACATAGAAGCGTATTTTGCGTATTTCGCCATATCTCGAGAAATTTTAAGGCGAATTGAAAGTTTTTTCCACACAGTTACATAATTCGTATATCCAAAGATAATTCCACTAAAAAAATGACTATTTTATTTTAGCAACTTATTTGAAAATATTCTAAAACATTTTGAATAGCAAGATATACACATTTTACATCCTTTAAAAGAATATAATTTTGTATGGTAGAAAACAAACTTTGAACGAAATCAGTCGAATGATTCCTGAGAAACTGAACATTCTCAAGATGTTTTTTTTATCTGGAACCTTTTGAGTTTACAATTTTTGTTTATTTTTAAAATAATAATTTAATGTTCATTTTTATTTAAATTTTCTGCTTCATATTTAAAAGAGCCTTTAACCTTCTGGGTATTGAGTTTTAGAAATGGCAGAAAATATGGTTTTTCTAAGAAATATGTTGGTCAGAAAAAAGTAAAATCATAAATATGATTAAAGCAATTTATTAAAAAATTCAATAAAATTTAATGAGATTTTTTTTTTACCTAAAAATGATAAATTTCAATAATGTGGGATATTGTAAGATATTTTCATATTAGTAGTTTTTTTCGTCAGATTTCGGTTATAAAATGAAATACACAAGATTCAAATAAAATATTTACGCGCAGTAAAACTGTTCAAAAGGTTAAAATCTATCTAATTTATTAAATTTAACTAATAATTAATTAATAATTAATAATTTATTAATAAATTTATTTAATAAATAATAATTAATTAATAAATGCATTTTTAGTTGTGATTAAAAATTTTGACTAACGAAGGTAAAACCAATTATATTTTTACAGAAATTCTTTATAAAGGCATATTAACAGGGGAAAAAAAATCATTAAATAATATTTTATATGGGATGCAATTGTGCCAAATGTTGTCCATTGTATTTGAAACGGGGTTAAATTTATAAAATAAATTAGTAATAAATGAACTAAATTCTAATTTGCCATATTAGTAAAAAAAGCTTAACTTTGTCGTAAATTTAATCAATAGGAAAAGTTAGAACTACAAATATTTGATAATATAAATTGTAGAATGATGATCTAAGTATTTCATTTTATACTGCAAATTTTATTTATTTTCCTCTCTATCATTTAAATGTGTTTCTATGTAAGCAAATGCAAAAAAGTAAGGAACAATTATCAAAAATTACGCATGTGTCCTTGAAGGAAACGAATTGATATGACGTCGAATAAATATAATCGGATGACATCATCGTTGGCGCGCAAATCCCGAAGGAAGTTTTCTGTCATTTCCGAGAACGAAACTATAAAACATTTGTTTGCAATATTTGGCGCTTTATCACTATCTTGGCAAATAAGTATATATTTAATTTTAACATTTATTCTCAAAATCTACTATTTTCTATCGTATTAAGCATTTTTGCCGTTGCAGTTTTTGAAGTTTGAAAAGTGCACTTTTTTTATCATTACCTACAAAATACCAAAACATCAAAATGTTCAAAACGATAAATATATTTTAAATTTATTATTATGTGTCAAGTTTATAAGTAAATGTAAAATTCGCTATGATAAGCTAGAAAAAAAAAATTACAGCTTTTCAAACCACCCTACTTAGGAAATACGTATTTGAAATTTACATATTTAAAATACATATTTAAAATTAGTAAAAAAATTGGCTTGTTAATTCACATTTTTAGTTAAATTATGAAAAAAAAAAAAATTCATTTTCGTCATGAAATTATCCTCGGATAAATAAAAGTGCAAAAATGTTTTGATTTCTTTAAGTTCCCAGTGTCTAATGTATTGCACAAAATTTGGTAGACTTGTATGTCTTAAAAAATAAGATTAAAATTAGGAACAAGAATTAAGATTTTCTTCAATTTTTGTGCCTTTAAAAAGCGCTTATCCATGTGAAAATATAATTTAAATTTTAGAATCGAATCGAAAATGTAATTGAATTGAATTTGGGTTGCGGTTTTTAATTACAACGAAAAATTATAAGAAATTTAAGAAAATTAAGAATCTATTAAATCTTGGACAGTTATTATTTTTTTAAATAAATATTTTTTTATTTTTTGAGTCTAATGGATTTTTTTCCGGATCAAAATTTATAGAAATACACAGTCAATATATCTTACAATAACACTAAATAATAAAAATTTAATTTCATTGTTTTTTATTTAATAATTAAAAATAACAAAAAGTTAAGTTTAATTAATTAGATTTTTTTAGAGAAAAATGTTTTAATACATCTATGATTTCATTTACTTCGAAGTAAAAATCGAAATAATATTTCTAAGTAAAAATTATATTTTATGCCATTATGCTCATGTCTCAAGTGGTTAAATAGTTTCAGAGATGAAACTATTTAACCTATGGTAGTGAATAGTTTTAGAAATGAATAGTTTAAAAGATGACGAAAAAAGTAAATTGAGATTTAAGGATCCATCGTACGTTTTTGTGTTACATTTCGAAATTCAAAATATTGTTAACTTAAGAAAAATTGCATATTTAACGATAGCTCTTGGAATCAATAGTTTTATATCCTATCACGTGAAAATACGATCAATACATGAAAAGTTACTAAAATTTTTCAATTTTCTATTTTACACACAATATTTTGATTTTGCATTGATTAGGTTATGGTAATGAATACTTTACAAAGATATGAATGGATAAACTTTATAAGAAAGTAATTGACAGAAATCTTTTTTTTTATATTATAACCGTCGGTAAATTTTAGTAGTATAAAGGTAAATTTTAGTAGTAATAAAGGTAAATTTTAGTTGTAATAAAGGTAAATTTTATTTTATATTATAAGCGTCGTTGAGCAGCCGACGCAATTTTTGGGTTTACGACTGCTAATGTTCAACACCGCAGCCTTGTAATTTCGAACCCAATCCAGAAGACAAGGGAACTCCTGGACCAAGTATTGCGAGAAATTTGTCTTCGCGGTGGACTTTTTGATGGAACTTACCCGCATTAGCGTTACATGGAGAGGAAAAGCACGAAAACCTCCCACGGTTAGCCTGATGGCAAGGGGACTCTAACCCATGATCCGTCTACCACTGAGGATATTTTACGTCAGCACTGTGGTCGGTGCAAGCCAGATGCGGAATTTGTATCGACCAGTCATCGCTGGGATTCGAACCCTGTTCACCTCATTGGAAGGGGAACGTTCTATCCCCTGAGCCATTTTATGGTAAATTATATTAATTGGTCCGAAGTTATATAATATTTTTTTACAGTCCATCGATTGTTTTAAAGTCGTTCCGTAATATTATGCTAGCATATTACAGTACTGACTAAATTTTTATAATAATAATTTAAAAAAAATTTTTTTTTTCATTATGATATTTTCTAAGAAGTGATACTTTTACAAGTCATGAATTTTTCCTAAAAAGTTCCTGTACATGCACAGTAGACAAAATAAAAAATTTTACATCCTGAATTACTTTTAATCTAATGATCAGATCATCATTTTCCAGGATTCATTCTTAAATGGTTAAAGGGGGTGACCTCAAATTAATTTTTAGCTAATTTAATACATTTATCTTAAATAACAGATAATTAATTAGTGCTGACAATGCCTTAAGTTAAGAAATCAGACACAAAAACGTACTTTCTCAAAATAAACATACCTTTATTTCGATGGATTTGGACTTCAGACTCTCAAAATATAAGGTCACAAATAAATTTAGCACACAATTATAAAATTTAATTAGCCAAAGTTAATTCATGCAAAAAATAACTTTTGAGTAAATATTTATTACTTTATTTAATAATAGACGATATCCCGGAGTTCCCTTCAAAATTACATGGCTACGCGGTTAAATATTGATAGTTATAAACTCAGAATTAGGCCAGTTGTTCAGCACCAGATATAAAATCAAATCCTAGGGTTTGTCGAGTAATATAATTTTAGAATTCTGATATGTATGGAAATCGGTAGACGGAAAGAAACTACGAAAAAAAAAGAAAGAAAAACGTATTTAACTTTTATATAAATGTAAGGATCGATTTGATTCAAGCAGTTGTGTCCCAGTTTAATGTAAATAAATAATAATAATTCGAAACGTAATCAAAAATTTCCTAACAAAATTAATTAGCGTATTGGTGTTTACTTCATTTAGAGTTTACAGAAAGGAACCATTCTCCCTTAATTGTACTTAACGATTAGGACTCTAGGCGATTCTAAAATTTCTCAAAATTAAATTCATTACACTTATTGCATTGCAATTCTGTACTCATTAGACTATTGTTAATTGGTAAACTATTTGCAACTATACATTATATAATTGTATTTACAATTATAAATATATAAAATATTAAAAGTTCCGCTAAGTAAACTTCAAACTAAAATTTGTACCTTAATTATTATTTTAAGAAATATCTAATGATGATCGAATATTTAATTACATTAAATTCGGGTTCAATTGAATTCTAATTGAACATCACAATTGTAGAATAATTTATAAGGTGCTTTTTTCCGGTGCTCTCTTACGAACTTTTTTTTCCGGTTTTCTTTTCTGTATCAAAAACCTCCAAACAATAAAATTGTATCTTACAAAAGGTAATTCCATTAAGCATTTACGTGAATTTATAACCATAATTAAATTGTCACGTAGGAACTCTGATTTCAAACATTTTAATAAATAATAATAAAATTGATGGACTAATTTTCTTTGCCATAAATCATAAAAAACGCATTTCTTTTCTTAAAAAAAATATTTAGTAGCCCACACACCTTCTTTACACCGAGCGCAGGTTTTCTTTCAACGACACTGATTAAATAACAACCATGTCTAAACTGAACATAATTCAAAAGTTGATCGAGCAATTAAAATTAGTTCTTACAAATAATTGCGTTGGCGGTAGTGTTTGAGTGCCGAGGGGAAGAAAATGATAAATTTCCTGTCATATCTTCATTAAACGAAGAGAGAAGGTCAAAACGGGTCAAATTCTCGTTTCCCTCCTCTTATGGATTTTTTTTTTTTTTAATCTTACATCAGTAAAGTCGAGGAGACCGGAAAACCCACTTCCCCTGAAGGATTTGACCCCCATCAAAATCTGGAAAGTGTCACTGTAAAAAAAGAGGAAGAAAAAAATCTTCCCCGCTACGCCCCATACCGAACAAAAATCTCACACGAATAAAATAATAAAATAAATACCAGTGTCACTCAGTTATACTATTCTAGGAATGTCTGCAACAAGTGTGCGGATTGTTTCTGATTCCAAACGAGCTAATACTTGAAGAACATAAATTCTAAGATAGTAAAAAATGGAAGGCTTAACTAATGTTGTACAATTAGTTTATTTTAATATTTTTTAAAGTAAAAAAAAAATTTCGAAGTTAACATTATTTAATCCATAAATAAATAAAAAATAAACACCAGTGTCACTTAGTTATACTATTCTAGGAATGCCTGCAACAAGTGCGCGAATTGTTTCTTATTTCAATCCAGATAATATTTGGAGAACATAAATTCTAAGATGGGAAAAAAATGGAAGGCTTAACTAATGTTGTACAATTAGTTTATTTTAATATTTTTTAAAGTAAAATTTTTTTTCGAAGTTAACAGTATGTAATCCATAAATAAATAAATAAAAAATAAACACCATCAGTGTCACTTAGTTATACTATTCTAGGAATGCCTGCAACAAGTGCGCGAATTGTTTCTTATTCCAAACGAGATAATATTTGGAGAACATAAATTCTAAGATGGGAAAAAAAAATGGAAGGTTTAACTCATGTAGTACAGTTATTTTATTTTAATAATTTTTAAAGTAAAAAAAAAAAAAAAAAAAAAAAAAAAAAAAAAAAAAAAAAACCACGCTAACATTATTTAATCAAAAGCAAATAAAAAAAATAAACACCAGTGTCACTTAGTTATACTGTTCTAGGAATGCTTGCAACAAGTATGCGAATTGTTTCTTATTCCAAACGAGCGAAGATTTGGAGAACATAACTTCTAAGATTGGAAAAAATGGAAAGTATGCACAATGTTGCACAATAATTTTTTAAAAAATTTTTTTAAAGTAAAAAAAAAATTCCAAGTTAACATTATTTGATCAAAAACAAATAAAAAAATTAATACCATGTTTCTTATTAAAAACGAGCAAATATTTGGAGAGCATAAATTCTAAGATAGGAAAAAATGGAAGGTTTAACTCATGTTGCGCAATTATTTTTTAAAGTGGAAAAAAATTTCCAAGTTAATAGTATTTGATCAAAAACAAATAAAATAAATAAATATATACCAGTATCACTGAGTTATACTATTCCAGGAATGCCAGCAGCAAGTGTGCGAATTGTTTCTTATTCCAAACGAGCGAATATATGGAGAACATATCTAAGATAGGGAAACATGGAAGGTTTATTTCATGTTGTACAATAAGTTTTTAAATTTTTTTTTTTAAAGTAAAAACATTTTCAAGTAAACACTAGTGTCATTCAATTACACTATTCTAGGAATGCCTGCAATAAGCCTGCGAATTGTTTCTTATTCTAAGCATGTGGATATGAGTAATTACGAAGAAAATAGATTTTAAAGCAGAGAAAACATGTTGGGTTTGACTTGATTTTTACCAAAAGAAAAAAAAAAAAAAAAGGTTTCTAGATTTTATCGGTAGAAAATATCTCAGTAAAAATTATTTAATCAAAATTCCGACACGATTAAAATAATATATAAATGCCGGTGTCAATCAGTTAAATTATAACAAAAAATGCCAGTAAAAAGTGCACGATTTGTTTCGTATTTCAATAGAGCGAATATATGTAACATGGAAAATATAGATTTTAAGGTAGAAGAAACATGGGGTCTTGGACCCGCTTCTAAAAAAAAAAAAATAATTTATTTATTGTTAACATTATTTAATTAAAAGTCTAGTACGAATAAAATGATATGTGTACAGTGCGCAAAAAATAAACGGACCACTCTGAATAACTTTTGATCTAATGATCGGATCTTCACGTTTTAGGGCTCAATCTTAATGGCTCGAGGAGGTGACCTCAAATGTGCTAATTGATAAGTGCAGACGATATTTTAAGTTACGAAATCAGAACACAAAAAACGTACTTTCTCCGAATTAATTCTTTTTTTTTTTTTTTTTTTTTTTTTTGACTGATTCAAATTTCTGATCCCCAAAATATAGGGGTTAGTCGCAATCTGGGAAATGGGATCCTAATAGTTTGGTGTCAGGAGATATATATCGAGAACTTTCAAAGCGAATTTATAATTTTTTGCACACAATTATGAAATTCGTTTATCCAAAGATAATTCCAAGCAAAAATAAAATTTTTTTTGAATATTTACTATTTTTCACTATTTTACTTAATATAACAATCGTAAAACTTTTGAATTGTAAGGCATATAACTTTTTACATAATTTTAAAGTATCTAATTTTGCATGGTAAAATACAAAGTTTGAGCAAATTCGGTTGAATAGTTCCTGAGAAATTGATTTTTTACTCTACGACTTTTTTAAATAATAAAAATTGAAAAAATTATAATATTTTGTAAATTACGGAGAAATAAAGATATTTATAAAAAATCTAAAATTAGAAAAATGTATACTATTTATCTAACTTTCAAAAACTGATGTTTGCAGAACTGTATTGATATAATTTTTGCAAATAAATAAATAAATAAATAAATAAATAAATAAATAAAAAATAAATAAATAAAAAATAAATAAACAAAACAAATAAATAAATAAATAAATTAAAAGAGGATCTGAAATACCGCGCGCTCTCTTTCTTAATTTAATTTTTAGATGGATTAAATAATAGCGTAATTAAGGTTGATTTTTCTAATTATTACAGTTGAACCTTAGTACGCCAAAATTTGATAGTCTTAAATTTATTGTGAAAGGGAATTAGAGAATTATAGAAATAGCTCATCAGATTGAGCAGAAAAAATTGAAATCTGATACGTAAAGTGGTGTGCAATACTACATTATATATACATTTTATTCAAGGTATAAATAAAACCTTAATTATTCTAAGATTAAAAAAATATTTCCAAGAAAAAAATCTTATTTTTTTCTTCTTAAATGCAAAGAATGTTGACAATGTAGAAACTTTTTATTATAACTAAAAATCATACAATTTTGGTCCTACATTCAAAATTTTGCTTGAGCCAAAGATTTGCCCGATAAAAAAATTTAATTTCATAATAAGAATTAGAATAAATTTAAAGTTTAGTTGTCCTTAGTCGTCGATTAAATGCCCCCTTACGCTAGACCATTCCTCTTAGCAGGTTACTGAATATATGGGCGAAACTCAGGAATCATTAACCTATATGTCTTCAAACTTCAAACCGCACTTCAAACCGTAACCGTCGAAAATTGAAAAAAAAGGTATACTATCCAATTCTGCGAGTTTTATGTTAGTGATATTCCAAAAGCTTATTTAAAATAGAACAAACTTGTATCATTAGTTTAACTTGTAACTCGCAGAATTGGATTGTATACCTTTTTTTTCAATTTTCGATGGTTACGTGCCAAAATTTGGCGACAATCTTTAAGTGTTTGCAAACGTCAATATTCACGAAAAATATCATTCAAGAAAATATAATAGTACAGCTGAGCTACTAAATTATGTTTTTAGTGATTTTCATTTTTTTTTAACAGAATACATATTGAAAAAAAAAAAGGTATTTTAAACACTCTAAACGACACTCATTAAAAGTTGTCAAATGTAAGATTGAAGTAAGAAATAAAAGCCAAAAGAAAGTTACTAGCGATCAAAACTGTACGTATCTTAAAGTTAGTAATGCATAGTTATTCTTGCATATTATGTTATATATTTATAAGAAAAGTTTGAAGACATATAGGTTAATGATTCCTGAGATTCGCCCATATACAACCTTATTTATCTTGAAACATTTTAAATCTATTCAATTTTTGCCATTTGATAAAAATGCAATTCTATAAATAAGCATTTGAATATGATAGACTTAAAATATTACTGATATTACGAAAAAATACATCTTGCTTTATAATTTAGTAAACACTTGCATGAATGTTTTTAATGGTGCAATGATGTTTTTAATGGTGCAATGAATGTTTTTAATGGTACAATGAATGTTTTTAATGGTGCAATGAATGTTTTTGATGGTGCAATGAATGTTTTAAATGGTTCTGAACTGATATTTAACCAAAGCTTTTTACACTTTTACTGAGTAGCTGAGAAATCGATAGTCCGTTTATAGTAGACAAATCATTTTTGCAGTTATTTAAATAAACGATACAAAATTTTTAGACTATGTGATAAGTTCAAAAGTATATAATTATAAATTTTAATTAAAAATAAAGTAATGCCCAATTAAAATGAATTATTTCCCTGGATAAAATAAGGCAAGTGGTTTAAAAAGCAAGTACATGGAAGAGCAAGTTTGCTGCGCAGAAATTCGAATTGCAATCTTTTTCAAAAGTGACGGAAATAAAACAGATTAATACCTAAAATATTCCTAAAATGGCGAAAATTGAAATGACAAAATTCTGAAAATTTTGATACAGGAAGACCACTTCTTCATTGTGTTGAGAATATTTTAAACGTTATTTAACGTTTGGATTAATAGTTTCATCATGGAATGAAATTCGCTATAACGAAAATGTGTTCTAGAGAGACTCTATATACGTAATTAGTCAATATTTTTTAAGCAAATTACCTACTATTGCAATTACTATTTCATAAACAATACTATTATATTATTAGGTGGACCGGAAAGTGATATCGTTTCGATGCATTTGATATTTGTTATCAGGATTTTATTTTTAATCAATAATGTATTCACCCTCGTTAGCAACAACCTTTCAATGTCAGATCGAAAATGAATCGAAATGGATTAAAAAAAAAATGAATTGATTTTTAAGTCTAACGAATATTTAATGCACCGAAACGACATTACTTTCCGGTCCACCTAATATTTTAAAGATTTTGATATAGTGAATCATCGTTTATATTGCACAGTCTGGAGATGTTTCACTGTAGCGGGGTTCGACTGTAATTTTTATTGATAGAAGAGTAAGCATTTAGCACTGGAACGGTAAAAATCAAATCAAGAATTGTAAATAAATAAAAATAAACATTAAATATTTTCTTTTAATTATGCTTTTTTGTTATTGATATCTTTCGACGCATTTCGTAGCAAGATAGTATTTAACAAATAAAAGAATTAAAAAGAAGAAGAAGAAAAAAAAGATTTAGGCGAAGTTTTATGTAGGCGAGTATCACTAAAGGTTTTGAATACTCGTTTGGCAAGGGAAACGTGAAGTTTTTTACTTATTTGGCGCCAAATGTGTTTTTTCTTCCCTCGAGATATGATATCGAAATGGCAGTGAAAATAATATCAAAAGTGGGCAACCCTAGATTCGCATCCATGTGCTTACTCAGATCTGTCAGAGGAAACTAAAGCTTCTCAGGTTTTCGTTGAGCGAATAAACTATTATTTTGATGAGGTGATCTTGTTCACTTAGTTGATCTTCTTTAGAATGGGGTTGATCACTTTCCGATTCTACTAGACTTTTTTTTCTTCTCTCTCTTGATTTGTGCTACAGTAAGTCTATTGTTTTTTGTCTTTTATTATTGAAGGATTTGTTTTGATAAGTTCTTATTTCTAAATTTTGTCTTCAAATTTAAATCAATTCACGGATAGTTTTTTTTATAAAAATCAGTAAATATTTAATCTTGAAGATCAAAGTTATGAATACAAACTTAATTCGTCTTTGTAAAAAAGTCCCCCCCCTTTTTTTTTGATTGTTTAATTCTGAGCGATTAAAAATTTTTTTGCTAAAATTTTTTCTGACGATTGCTTTACAATTTAAATTAATCTCAGCATTTTTTCTAATATTAATGATTTATAATGGGTTTTATGTAAAAAAATAGAAATTTTAACAGTTTCTGATTATAAATTTTTTTAATTGACTTACGTTCAAATAGTTTTTTGTTTATGTTTCAATATTAATGCTTTTTTTTTGTTTTCATTACTATTTTTATGAATTTATTTAATAGATATTGTTCAAAATTTTTAAATTAGATATTTTTTAATCATACACTCATTTTATCTGGACACCTACAATGTAAAAATTTAATTAGTTTTCGATTTAGTGGAATTTTTTAAATTTATTTATAATATTCTTTTTTTTTAAAAATTTCTAAATTCCCTTAAACTTTAAGTCTTTTATAGATTCTTTTATATGTAAATAGTTCAAAATTATTAATAAGGTATCAATTTGTGAAGATTTTTAAGCTTTTAAAACTCTTGTATTAGAATGAGTATTATGTTTTCTCTTCGTTCCCATTTGAATTTTTGTTTTGTTTTATAAGTTATTCATTTATTTATTTTGTTTAATTTGCTTTCTAGCTTAAATTCGCTCTCTAAATCAGTTCATAATTCTGTTGCTTAGATAAAATGCTTTTTAAATATATCTAATGAGAAAAATCAATTAGTTTGCGATTCTCTTATAAGTTTGTTCAACGAAAACATTTTGGTTATTTATTTACTTTCATTAAACTAAAATAATTATGTTAGACACCATTAATGTCCCACGCTTTTAACTTTTTTCACTTAAGTTTTTAGTATAATTTATTTACTTTTCTTTCTAGCTTTTTCGGAACAATTTCAGTCAATGCATAATTTTCTTAATAATCTTTAAATTTTATTTACTTTGAGATAGGGAATAAAATTATCATTTCTCATTCTTTATATCTTTTATATTTGATCTAATATAATTTAGTCTACCACTTGAGTTTCCTATACAATTTATTTGTTTATTTATGAATTTAATTTTTTTGAAATAAATTAAGTTTTGCTTTTCATGGTCGCTAAAATAAGCTAGTTTATTATTTTATTTTAAAGAAATGCTTTTTTGTGCTCTTTTTTATTAACAATTTATCTACTTTGTTTCATAAGTTGCTAATAAAGTAAATAATTTAAGAAACGTTCTGAAAAAGTAATTTTTAAAAAAAATTGTTATATGTACGAAGCGCAAAATAAATAAATAAATAAATGGACCACCCTGATTAACTTTTGATCTAATTAGCGGATCTTCACGTTCTCTCAATCTTAATGGTTCGAGCAGTTGACCTCAAATATGTTAATTAATTAGTGCAGACGATATTTTAAGTTACGAAATCAAACGCAAAAAAGTACTTTTTTCTCAACGGATTCAGATTTCTGATCCCAGAAATTTAGAGGGTAGCCGCAATCTGAGAAATATGATCCCTATAGTTTTGTCAGGAGAAAAATCACAAGTACGGACCCCTTAATGCCTACATTTTTTGCGTATTTCGCCTTATATAGAGAACTTTTGAAGCGAATTGAAATTTTTTTTTCTCACAATTATAAAAGTCGTTTATACCGAACAAAAAAGAACTTTTAGTAAACATTTATAATTTTATTTAATAATAGTCTAAAAATTTTAAAATGTAAGATATGTATTTTTTACATCCTTTTAAAAAATGTAATTTTAAATGGCAAAATACAAAATTTGAATGAAATAGGTCGAACAGTTTCTGAGAACTCGAATTTTAAAAAAGTCGTTTATTTAAAATTCGCTGGTATTGGAAGGCGTTGATAAATTTTAGGTTTTACGGCAAAGGTTTGGTAAAAGTGCGAAATGGTAAGTAAAACATACTTCGGATTTTCACCAAGCCTTTGATTAGTCTTTAGTTTTAACACCAAAACCTAGAATTTACCCGACTTCAGGTTTTTACAGTAACATACATATACCCAGTAGCAGAAACCCTCCAGCATGGCAAGTTAGCCCTGCAGAATATTTTTCATCGAAATTTTCTTCTTATTTTTAAAAAGAAAACAAATGAATGGGGGATAGCTGAGACTTCTTTTTTTAAACATTTCTAAAGCTTTTTCCATTAAAAATAAAAAATGCTTAATTGAGAGATTATATCTTAACGGACAAATAGTTAAGATTTCTTTTTTCTCTTACTTGGTAACAACTTTTACTGTTTAGGGATTGATTCCAACTTTTGAGCATCAGTGTACAGTTTAAATAAATTTAAACAACATAATTTATGCAAGTATAATTTTTAAGAACCTTATATTTGCTAATTTTGTTACACATGTGTTAGATTAAGCTGAATTTTTACAATAATAATCTTAATCTAGCTGCGTTACGGTCTCAGACAACATTGGATTTATATATAAAAAAAAAAAAAGCTGCAAATCCACGTTGTAAATTCTGCTGTAGTATATCTGCTGTATACATATAATACGAATCTCAAAAATCTAAATTGTTTGCATGCTCTGCCTGGCATGTTAGTATTACTAGATACATGTTCAAACATCTTTTTCGAATACACATGTAAGTACCACTAATGAGTCTATCAAAATAATAATAATTTTAAAAATATTATGTCTAAATTAAGACTTTTATTTTTAGTATGAATCATAATTATTTACGTAGAAGTTTTAAAATGGAATAAAAATTAACAGAATTATTTTGCAATGCTAATAGTTTTTTTTTGCTCGAGTAGAACATATAAGTACCATTTATCCATCTCATATTTTCAATGGTTTAATAGGGCATTTATTCGGTATTTTAAAGTATCTCATTAAGCGTAAGTAATAGATATCTGATCAGAATTTTACATGCCGAAACATTTTGGTTAATATAATTCTCATGTTTATATATTATGAATATTTTTTACGTGTAAAACTGTGAAATAAAAACTATTGAAGTAAATGATGAAAATATAAACATGGTCAAGGCATACTTAACTGAACCCACCAGAACTGGAACCCACCGGAGCTGTGTTATTCCAGGAACTGGGACCGGAGCTGCTGCTTTGAATTCTTATCAACAATGCATACATTCCATTCCTTAAAATTTTTTTAAATTTAACGAAATGAACAAAAAGTGAAATTAAAATTACTCATCTCCTGACTAAGACATAAGGGCCATATTTTCCGAATTGCAACCCTTTGTACGTAAATTTGAACGTTATTATTACGGTCATTAGTACGTTGCAATTAGTACATCATGATGTGTAATTGCAGTGACCAATATATGAAGCTTATTAGCTTTCACTGTGTTTGGGTGTACAACTATGGTAGTTAAAGCATTCTGCTAAGAACCGAGAGGTCCTGGGTTCGAATCCTGCCAGCAGACAATGAATATCTCTCCCACACATTTCTCGCCCACGTGCATTTTCCTCAAAAATGAGTATATGCTGTTTCAATATTGAATACATGAGGCTTTTGAATTCGACTAATATTTGTTTCGGAGCTATATTGACATCTTTTTGTTTAATTTTGTAAAAACCTTTTTGTATAGTGTAGATTTTTCACTTAGGATTTAATATTGAATTCTCTAAATATCTAAAACTTTTTCAATTAAAACGTTTCCCATTTAATTTTCCCTTTAGTTATCCCTATTCATTCAATTAAAGGATAAATATTTGGCAAGGAAGTCCTTCTCTGAGGCAAACAAAGGTACGGCAAACGTTTAAGGAAACCCTGCATTCGATAAATATTTTTAACACTACAAAGAACTTAAGTTTTCATAGTTAATATTTTTCTTCTCTATTAATGATAAATTTCAACTGGGATCGCTACATTTTTAAAAATCAATACCTAAAAATTAATACATTTTTAAAAATTAAAACTACTAGAGAGAAAAGTGCTCTAAATTTCTTTCGAGAATTTTCAGTTGTCTTTGACCTCTTAAAAATGTCTATCGTAAATGTCAAATGAAATCATAGAAGTTGTGCTTCCCTTTCCCTTTTTTCTTCTGGTAAGTTAAGGCCATGGAACTTTTTGATCGTCTATTGTTATCTTCGATTTTTAAGAGTTTTTTAAAATGTGAATTCTAAGTTTCATTATTAAACATATTATTTTAGTATATTTTTTATGATTTCATAAAAAATTAGATCATTATTTCCAAAAGTTCACAGAATTATAAGTAGATTTTTCAAACAGATATTTCTTAGAATGTCTGCAATGACCTTTGCGTTCAGGGTAATTGTTTATTATATTAATAATAATGGAATGTAAAAATATTTTTTTTCGCTCAGACGATTTTTCCCATCGTATGACTGTTTCGAACTATAATTGTTCTATTGACGTTTTCTGTAACGCCACACGTGTGGAACTGAATAAAATTTTTTCATGACTTCGGGTCTTGGTTATAATTTTTTTCCTTCAAAATTTCGTTCTCACGTTGCTTCTTCAATCAGAAAACGAAAATTTTTTTTGTAGGGTGGAATATTGTTGATGAGACTTAAGGTTGTTATACGATAAAATGTTAACAAAATTTAAAAGAAAAAAAAATATTTCCATTAAAAACTTTTATTTGCAATTTAATTAGTTCAAAAAAATGTGTCTTTTTATGCATTATTTTATTCCTGAACAATTGTTTAATTTTAAGAAAATTGAAAAGAATTCTGAAAAAGACTACCGTTTTCACTCAAATGTGTTTTTTTTCCTTGAAAGCAATGGCGTAATTTTGGGGAGGGATGGAAAAAAACCCTCCAAAATTATACATTACTTGATTAATGAGCTATTGTACGGTAGGTAGTATGCAAATATAAAATTTTTTTCCTTTTTTCCCTTTTTTTCTTATTTTTTCTCTTTTTAACAATAATGTTTTTTTAAAAAAATATTATTTTGAATTATTTTTCTTCTTTGCTTTTGATAAATCTTTTTTTACATTTTTAACTTATTTTAGGAGTTCAGTATACTTGCAGCTTATGCGTAGTTAATAAAATTATTAATTTTCTTAATTTTTCTCTTTTTTTCTTATATCCTTTTTGTCTTTATTGTGTTATTTATATATAGGTGATAACCCCTTCAAAGATAGATTACAACTACGCCACTGTTTGAAATAATTTTTAATAAAATTTATAAGATATAGCATGATAGCAACAATTATTAGGGATAAAAAATGATCCTCAATAAAATAAAATCCTCAATGAAATAAAATTCCAAGTTAAATATGTTCAGCGTTGCTTAATATTTATACCAATCAATACAAAGATTTATTCTAAAAGATGTTGTCTTAGTTCTAATACACGAATGCAGCCTATGACTATTTGCATAGAAATTCCTTATGATTCACAATATTTGCTTATGAAATGTGTGCAAGAGTTAAAATTTATCTTCTTTCAAAGTTTCGTATTATTCAACATTCCATAACTTCATATATTAACATAGTCGCAATTTGTATCTCGTAAGAAAAAATGGCATTTATAACTAAATCAAATATTGCTGCTATTTTAAGTAGAATTCCGAAATAAAATCTGAGTATTTTTTAATATCATTGGTTTATTTATAGCTTTATTGATCTGTGGAAATGACGCAATTATTACTTTTCATAAATTTTGCGAGTTTAGTTAGTATTCGCTCCATCATCGAGTAAACGTAAGCTTCAAAATACAGTATGACTATTACTTTTAGTTGAAAGCTATAAGAAATATTTTTATTTGTAATAATTTTGAACTGTTCCATAAATAACATGTTATATGTGAAAGGTTATTACATTGTAAACACTGAAGTGCTCATTAGTCATTACTTGTCATCAATTAGACATAGCAGTAATAGGAAAATGACAATGAAAATAATATCTAAGCAATGTTCAGAATTTAATCTTAAAGAAAAAAAGAAAAAAATTTGATTATTATTTCTTTTTCTTTTATCAAAAAGTATTTATTCGAGTGTTGTTAGCAAATAGAAAACAAAAAGCAAATGTTAAAAGTTGTTTTCTGACTTATTGATTCACCAGAAAACTATAATTTTGAACTGTTATTTTTGAACAATAATTAGAGCATCACGTCTTTTCGTATAAACAACAAGAGTCAAACAGGAATTGTTTCAAGTACTTATTTTGGAACAATGTCAAAAGTCAAACGTTTTCCTTTATTTTTTAACAATTCTCTGTAATAATAATTTTTATAATTGGATTTTTAATTTCTACGGAACAGTTGATAACTGTTTCGTAAAAAGACTCTGAAGCAAAGAAATATGTTTAATTCCGTTTATTTTCAAAAAACATTTATAAAACTCTTTGTTTAGCATTTATGAAAATTTAATTGTGAATAAACAATAAGGGTAGAAACATTTTTTAATTACAGTTTATTGCAAAAAATTATAGTTTTATGAAAATATTCCTACACCCTCATTTTAAACTGAAATCATTTTTAACTAGTGATATTTTTTTTCTCGAACTTAACTGGGCACATTGGAAAAAATTTTAATTAACAAAAATTTGACAACATTAAGAAATTTGAAGTATCATACTTTCAAGAAAAGTTTCAAAATACTACAGCTTTTAAGCATTTGGTAATGAAAGTGCTTATTACAAACGATGTCTTTAGATCTGTATGAGATTGGGCTTAATAATTTAAACACGTTTTGCAATTAAGCGTACATGAAGTCTACAAATTAACTGTAAATGAATTAATTCGAAGATTGGAGTGATTGAAACTATTTTAATGGATCAATTTTTGAAACACACGCAATGTATGTATGTATATATATATATATATATATATATATATATATATATATATATATATATATATATATATATATATATATATATATATATATATATATATATATATATATATAAAACTAGAAAACAGTCCAACTCAATTTTTGCCTTTAGCTTTCTAAACTATCATATATAAGAAAGGGAAATTGATTTGAACATTTTAATTTACTATATAAACAGTATGACATTGAATTTAAAAATATTTGAGTTTAAAGTAAATGTAATGTTATCTAGATTTTCAAAAACTGAAGTACACCTTTTTAAAATGAACACTTCTGAATTCTGCTGTATGCTATAACCGGGATCATTTTATATTTTTTGTGAGAAGACCCAGTTTTTTTAAAAAATCTCAGAAATTACTAAATTTGTGAAAATAGGATCCTGTTTCTGCGATTTTGGGAAAAATTTCAAGAAACAATGGTTTTTGTGTCCAGACATTTTCTGAAAGATCTTTGTGAGGTTGCATAATATGTATTATTGTGAATTTTACACTGCTAATAATTTTATGAAACTTATATAACTTTGAATCTGGCCCTTACTTTCAGTGTTCTATGTTTATAAAAATATGAAAATAAAGTTCTGTTTTTGTTAAAAACAACATGACTTTAAAAAAAGTTGAGTTTTTTAAATTTATGATTGTGAATTAAAGATGTCAAAAGAAATTTTTTTTAATGGATCCATTTTTAACATAAAATAGTTTGTGAAGGGTCTATTTTAATGATAAAGTGAGTTTAGAAATTTTTACTATAAGATAATTTATGAAGGGTCTGTTAATGGACCAGAATTTCTCCTAAATTGATCCCTTAATACTTTAAAATTGCATTACTTTTTCCTTATAAATAACGTGCAACTTTTCTCAAAATGAAAGCAGGTTTATCTTTTTCATGAAAAGTTAGTTTGGAGGAAAATCTCACTTGCCAAAATGTAGGAAAATATTGAGTTAAAACATCAGGATAAAATATGAATATTCTTTACTATGTGAAGGTTATCATAGTTAAGCATTGTATTAGAATAATAAAAAAAAATTCTAACTCTAATAAAAAAACTGATTTTTTTTTAAATTGTCCTTTTTCAGTTAATCAAGGATATCAAGTAACAACTTTTGTAAAGTAAATATGTCTTGGATTATTTTATTAACTATTTATATACATTTAAATTTCTGTAATTATTATTTATTAATTATTGAATCTTTTGTAGTCAAAAAGACAAAAACAAGTCTCTGTTTTTTATGATTCGCAGATTAATTTTAAAAACTATATAAATTACACACGAAGAATACTAAGAATTTAATTGCGATTAACAGTAAAACAATTTTACAAAATGTAAATCATTAACAACGTTAAGTTTTAAAACATAAAATTATTTTCATATGTACTGTCAAAAAAAAAAGGCTACATTTGTATAAATTTATACTGAGAAAATATAAATTTAAGATGATTACAGAAATTTAAATGTGTATAAATTAGGGTTACTAAAATAATCTAATAAAGATTTATTTACTTTAAAAAAGTTGTAACTCGATATCCTTATTAAGAAGATAATCAAAAATTTTCTAACTCTAATGTAGAAACTGATTTTTTAAAAATTTACTTTCTTAAGTAAATAAAGGATATCAAGTAACAACTTTTTTAAAGTAACTATGACTTTATTAGATTTTTTTATTAACCTTAATTTATACCCATTTTAATTTTTGTAATTTCTTTTGTAGTCAAAAAGACGAAAAAAAAAAAAAAAAAAAAACTGTTTTCATGATTCGCAGAACCGGATGCAAATTATTATTATGTTTTTAGGTTTATTTTCCAAGGAAAATGTGAGTTACTCTTATAGTGTTGCAAATATTTATAATTCTACGAAAATGTTTTTATTCTTTACTCATATAATTTAAAACTAACAAATAAAATGAAACGCATAATGTATTTCTTTATCTGCTAAAATTAAAAACGTTTTGAATTTGTTTTATAATGAAGTCATTAAACCTGATTTAACTTTTCTTATTGAACTGAAGTTTTTAGTTTTATTTAGAAAGGCTTTATTTCGTACTTTTGCTGTTTCTATATATTAAAGTGCAGAATTGTAGTGGGAGGGGATAAAAGACTTGTGTAGAAATTTTTTCTCCCTTTTAAAACATGTTTTTTCATTTAAAAAAATTTGTGGTTTTAAATTTTTTAAGCACGTAACATTCTGATCCTCAAGTTAAGTCACTATCTTACGCATGAGCATTAGATTTTTAAATGTGTTAAAATTTCATAAATTTAATATTTTTCAGGGATCAGTTTAGAAGAAATTTGGATCAGTTAACGGAACCCTCACAAAATTCCTATAATTAAAACGAATCTTACACAAAATATTTCATCCAGAAAACGGAACCTTCACAATATTTTAAAATGGACCCATCACAAAAATATTTCAAAAAATTGAGTCGATTGCTCTTTAATTTATAACTTTAAAATACCAACTCCTTTCCACAAAAAAACCTTATTTTCAGATATTTCCCGAAATAGGACCCTGGAAAAACGAAACCGATTTTATGGTAACTTTAGATTCAAAATTATGCATAGGTTTTTCAAAAATTAAATAAATAAAAATCAGAACCTTCTAGAAAAAAGCTGAACAGGCTATTGTTAATATAATATATTACTATAATTACTTTATTGCTGAGTATGTAGTAATTATATAACATTGCATTATAAAATATAATAATATTATACTGCAGTAATATAGTGATATTGTACTATACTTGTAAATGACTTTTTGTTGTATGCAAGTGATTTTCTTTGCAAATAGGAGTATTTTTTATTGTATTGGTACTGTAAAAGTACGGTGAAAGGTACTGGCACTGCAGTATCCGTAAAATTAATTTTACCGTAATTTTTACAGTAATATTTCTTAATTAAAATTTTTCAGTGATTTTACAGTAAATATTCTTGCATAAAAATTACGTAAGTATTTTTTTTAGAAACCCTTCGTCTTAGTTTTATTAAGTATTATTTTGCTCCTAGTTAAGCCTTTATCTTAAGCATCGGCATTTGACTTTTGTCTGTGTTTAGTTTCATAAATTTGATATTTTTGTTTTAACCGAGTAAACAGTTCGCTTTTAATCAAGTTTATCTACATTACTGACTCGATGATACTTTATTAACTTCTTAAATTGTATTTTATCACCTCTTCTCTGAAAGATATATTGATTTTTGTCTCATGAAAGTTCTCACGGCTTGTTTGTTGTGGCGGAAATGTATCTCAGCCATTCTTTCATGTATTCCGACTCAAGTAGTTTAACGCATGAGTCAAACGGGGTTAAGGATTCATGAAAAGTTACCCATCATTTTGTATAAACTGTTCAGATATTTCTGTCTTGTTTTTTACTCTTTATTTGTTAGTTTTAGCTTTTCGACAGCATTAAGACATGTTTTTTATTTGTTTGTGATTAAAATGGTTTAAGATGGTGCACCCACAAAATTCACTTTAAAAAAATTTCATAATTTAAAGAATAAGAACATTTTCAGGTGTTTACAGGTTTGAGCTGCAATCAGGATCGAAGTATGATTATACCTCGAAGTACCAAAATAACATCCGAGGCATTCCGTTTACACTGTTGGAATTTTCATTCTAAAATTATGGTAAAACAACCGGCAACAGTCTGTCCATCCGATTAACCGTAAAGTTTAAGGTAAAAAGAAATGTTTTACTTAAACGGTTTTTAAACCATTTACAACTAGCATAGTTTCAAAACAATAAAAGCGAAATTTAACTGGACATAGCTAAGCTTTTCATTAAGTAATGGGTATTGGAGAGTGCAGGGCACAAATTAGGGAGTGCAGGACATTGAAAACTCTTCATGTATTCAAAATAATAGAGAAAATATTGTGGCGTCAACGCTGTGACTCGAACCCCAGTTCTATCCGTCATGTGACTGCCAGATTTGTCCTCTTGGCTATAATATGTACGCAGTTGAAAGGAACTAAGTGTCTTCATTAGGTGAGCTTAGTTGATGTGATAAAATTCTGGTTGTTTAATCGTATTAGGTGAAAACAGTTAACAAACTGTGTTTCCTCACAATTAACAATTTGATTACCATCTTAATGGTTATATAACTGTATTATTTGAATATGGCTAAACAACTATTAAATAAACTGCTATTTAACCATTTTCCCCGAGAAATTTCTAACAGTGTAGTAATAGATTATATTAGCTCTAAATATCGTCTTTTTCATGAAATTAAGGGGAAGAACATCGATGTGAATCTCACAAAAATAACTATTTTTTTATTTCTATTTTATTCTATATATTCGACTTCATGCATATGTAAGAATATTGTTCCAAAACCGATTATGGAAACTAATATAATCGAAAAGGTCATTGATAATTATGTTTATTTTTTTATAAGAAAGCTTTAAATTTTGCATTATTTGGCAGTAGAACATTTCCCCTTGCTGATAGATTTTTAAAAATCGAGAAGTCGAACCACGATCATCATCAAAACATGTGCGCAACCCAAGAAAATATGGAAGCGTTCCATTATTGTCCGAAGTGTTATGTGTTTGAAGTAAACACACATCTTGCTGAGGTACTCATTACTTTTTCATTCTGGCGAGAAAACACATTTTTTCATGACATTTTGGTCATCCAATGAGCATCTTTTTTATTTTCAATTTTATTGTTTTTCGATAAGTCGATATCTCAACTATTTTGCATAATAATAAATGAAGATCGCCTCTAATAAATATTTATTTAGTTTCATTTAATGAATCAACTTTTATTGAAAAACGTAATTGTTCCTTAGCAATTGTCAAGCAGTGTATTAATTGACAAGGATTCTAAAAATATATATTAAGGGTAGTGATTACGAGTTCATCCTGTATATCAATAGCCTTTAGCTCTTATAATTATTATAATGTGAGTTTATAGCAATTTACATAATTGATAAAATATTTTCAATTAATTAAATATCTATTAAACAGATGGCAGCACACGGCTTAGTTTTGAAATTGGTTGAAACGTATTAATATTTTAGATCGTTTTGATAGATTTGACGATGTTATGAAAGGGATTAATAGTTGTTTAAAATCAGTAGACTTTTTATGTTTTATAGGGGAGTTAACAATAAAAAATTTTTGGGATCTTTAGAAACTTTATTTGTTTATTATAAATGCTACAATTAATGTATCGCTAGATATCAACAAACATTTGATTCTGCATACTATTTTATTCCATTTCGCATAAAAACGCAATTCAATGATATAGATGATGGTGTTTATTTGAGCTGTTTTTAAAAAATACGTAACAATTACAGACCCTAAATAGATACGTGAAAAAAAGAGAGTAAATCGAGTCACAATTTTTCTGACTCCCCTAAAGATTGTCAATCCATATTTGCCTTTGATAATGACAAATGATTTTGAAAAACAAAAGTATTTTTTAGCATCTAAATTGATTACCAATGCTTCAAATAAACGTTTGTAAACGTATTTGTTTATATCAATTATTGTTACGCAATTTTACCTAGCTTAAGTCAAGTAATTTTACATTTTATGTTTCTTCATAAAATTTTCGGGAAACAATATAACAATGTACCTGAATAAATTGTTTGTGTGTAATAGATTATGGATTTATGGTATATTTTGTCCCTGAATTATAAGCTTTATTGTTTACTAACAATAAATAACTTTGTGAAGTGTATCTGTGAGAAGTTATAACTGGTTTTATCAATTTGAAAATCGGAAATGAAACATTCACTTTCTAACCGTATTTTGTAAACGAATGCTTGTGTAAATTTTAATTATTGGTAAAAAAAGATTGGAAAAAGATAAATAGCTTGAGTAAATGAAGCAATCATTTACTCATAGCTCTAATTTATCTTCTCACTTTCATCAACGTTTAACGTAATGATTTGTTACGGATGATTTCGAACGTTTCTCAACCTTGGAGAAAGTTACTCATTGTTCCACTTTTTTATTTAATAAGTCAATTTTTATCAGGACATTAAAAATTAGTTTCTTGCGTGACTAATTTTTGATGCAGAAATTTAAAATAATAATAATCCTTATCTTTGTTATTGAATATTATCTTTGTGTTATCAGTTCAATGGCAAGTTTCTTCTGTAATAGAATGAAAAGAAAAAGAAGAAAAAAAAAAAAAAAAGAGAAAAAAAAAAGAAAACAGAAAAACGTGGTAAAAACCATGGAAAAACTACGGCGTAAGATATATATATTTCTTCCGACCAACTTTCTAGAAATGGAAGAAATTATTTTTTCAAAAAGAAATATGAAACATTAAAACATTTTTTTTAAACATTGTACAATTACATTGTTACATTGTTTTTAAACAAGTGAAAACTAAAAAACAGCAATTAGAAAATAATTTTATTCTCTCCATAATTTTTTGTTTTGTTTTAGAAATGAAGCCTTCCTAAACTTGTTCCCTAGAAAACGATAACATTAATATGTATTTCTAAAATTTCAACTCCTTGAAAAATATGTTTTTCTTGTGCTTTTTTCTCACAAAAAACAAGACACTATTTTCAGACATTCAAAAGAAAATACCTGTATATTTCGGTTTTAATTATTAGAATTATGGTTTTTAAGCAGAAATGTACACTGTACGGTAATTATTCTAGAATTGTTTTCTCTATGAAATAAATAAATTCAATGCGTAATTTAAACTTATTTATTCATCATTAAAATCATTTTTAAACGTTAAAAATATTTTCCTATGTTTTTATGAAAATATGTTACACATGGAATAGTGAATAGTCCAAATCGCTTAACGAATGTCACACCGTTTGTTTTCGTCTTAAATATATTATTTAAGATCATTATTGATGTCCTGAAATTCAATGAAAAAGAATTATATTGTTAATTTTTTTTAAATAAAAAAATATTTTGCTTTTATTGTGAATATTTAGTGCATGTATCACTAGAATTCAACTCTAGTTGTAGTTAGTATTATAGTTTCCACCTTTTGAGAAGTTCAGCTTATTACGGATTAGTATTTTGAAAACCATATACAGTCCTTGGCCAAATTATTAAACGCACTCTTAAGATTCTATGTAAAATCTTAATTATCAGGTGATACTATACAGCTTTATTGTTTTTACGAGACTGAAACCGGTTTGCACTTGCTTATGTTCGTGTATCAATTGGTAAAATTAGACGATATATAATATAAATTCGACGAATGGATAAATTAGACAATATATTATATAAATATAGAATATTTATTATATTAGGTATTATATAATTATATTGTAATAATTAGATCAAATCATTAGACGCACTATACATTTAAACACATATGTAGTGGATTTTTATTCGGGAGATTTTTTTATATACTTCCTTCCAGTATTTATTTGTAACGTATTGCATTGCAATCTTGACCAATTAATACACGAACGTAAGAAAGTGCAAACCGGTTTCAATCGCGTAAAAACAATAAATCTGTATAGTATCATATGATAAAGATTTTACATAGAATCTTATAATGCGTCTAATAATTTAGCCAGAGACTGTAGAACTTTGCATGAACTTGCAGGGTTATTTTCTTGGATTATCCTTGAAATAATACTTCAAAATGATGTGGAGTTTTGATAACTTTGTGCATCTGTGAGAATTTTTTATTTTTATTTTTTTATCATCACTTAAGGGCCTTTCTAATATTTCTTTTCCCGTATTTCGAAAAGAATACTATCATTGTTTTTGTATGTTAAGAGACATAAAAAGGTTTCTGTTCAAATCTCTATTCATATGGGAAAAAAAGCATGTTTTTGAAAAGTGGATATATGACTACTCGAATCACGGCATCTTAAATTTGATGAGATTTTGAAAAGGTCAGTGAGAAATTACGATCTACGATATCATTAGTTGATGGGAATTGTCGAGTGGCTTAAAGGTTTTTATTTTTGTTAATATTTGTTTTGATGAATATGAACCAAAATATATTATTTTCTTTCCCTTCTCTCAGTAATTTACCATTAGTTACTATTTTTAGTATTTAGTTTAATATAATTTTTAACTTCATACATATGCCTTTTTTATTAAAATTGAAAAGATTTGATTAAATGCAATGTAAAATTGAGAGAAGATGATGCTCTTGATATAATAACGAATATTTTGAATACTGAATATTCCTTATTCGGTATTCGACTAAATATTCGGCCAATGAGTAATCATCACCGGGGTGGCTCAGGGAATAGAGCGCTTGCCTTCCAATGAGGCAACTCAGACCTTTAAATCAAAACTTCTTGCATTTTTAAAAAGTTCTATTAACGTCTGCACCCATTTTATGTGTACTTCTTTACTCTTAATTATAATTTTTAATTTAATCAAAAATGTTTTTTTATCATTTCTAAAAGTGAAAATTATTAATAATGTGATTTTTTCAAATGAACATTGTTTAAATTATTAATAAAATAGTAATGAATATGATTTTTTATTTTATACAAATGTTTTTTATTAAAAAAGAAAACGGGTTAAATATAATATAATAATAATATAATAGGGCAAAATTTAGGGTTGTTGATTATACAAAAATGTTCCATGAACACCACCCTTAGATGTATTTTTTATTACCGGCGTTGAACAGCCAACCCAATTCTGAGTTTACGATAATCAATGTTCAACTCAGTCACATTGTAATTTTGAAACTTACCTAGAAGACAAGGAAACTCCTGGATCAAGTACTGGGACAAATTGTCTTCATGGACGACTTTTTGAGTGAACTAACACGCATTCGCTTTACATGGAAAGAAAAACCACTAAAACCTTCCACGTTTAGCCCGGCAGCAAGAGGAATTTAACCCATTATCCGTCTACCACTGAGGATAATTTTACGTCGGGACTGCGGTCGATGAAAGTCGGGTGTGGAATTCGTATCAACCTGCTGTCGCTGGAATTCGAACCAAGTTCACCTCAATAGGAGGTGAGCGCTCTATCCCCTGAGCCATCGCGGTTTCCTTAGATGCATTTGCAGAATCCTTATCAAAATTGAAAACAAAAAATTAGCACATCGGGAATCGCCGTAAAAGTAAAAACTGTTCTTTATCGTGAACTTTATGGTAAATTGGATGGACAGACCGCTACCAGTTATTTTTCTATAATTTTAGAATAAAAATTCTAACAGAGTATAATTTTATAGACTACTTATTTTTCAGATAATCATATTACCAGTTATTTTTCCATAATATTAGAATAAAAATTTTAACAGAGTATAATTTTATAGACTACTTATTTTTCAGATAATCATATTTATTATTTTATGAATTTTGCTGCTTGATTATTTTCTTAACATTATATATATTTATATAGACTATCAGATGTCATGTCATTTTATAAGTGTTGCATATATGGTTTGTGGTGACTTAATTTTTTAATTATTATTACTAGTATCGTTATAAATTGAACGAGATTATTAATAATTAACTAAAAGTGTTTTGCGTTTTGAAGAACAGAAGTCACTAGTTTGAGAAATAATCATGGCAAACTTATATTTCGGATCATAAATTATGCCATGCAACTAAAATAGTTTATTTTGAATTGAAAAGCTGTACTAAAACATCTATTTGATTTAAAGATAATAAATAAATTAACAGAACAAATTCAAAGAGGTAAATAAATAAATAAAATTTAAATATATCTGCATAAATATATTTAATATATTTTGATAATTATATTTTCTAATACACAAAACTGAATAAATTTATTAAATATATATTTAAGCACACCTCAGATCGTTTTCTTACTTTTGTATTTTCAATATTTTGCATTTCAATGTTTTCTCATTTATTGACTTTTTTAAATAAAAGAATAAATATAAAAGAATAAATTTGAACTTTTCGTAGCATAAATGAAAAATCCCAATCTCGAGTATTACTGTTCATATTCTTCAGTTTTATGTTTCTTTATTTAATATAAAACTTAATATATTTATCTGATACATATTTGTGTTAAGCACAGCTAGTATCTCTTTTTTACTTTAGTACCTTCATTGTTCCTTCCTCAAATTACAACATTTTTTAAAGTTTTGTCTATTAAGCGAATAAATAAAATTCGATTTAAAATTTTTGTCGCATAATAAATCAACTGGGTTCAATAACTTTCTAAGCACCTTTCTTTTGAATGTTCTAATATTTTAATTTCTGACAGAGGGCAGAGAGTTCATAACGATTAAATGGCCGATATCTCGAATTTTCGTTAAAGAATCACGTTTCTACATAGATGTGTTCTAGTTTGTTTTAAAAGTCTTGACACGGTATAACAAATGTGTGGTTTACCCAGCTGGTTTCTTTTCTTGTTAAAGGAAAATAAATACTCAGGCGATGTCACCCACTGACTGATGACGAAGAGCAGGACACCCTTTTTTTCTTGTCCGCCCACGTTCTGCTCAAAACATTACATATTGTAACACACTTTTAATTGGATTTTATTCTCAATATGTTATTTTATGTATGAAATTGAAAATAAGTATTAGGCGATTCTTAAAAGGTGTAGTTAACACAAATCTAAACTTTAAGTTTTGGCAACAACAAAGTTTAAATTTAATTCACAATAAAAATTGTAGAGTAAATTTTAGATTCTGTTTGATAATAGCAGTGGTCGAAAAAACTACATTTTTTTGTAGTTAACTACAACTATTTTATTACAATTGTAGTTAACTACAACTATTTTATTACAATTGTAGTTAACTACAACTATTTTATTACAATTGTAGTTAACTACAACTATTTTATTACAATTGTAGTTAACTACAACTATTTTATTACAATTGTAGTTAACTACAACTATTTTATTACAATTGTAGTTAACTACAACTACTGTTTTTTAAATGCACTGTGGGCCAGAAGACTATGATCTTAGGCCAAAAGTAAAAAATTAATTTTTCAACTAAAATATGTGTAGGCAGTTTTTATATATCCCAAATTAAGTATTCACAATCATTCCAAACATTATAATTTACTTTTTGGACCAACGAGAGTACAATTTAATGAAAAATATGTTAACAAAAATTGTTTTAAATGTAACTTTTAAATTTTTATTTCAGAAATATATATAGGAATTTCACCTTACTGTTACATTTTTATCTGAGTAATTAGTGTTAAATTATAGTACAATTTTTCAATTTGTCGGATTAGTTAATACTTTTGACAAACTTATAGTTTATATCTTATCATTTGACATTTTACAATGTTTGACTGACTTTAGAAAATTAGTTCCAAAAAGTTCCACGAGGTAATTAGTTAAATTTTTTTTGTTGTCTTCTTTGATATTTCGAAAAAAACCTGCCCCATTTTGCCCGTATTGCAAAGATGGACTAAATATACCGAAAAACAAAAATTAGTTAAATATGAGAGGTTATTAAAAAAAAGGTAAGTCATGTTTACATGATATAGTTTTTTATTCTAAAGCACTTTTTACTAATTTGTTCTTTTAACCTTCGAACTCTATATAAAGTGAATATTCAATTTTAATGATAGGAAATTATGAAATATTTGGGGTTTAAATGTTTAATGCTTTTTTATATCCTCCAAGAAGTAAAGTACAGTGCGCAAAACAAAATCAGACCATAACTTTATATCTAATGAGTAGATCTTCACGTTTTAGGACTTAATCTTAATTGTTCGATTTTAATTAATTTTATTACCGTCGTTGATCAGCTAACCCAATTTTGGGTTTCAGACTACTAATGTTCAACTCCGTAACCTTGTAATTTTGAATCAATTCAGAAGACAAGGAAACTCCCGGATCAGTATCTCTAGAGGTGTGTCTTGTTATGGGAACATGGTCCTCCATGTTCTTATTCTACATAGTAATGTAAAAATAACTTTACTGATTCTTAAACATATCATATCTTACAGTAATTATAAATTTTAATGCCACTGAATGACAAAAACGGTAGCGACATCATGCTTTGAGACTCGACAGATTTAACGTGCATCAGTCACCATTTACTACACGGGGAGTCTTTGATTCTGTTTTTTAAAAGATTTCTAATGATAATGAAAGAAATGAACGAAGTAACTTAAGAATATGAAAGAAATAACTGCTGCCAACTAAAATTTAAAAAAAAAAAAAAAAAAAAAAAAAAACAATTGCTGTTCTATTGCATCAGATGTAGATCTTATTACCGCTTTGCCACCAGAGGTATTCTCATCGCGTGCTTTGACGGGTCCGCACAGGATTTGCACCACTCAAATTCAAAAAAAATATTTTGCGTTTGAAATCTTTTTCTTTACTAAACGTTGAAAGCCGTCCCCAGAAATAGCCACAAACTACTGCTTTTTGCAACACACTACAAACTGCATTACTTCTTTTAAAAAGTAACTCGCTACACTACTCACTTCGAAAAAAAGTAGTGCCTACAGTAGTTTCGCTACTTGTAGCGCACTACTGAGTAATAGCAATCGGCTTAAATTATAAAGTTTCCTGTAAATACCTTAAAAAATATTTATTTCCTACTAAAATTTAGCCAGATTTAGAACATTCAGGTTGATAACTGAGCCAATGTAACAAAGGATTTGTGCATTGTAGAAACAATTTAGTGTATCTCAACGCCAAAAATGGTGAATTACTTTATACCAAAAAGGCTCAGGGGGACACCATGAGCAACTCTTGGATTTAGGAGCTTCACGATAAGAATGTTCTTTTACACTACTTAGCATAAAGTAGTCGCCACCGTTTTTGTTATTCAGTAACATTAAAATTTACAATTACAGTAAGATATAATATGTTTAAGAGCCAGTAAAGTTATTTTTACGTTAGTATATAGAGTAAGAATCATTAATTTAGGATACATCTATACAATACTTCTTAAAAAGAAATTAGTTTGTTAATCTAACATTCACACAGCAAAGCGAGAATATTAATTAGAACTAGGGTTAATAAAACCGAAATTAATAGAAATTAAATGTTATAAAATTATTTAATACAATAGACAAACTTATATAAGTCTTCTTATGAGAACATAATTAAGTTAATAATAGTTATATACTAATTATCTTCATTATAAAACTAAATACAAATATGACTTCTATAAGTTTACTTCTGTTGTTGTTGTCTTTTGCTTCTTGTCCATACTGACAAGCTTATTTTAAGACATAGGTGCTCGCTTTTTCTTGTCTTCCAGTGGCGCCATCTATGGCCAAGAATTCGTCTTCTGCTTCATACATGCATCACAGTCAGGTTTACAGGGAGGATCCATTCGCACGCCATCCTTCCGTAAATCGTAATTTTGACCAGAATAAGAGCTTGATCAATCTCCTGTTCCAGTACCTCCAGAGGTATTGATTTATTAAAGGAACTTGGAGGACTTTGCGACCACGACAGACTTAGCATGCACCAGTCACCATTTTGTACACGGGGAGTCTTTGGCAGGCGGGGATCGAACTCACGACCGCTTGAACATGTTCCCACGCCTTATCACGTTATCCCAGCCTCAATTTACTTCTGTTTCTGTGTAATGTTCAGAATGGTGCGAGGCGAAAACAAATTGTTACGTTCGAATTGTTAACAATTTAGTTGTTGTCTGATGGTTTTTAGACTTAACGCGAAAATTGGCGAAATTAATTCATAAATAAAGTAAATATATCGAGCATAAAAATAAACTTTCTCATTCATTAGAGTTTAGATTTTACTACACCTTTTAAAGTTTGTATGAACGCTTGAATCGGTACTAGTTTGAAATAATAAGAAATTGTTAGAGTATTTAACACCAAATTCGGCTACGCAATACACTACGGGTTTTACAGTGCAGATGGTTATGCTTAAAAATAAAAGCATACATTTTAAATAGGACAAAAAATATCGGTAATAGATAAGTTATATTTCAGTATGAAGGATTTTTCGAAAAAGCAACTTAATATTTTGATTCACGTTCAAAACAGTAATGTCTAAAATCACGTTATTCTTTTAACAAAAACTGGATTAAAGTATGTAATTGAAAATTATTTATCCTTCCTGAAAATGATTTTCTAATTTTTTAAATATTTTCTTATGATTTTAGAAAATATTTCTGCAGTTAAATGGTATTTCGTCACACGTGAAATATAGGATTATTAAAATTATGCAACGTCGAAAGCCTTTCCCATAATTTTTTGTTTGTTTAAGAGACTCTAATGCCCTAAAATTTGATGATAAAGTTATTATAGTGTTCATTTTATTTAAAAGAAAAGTACATTGCATGGAGGCGTAAACAGATTATTACTCTTCTATTAAGTAAGAGGCAGACTTCAAAAAGTTAAAATTACTAAATAAACGATAAAATGATTGATAGTTTTGAAGATTATTTGAATTTTAGATCTTCAGAGTATGGCATAAAAACCATTTATTTAGATATATTTACTTTTGTAATTTTTATTTGCTACTTAATGAATTGTAATGAGAACTATAATTTTGCAAAGCAGAATTCCCGGAAAACCGTTACAACGAATGATAAAATTACCATATGAATGGTTTTAATACCGTATATTTTGGTTTAATTCTAAGAATTGTGGTTTTTTTTCACCAGAAATATCTTTATTACACAAGTATGGTGATTTTGAAAGAATTTTTTTCGCCGTGCAGGGATGCGGAAAATTCACAGAGCCAGAACACATTTTTTTGGTTTGAAATTTCCCCCAAAAATTATAATGCCTCTTCTTTTTTTAGTTAGTTACAATAACTTTTTCAACATATTTTAAGAAAGTAAAGCTTACATGTTGTTAAGGTTTTTTAATAAATATTTCTTATAAAGAAAAATTATTGTTTTGATTTTACGCGATTCTTGAATAAACAGTAAAGTTGGTGGAGTGACAATTTTTTTTTACTATAAAAATGTGCATTACTATTTTTTAGATGGACAAATAACTTCAACAGGATTGTTTGAATTTCACTCGAATCTCGTTCGCGCAATCTGACACCCCTAATGTATAGTATAGTATGGTAGTTTTATAAAAAATTTTGAACACAAATGAAATATAAAATAGAAATAGAAAAATTAGTTGGAACCATTAAAATGTTGCACAAATGCTGTTGTATGTTTTGTTTGTGTATAATTATAACACATTAATCAAATTAAAGAATTTTAAAATAGTGATAACTTTATAAAGCTGTCTTTAAATAATCGAAACATCACTATTGTTTTGTTAAAGTCTTTAATTATTGTCTTGTTAAGATAACTAGTAGATGGAATATTACAGTTATTATAAACTAGATTATATTAAAAAAATGTTTTGAAGCCAGTAACCATTTACTTTAATGTATGTATTGTTTCTAAATAATTATTATAAATAAAACAAAATATTATAATAATATGTTTTGTTTATAACCATTGAAACGTTCCAGTAACGTTATTGTTTGCTTTGTTCGTGTATAATTATTAAACATTAATCAAATATTAAGAATTTTAAAATATTGATAACATTATAAAGCTGTCTTCAAACAATCGAAACATCGCTTTTGTTTTGTTTAGGTTTAATTATTGTTTTGTTAAGATAACTAGTTGATGAAATATTGTAGTTATAAAACTAGATTATATTAAAAAAATGTTTTGTAACCAATAAAATTTTGCAACTTTGATGTAAGCTTAGTTGATGTATGTGTGAATAATTATTATAAATAAACAAAATATTATAGTTCGGAATATATAGTATAGAATAATAAAAAAAAAGTAGATTAACTCATTGAAACACTGTTAAAAACAAGTTATTCACCGCAAAGAACAATAATTGTAAAGACATTTTTCTGGTATCATGATTTTCTTTATATTTAATTACTTGTTCAAAACGATTTGTTGATGTTTTGAAACGGCTTCCTTTGGTTAATTTTTTCTTCTTTTTTGCGCTGACAGATTGAGTCTTATTAAGATTTGTTTATGTTATATTTAAACTGACAATTCTGTGAAAGATTGAAAGTTACTTAATCCAATAAGGTATCTTTTGTCTTCTCTTTATCAATGAGTCATGCTTGATCAATCATGAACAATGAGCCGTGACGCCAATAGCCCATTTTATTAAATAAAAACAAATTGAAATATAACAATTGATAGCGTATTTTTTTTCTTCTTTTTTTTGTAAATGATTTTGAAAATGATTGAGTAAATGTAATAGTATGCTATAGCGTTTCTTTCTTTCGTTTTTGTGCTAGTTCTATTGTATGAGTATTATTTTTCAGTTGACAATATTTCATCAGTTATAAGACGATTTTCATAGAGGGATCAGCTTGCGACTGTTTATATCTGCTTTCTTTTAATTTATTTTGAGTAATAGTTTTTAATTAGCGATATTTAATGAGTTATAAGACTTTTTTTTTATCGAAAGATTTGCTCACCTCTATTTATATCCTTTTTTAAAATTTATTTGTAGTGTTATTATTTAATTAGAAATATTTAATCAGTAATGAGACGAAATTTATCGGAAGATTAACTTACCTCCTTTTATTTTTATTTACTTTAAGTATTATTTTCTAATAAGCAATATTTAATTAGTTTATTGAAAGATAAGGTTACCTGTGTTTATTATTTATTTTAAGTATTTTTAAACTAGAAAAATTTTAAGCAGTTATAAAACGATTTTTATCAGTAGATTATCTTACCTCTGTTTAAACCTGTTTTTTTTATTTGTTTATTTTAAGTATCATTTTTCAACCAGCAATATTTAATCAGTTACACGACGATTTTTAACGTAAGATTAGCTTACCTCTGCTTATATCTGTTTTTTTGTTTTTGTTTTTTCTTTGTTTTGTTTATTATGAGTTCTATTTTTTTTATTAGAAATATTTAATTCGCAATAGGACGATTTTTTGGGAGATAGGACGAACCTTTGTTTATATATATATTTTTGTCTTTCTTAAATTTATTTTGAGTACTATTTTTTAATTAGCACTATATTGTCAGTTATAAGACTATTTTAATTGGTAGACTAGCTTACCATGTTTACATCTGCTTTTTTTAAAAATATATTTTGAGTGTTATTATTTACTTAGCAATATTTATTCAGGTATGAGACGATTTTCATCCGGAAATAAGCTTACCTCTGTTTATACCTTTATTATCTTTGAAAGAGATTAAGCTACTGTTTGAAGATTATCTTGTCTTTGTTTGTTTTCTATATTTACTTTCAGCATTATTTTTCAATAAGTAATATTTAGTGTGTTTATAATACGATTTTAATTGGAAGATTAGCTTACATATGTCAATTATGCATTTTGAGTATTATGTTTTAATTAAAAAATAATTAATCAGTTATAAAACATATTTAATCAGATTAGCTTACATCTGTTTATGCTTGTTTTCTATTTAGTTTAGTCATTTGATAAGCAATATTTAAACAGTTATAAGTTGATTTTTATCAGGAAATCAGCTTACATAAGTTTATATCTGTTTTTATATTTCTCTTTAATTAACTATTTAAATTCAATTAAGTATTTAAAATTTATTTAAAAATCTGTGAACGAATGATGCATGTTTCGTTTAAAATAAATTATGCTTTAATTTTTATCACTAGGATCTTCACTATCGCTAGGATTTTATCACTATCGCTAGGAAGGGGGGAAAATACTGATAACATTCTGTTAATAATTATGTAAACCTTTCGTTAATAATCAAAACCTAAGAACCTTGCGTTAATATTCAAAATGTAAGAGCCTCGCGTTGATAATCAAAACCTAAAGACCTTTTTCAGAATAATCAAGAATAATCAAGTAAATAGTTTCAATGCTTTTTTTTTTCTAATGCTACTTTTATTATTATATTTTTTTTTTTTGAATCTATGAATTAATAGAAAATACAGCCTTCAGGATAAAGACGTAAATAATGCCCCCGCTACCCAGCGGAACAGGAAGGGACGCTCGCTCCTGAAAAAAAATTACACTATATGAATTACAATAAAAATATTTTTGTTAATTTATAAGAAATTTTATTTTAATTTACTTTATAAATAATAATTACCCTTAACTAAACTTTTAATATATTTATTGTAAGATAATCAGTTATTTCTTCGTATTATTAAGATAAATTTGATTTAAATGTGGTAAGTGGGTAAATAGTTTCAATTATGTTTCAATTATTTAAATTTAAATAATTTAAATTAAATAATTTAAATATATAAATTAATATATATTAAAATAAAACGAATGGTTATAAATACCCAATCGTTTCTGCCTATTATTTTGTTTCATAAAATTATTTTGAGAATTTTGTGTTAAGTCTAAGACATGGTGCATTTAAAAATCTTGTAGGGGGGCGCACCAAACTCTATGAACGCCACTGCTCCAAGAGATATTCTTCAGATTATTGCATTGATCTATATGATAGAATTAGGAATTAAAATATTAATTATTTAAGAAAGGAAAAAATTTACAATTATTAATAAAAATTGTTTTGGATATCATTGATGCAGGCCCCCTAAAGTTCTAGAAATGTGGGGGCCCTGGGAAAAATGCCCCACTTGCCCCACCCTTACGACAGTTCTGGCAAAAGAAAAGCTCTTCCTATGGCGTGGTATCACGATCTTCGTACGTGTTTAGAAAGTAAAATTCTTGTAAGATCACCAAACCCTAGTTAAATCCGTTTGAGGGGGGAGGGGGTAAACATTCTCGAATGATTTCACGCTTACTTGAATAACAGGGGTCCTTTAATTCGAGTTACTTTTATAAACGTTAAATTCACGTTTTAAGGTGTGTTTTAATTTTATTTTGAGCCTTGTCGAGACTGCTGGAATCAAACGCCTAAAATGCCGCCATTAATTTTGGAATTCTTTTTTTCTTTTTCTTTTTAAAATAAAATGAATAAGGCGGATTTTCAATGTGACCGTGGCATGGTTTTGTATTTTACTATTTACAGTTCCGCAAGTTTTGCTTCCAGGCAAGACAAATCGTATGGTTTGAAACTTGTTTTAGGTTTTCCTTGAACACTGTTATTTGTGACGCCTTATACTTTCGGCACAAGTTGTGAGATTTTGTGAAAGATAGGTGCTCTTAAGGATTTAAAAGGCATCCAAATCTATTATTTATTTTTAAAAAATGTAAACTAGCATATATTTTTAAGAGGACATGCTGAAAATGAAGCTAGATTATAATGATTGTTTCAAATAATGTATAAGAACTGCTATAAACATTGAGAGGGGTTTACAAGAAAATTCGAATTAGAAAGCGGAATAAAAAAAAAAAAATAATAAATAAAAAAGAGAGAGTTGAAAAGTTTGATGGGAAATATTTACGGAATTTTTTACAAAATACGCATCTTTTTCATAATTTATTCAGTGGTGTGTTGATGTTTGAATAATCGAATAAACTAACATGCATGCATATATATATATATATATATATATATATACATATCATAATATATATATATATATATATATATATATATATATATATATATATATATATATATATATATATATATATATATATATATATATATACATATCATAATATATATATATATATATATATATATATATATATATATATATATATATATATATATATATATATATATATATATATATATATATATATATATATATATATATATATATATATATATATATATATATATATATATATATATATATATATATCATAATAGATAAATACAAAAAGGACAAAAAGAAAAAAATGGAAAGAATTAAGAAAAACAATAAGTTTTATTTACTGCGCATAAGCTGCATAAGTACATAGAAATCATAAAATAAGTTCAAAATGTAGAGAAAACATGGAAAAATTACAGAACAAAGAAAAAAGGGAAAAAGAAAAAAAAGAAAGAAAATGTTATAAAAATCCAGAAAAAATCCGAAAAAAGGAAGAAAAAAAAATAATTAATACCGAAAAAGAAAATTTCTAAAAAGTTTTTTTTATCCTTTTTTCGGATTTTTTTTCTCCGGATTTTTATATTATTTTATTTTTTTCCCTTTATTTTATTTTTTTCATTGTTCTCTAATTTTTCCATGATTTCTTTACATTTTGAACTTCCGGATCCTTTTTTCGTCCGGATTTTTTTTTTTACCAATAGCGAGCACCTTAAGGACAATCTTTTGTGTAAAGAATGTTAAACCAGCCACTCCACTTTCCTTGCGGCTCCCTTCAGTACCATTTGCAATGAATAAAATTCGAATTAAAGCATAGATTAAGTTTAACATAAAAGCTAAAAGTTAAAAAAATTATAATATAAAATCATCAACTTAGTTTTAACTTTAAGAAAACAAATTTATATTTTTTTAATAAATGTATTGTTGAATACAATAAAAATCAAATTAAAAAAATAATAGGAGCCAATTTCTATTGTTAAATAATATTAGAAAATAATTTTTAAACAGCAACAAAATGTATATTGATGACTTTTCAAAGCCAATTATTTTTACAAATTGAAACAATAATTTTACAAACACAAATAATAACGGAGAAGATCAGAGTTGAGAGCAATTAAATATTCATGAGTCAGCATTTAACGACGTTTGTTCAGTATGGAGTATGAATAGTAAAGTAATACACACTATTAAGCAGAAAAAGTGGACCAGCTAACGAAAGAAGAAATAATAATAATAATAAATTTAATTTTATTTATTTATTATTTAAAAAAAAAGCTGGGTTCGCATGTCACTTAAAATGCCTTTTAGTGCCCCGTATTGGCCACCCGTGGTGTAGAGAATAAATTTATTGATCCTACAAGACAGAGCTCCCAACCTTTTTCAAAGTTCAACGTTTGATAATTTTCCCCGCTGAGGAGAGGGGACTTTGTTTATATTTTAGATTAATCTGATTTCATATTTTTTTTAAATTAACTGTATTTAAACATGCCTTCAAAATAGAATACAATTGCACGCTTAGGTAATGTATCTCAGCTAAATTACAATCTAGTGGCTTTTACCGACTCGTACTCTTTTGTAGTTGGTCCCAATTTTAATAAAAACTTTAATTTCTTTTAAAATTTGTTACCTGAACTAAAAAAATGTCAAAAATCAAGTATTTTTATTAAAAAAAAACTTTTAACAGGGGAGCGGGTCGTCAAACGCCTCTGGATTAGAAAATCGCTGTCTTCTGTAGAAAGTCGTACAAACCAGAGAGAAATACACCACAGTATATAAAATGGAAATAGTTTAATGCTCTTTGGAGAGCCCGGGGGTTGGAGACCACTGCTATAGAATTTAAAAAACATACATTTAATACATTTTTATAATATATTTAAAAAAAAACATTTATATTTATTTTCTCATTAACTCTACTTGTTACCTTTAAAGCTCTAAAGCTGTAAATATGTACACTTCCTTGTTAATCTGCAGATTAACTTGGATACTCAGTTAAAATGAGTTTCAAATTTTTATTATAACATTAGAACTAATAAATAATGAATCGTCATCTCATACAAAAAAGACAAATTTAATTAAATTCGCAGTTATATGTTCAGTCTTAAAAGAATTGAATGTAATAAATTCTTCTTCATATTTGAACTCAAATATTTATGAAAGTATTTTAACGCCGGGTATAGTCTTTTTACTGAAGCTTGGCAAACTGCAATGGGGCCTAGGATGTCTGTAGGATATATTGAAATTGCTGGAGTATCGGAGCTTGGGAAACTTTAAAGTTCCAGCTTCGGGGAAAATACTGGCTCCAGAGCGCACCGGTTCCGCATTCTAGCTCGGGATCCCTGAAGTTAAGGAACAGTTTGGTTAACTCGCAAGCTTTCGCTTTTCCGTAAAAATAAATAAATTATTTTATAAATTTAGAAATTAATGATTATATGTTTTTAAGTTAAAAATAATAAAAATCGCAGTTACGTTTCATTTAACATTGTTCATTATATTTGCCGATAATATTAATAACATGTTTTTTTTATTTTTAATTTTGATAAATAAAATTTTTTTTGATAAATGAAAATAAGTTTTTGTTTTCCTTTCTAAAAACAGGTTAAAAGTTTTTTATTGATACTTGGACATTTCGAACACATTAAACTATTGAGAAATATCTTCTTTCTGCTTTTCAAGGAAAAAAATAATTGTGTAAGTCGTCGTTTGACCTAAATATTGTGACTTACATCGAATGCAGAGCTTCTCATTCTTCTGCTTCTATCCTGTCTTGTAATGATATGCATAACATATTTCTTATCATTTATCAACCAAATTTCATTAAAATTACTAAAAAGTCACACTCATATAATCTTTTTCTCAATAAATAAAAATTATAAATATTATCGGTAACTTTTATTCAATAACCTTGACTGATGTTCAATATTAGCATTATATTAGAAATGGTTAAATTAATATTATTAAAATTAGTTATTATTTCTCGCTCTTTCTTTTCCGCCTACACATTTGAATGCGTAAGTCTAGTAAAAGGAGCCTTGACAAATAAATAAATAAAGAAATTAACGGCCAACACATAGATTTCTTAAACAAGCGAAAAATAGTCTTATGTCTACATGTTACACGACTTAACGTCTACTCGCATTTCTGATTTATTGATGGACGTAGGTGTTTTGTGGGTCTTGCCCCTGTCACCACACCCTTTCAAAATTAATTTATTGTTTAATAACCCACTTTAAAAAAAAAAAAAAAAACTGACTTCATTCAGCAGAAATAAAGTATATTTTTTCTGTTATTAATCCAAACTGACTCTTAATTAAATTAGTTTATTTACGGTTGGATTTTAATTGTTTTTCTTGGAAAATATAGAAAAACGGATTCAAAGATCACAATTGGAATTGAGTTTTATCTATTTTTAGAATTTTAAGATTTGAACGCTTTCCTTTTTGGTCATTTTCAGATATTTTTACACCGTCTTGGACAGTAATTCTCACGTGTCTTGTCCGAAGCTAGCTAGTGGTCTGTTTAGAACGATAACAAATTATTATTGTAAAGTGTGAGCGTTCAGAAAATATTTTATCGTATAAGCAGAAAAAATATTTAATAATACTTTTTTTTAATATTTTAATATTTCATTTTTTATTAATATTTTGATATTTAATATTTTAAACAAAAAATATTTTCTTCTAAAAAATGGATTCTTTGTAACATATTTCATTTTAAAAACCTTCACAAAATTCTTCATTTAAGAAACTGATGGACAAAAACAAAATCTTTCAACAAAAATTGAAAAGACCACTAGATTTTGTTATTTTCCACAATTTCACAAAAACAGAACCTCTCATAGAACGTCATCTGGACTGACACCAGAGAGCATCTAAAACGATATCGTAATTTTTTTGAAAATATAAAAGACGTAAAATTAAGCTATAATAGACTCTTTTTATTTAGTCAATTAATTCTTCCATTTAGTAGAACAGATTTTATGGGTTTTATATGCGGCAGTTAAACTGTAAGAGGTCTATTTTATTAGTTCTGTAGACCTCTTTACGTACAAAATCAATGCGATTTTAAACAGAGAAAACCTTTTACAGTGAACTTGATGCCGGCTCACCTTCTGCGATCGCCGTAAGTAGAATTCATTTGAAATACTTAAGATAATTGAAATAAAAGTTTAATTAAAATGTCCATTAATTGGGAGTGTTCTGTTGTATTGAAAATCCATTTCCGCCCATTAAAAATATGCTCGCTGTTTTATGAAGATTACATTGTTTCATGTGGGTGTAAACATCATTGCACACCCATCAATTGAAGATGCCTATCGTGGACCTTGTCCACGGAGAAAGGCTGTACGCTGTTATTTCTTTTGATGCATTAGAAGTCGACTCAGATTCTTTGTGAAATTGTGAAAAATCTAGTCATAATTTTGTGAATTTGTGAAAAAGGGTTCTGTTTTGGGATTTTTATTGTTCGGTCTTTTTGTATAAGGTTTTGTTTTTGGAAATGTTTGTTTACTGGTCTGTTTTGTTTTTGTTTGTAAGATTTTTGGTCTTAAAATTTTCGGAATTTATAATCAGCGTGCAATCGAGCTTAGTATACCAGAATATTATTTTGTGAATGCGATAAAAAAAGATCCTGTCTTTATGAAAAAAATTTAGATTTTGTATTTTGAAAATATAAAACTGTTTGTAAGACATTCGAAATTTTTCTCATAAAGGAAGGACTTTATTTTAACGCATTCAGAAAACAAAGAACCATTTTTTGTGAATGCGTCAACCGTTTTAAAATAAATCAAATATTTTTAAAATTAAAAACATTGTGAAGTTTCAGTTTTATTACACAAAGGCAGTTAATGGATCTGAATTTTCCTTCAAAATAGATCCCTAATCAGATGGGGTAATTCTATCATAAATACATCTTTTTTTATTTATGAGATTATAGCAGCGTGAAAAAAAATTTTTTAAAAGGAAAATATATAACAGTTTTGTACAAATTTATAGTATTGTTTTGTTGCAACTTTAGAGCATTATTACCTTATATTTTTTAAGAAAGACTGTAAAAATGTAATTTTCACTTTATTGTCTCGTTTCCTCATTATTACTTATTTATAGTTCGTATTTAGGTATCCCATTGGTATTAAATATTTATAAAGTGAAGGAGAATATATGAATTCTGAAAAAAAGAAAGAGTATGTTCAAAACTGCGTGATTATTGTAAAATTTGTAATTTTCTGGCTGTATAAGAACACCAAAAAGCGCAGTAATTTTTACTGAAGTTCTTTGGTAATGATTTTGGTAAAACTAACAATAAAATATAGTTTTATAATGTATGATAAAATTTGGTAATTTCATCATAAAATCCCTTATTTGGTTAAATTTACTTTTCGGTTTTGTATTTTTTACTAAATGTGTGATAATAAGAACTATAACTTTGAAAATCAGAATTTTATGTAAACCGTTACCATATGAATGGAAAAATTACCGAATGAATGGTTTAAATATTGCATATTTTGGTTTTATTGACCAGAATTATGGTGTATTTTTATTACAAGATATGTCATTATCTTACAGTGCTAAAATCTCGCCAGATTCTTTATTCTTTTACTCCCTATTTATGAAAGCGAAAATTTAATGTATTTACCCCTACTATTACGCAGTATTTTTCAAGGAATACGCATTTATGTGAAAATTCTTCCATACCAGACCACCAAAAAATATAGCGGGATCTTTGAAGAGTAAATTTCTATTAGTATTATAATTGATTATGCTAATAACCACTATAATAATTTTCAAGGACCACCGGAACCCTGTTATTAATTTGTGAACAAAATTTCTGAAGGAGAATTTAGAAGAGTTATAATTTTCTTGAAGCATGTGATGACGATTCTCGCCAGCATTCTCTCAAATATTTACACTCTTGGTCAACGCATTACGACCAACAAAAAATTAAAAACTAGTTTTTTTTTTCTTACCGTAGATGTCAGTTGAGTCATTAACGAATCACTTGTGTGCTTAGGGCGGAACATGTTTTCTAGAAGTGAAATAAAAATGACTCGTTTCTTATTAATTTATTTGTAGGTAAGAAAAAAATGAAAAAAAACCATAGAAATGTACTTTTACAGTTAGTTATAGTGGATGTGAAATTTATGATGATTCTAGTGCATATGTTCGATAAGTTTAATGTTTACCATGAATTATTATTTAAATCGTATCAACTTTGACTGATTATTTAAAAGAGAATTTAGTTTTAACTGGTTGTTGGAAAGGTCACATATTGCAATTCTAAATATAATTCTTTAAAAAAATTAAAAATATTCTACTCGTTTCTTATTAATTTATTCATTGGTATAAAAAGGGGGAAAACCCCATAGAAATGTACTCTTACAGTTATAGCGGATATAAAATTTATGCTGATTCAAGTGCGTATGTTCGATGATTTTAATACATACCATGAATTATTATTTAAATTCTATCAACTTTGAATTATTATTTAAAAGAGAAAGAATTAAGAATTCTTCATTGCTAAGTATTTCATATTTAAATTGATATACAATAACAGAATTAATTTAAATAAAACGAAAACGTCAAAAACTATTATCTCAAAGTTTTTTTTTTCAAATATTTTTTTTAAACAGTAATTTTGTACTGTAATGAATCAATTTAGTTTTTACCCTTTGACGCAGAATTTTTATTAAACATATTTTTCATACCTTTTTTCATTATTTTGTATTAATTTAGGTCAATATAAGTAAAAAATATATTTTTTTTCTGAGTTTTTTTTTACCAATCGAGCATATAGAATGATTGGGAACGGCAGATTGAACAGCCTGCGAGTTAAAAGCGTGTTTATAGCAACCGCGTTACGTGATGCCGCTGGACATACTTCTATGTCTCGATGATGCTCGATGTGGATAACTGTTTTTGTGTTCATTTGTATTATAGTTCAATATCTGTTAAATGATCATGCTATTTGTTAAAAGCTCTCGAAGTTCTAAACTCGATGTCAAAAGTTATTAAAAAATGTAAATGCAATGTTAATATCTTGACATAATCAGTAGCACGAATGCCCGTATGGCCCAATACCAGCCTTTGAAACGATTTCCAAGCAATCAACCCCTTTGGGTGTCAGTGTTTCACCAGCTCTTAACCTTTAAGATTCCTAAATTTCTCTGAACTGCATCTATCCATCACAGTTAGGGACGTTCTCTTCTTTTTCCCTGCGACATAGCCAAAACATGCCATTTTACTTGGCTAAAATCTTTCATTTTGAAAACATGCGTAACCACATGTTAGAACCACATGATATGAATTATTTTATCAATTATTTTATTGTATTTATTTATCAAAGTAAATGCTATTAATTTCTTTGTGATTTATTTTATATTGAGAGAAATGCCCTCATTCGAACCGATTTGAACGTTTGACTGCCTTATGTTGTTTGATGCTTGAATAAACATAATCTAAATAAAAATACATTAAAAAAAATCTAAACGTGTTTATAGTCTTATTTTAATCTGCATTATTCATGATTGATTAATAAAAGTTTTTACAAAAGCGAATTATATATTTTACTGGCTAATGTTTGTTTTCAAAGAATTTTCAAACTAAGTTTTCAAAAGCATTGGAGAAATATAAAATTATATTTGTTATTAATTAAAATAAATAATATGTTTTTCTGTTTGAAATTGCATTAGTTTCATATTAAACATGAAATTTGTTAGTTACTTTAACCTCTTACCAATGAAGTTTAATTTTCTTATTAGTATAATATTCAAATGTGAATTTTAAAAGGTTTAATTTAAATTCATTTACTGTATAGTTTTATTTGCAAAAAAGGTACTTTTACTAACGAAAATATAATTAACTGTTGCTTGAAAAATTTGGCATTTTAATGGCAAAAGTTTTAATTTGCTTACAAATGTAATGAACTTGATTTTTAAAAGTTTTTAACAATTTCATTACATAATGCTATTTGTAGTATACTAATAATACACATTCGTTCATATAGCTTTTAATTTCGAGGTTTACGTTAATTATTACATAAACATTTGAAAAGTGAGTTCAACATTCGAAGCTATATTTTTCTGAACTAATAATGCATTAAATTCAATTTAAAAGTTAATAATTTTTTTTACTGAAGCTTTACCATGTGAATATCATATTCCTTTTCTTAATATTAAAATATTTCTTTTATTACAATTAGTATTGTCTCTAGTTTCTCGTTAACTACTATTCTACCTTACTGTAGAAAAATTGACGTAAGCAACAAAAAATTCAAAATTGAGGTATTTAGTTTAAAATTTTTGTATGATATGTTACTTATTAGAATTTTTTTTTTTAAATAAATTTTGATCTATTATTTTTTTTTAAATTTTATATCAGCGTTCATATTAGCAATATGAAGAAAATAGTTGTCAAGCCACTTTTCTCAAAATCTATCAGGAGGCACGTTTTTCATTTGCACGTCAGTATTAATACTACTAAATACTTTTTAATTGATCTGTGTTAAATTTATTGGAAACTGCAATGAATGCGTGATCAGAAAATAAATTTGCTTTTAGGGATAAAAAGTACCAATATTTATAATAATATATTTTTGCTCATTGAAATTAATTGAGTTTTTTCTTTTTTTTTTTTAGGTCACAACTTCTTTTATCTGAAAAGCAATTTTGTTAATTGTTCATTATGAAACAGCCAAGATTGCCCGGTGCTGAGAAATTTAAATTCTCTTCATCGGACAAACCTGCAATTCACATATCTTCCCCAAAACAGAGATCTCTTTCAGTATCTCAATCATTTGATAATAATTCACATAAAATATTGTCTCGAAGAGCATCATGTTATAGTCAAAGTGAACTCAGTCCTTCTTCATCAATAACAATGTTAAACCGCAGTGATTCAAGAAGACGAGCTGTATTACCTATTACGTGCAAGAAAACTTCCAGAATGTTGACCAATACAAATCTCGAACTGAATGTCGACATTGCTGATACAGTTTCTGAAGAAGCTCTAAAATTAAACAGACTTCAGATAGAGTCGAATCGCGTTCCATCTTGCCCGAATCTTGAAGCATCTTCCAGAACTTTTCATTCATCGAAGACATCGCTAGATGCTTCTCATTTAAGGAAGATGTCATTGCAAAATTCAATGATTCGTGATCTGCCACCAAATTTTGACTGGAAAAATATAAGAGCTCCTATTTTTAGACTCTCTGCTTCTTGCTCGAGTTCCAGTTCAAGTGAAGAGAACATTTGGGTTCTGAGAGAAAATCCAGAACTTTAAAGACTGTTTTATTTCCTGGATAATACCGGATTCACCTTCCAAATAACATTTGAAATAAGACGTACCTACTACATTGTATATTCCAGGTAAAATTACAATAAAAAGTTATGGAATCCTGAGTGCAGCGTCCGTAAAATCCATTCTTACCGTAAACTTGCACACCGAAAATTTACAGTTATATTTATTTAATTATTGGGATTCAGTAAATACTATATAAATTATGGTACATCAGATTTTTGTTCCATGAAATTTTACAGTGAAAATGGAATTTATGGATGCTGCACTCAGGGTGCTATTACTTTTTACCGTAATTTTATACGGAATTTTTTTATAGTGTAGGATAGATTGTAAAAGTAGAAAAATCTTAAATCTTTTAGCTGTGATGCGGAAAAGTTGTCGGCTACCATCATTAACCCTTTGACGCAGAATTTGTATAAAATATATTTTAAAACATTTTTCATCATTTCGTATTAATTTAATTCAAAAGAAGTGAAAAATATTATATTTAGCATTTTAACTAAATTGTCACCTTAAACGGACGCTATACCGCTAGAGAAACTTTTCATCGCAAATTCTTCGTTTTTTTCCCTATCTCCATTTGGTAAATTAAAATTTAAAGTCGAGAGAAAAGCGTGTATAGGTAAACCTAGAGAAAACCATAAAAATTCTAATGTTTAAAAAATGTTTTTAAAATATCACAATGCAAACAAATTATGAGAGATTTCACACAGCTTAATTCTTAGTAATTCTTTTATAATTTGTTTGCATTGTGATAATTTTTTTTTTTTTCGGCATTTCAAACAGCCTGCCTTACTTTAGGTTTTCCTGAATTCACTTTTTTCCAGACTTTAAATTTTAAATTACTAATTGAGGTGGAAGAGTTGAGGTGAAAAATTGTACCGTGAAGAGTTTCTCCTGTGATATAGCGTCCTCTCAATAATCCATCCAAGTTTCCGTGCCGTAATTCCAAACTTTTGTACAAATATTCTTGTTAAGAAATTGCAACTTTTAAACTTTGCCACAAGCTTATCAATATAATCTATGATTTTTTAAGAATTATTTTTTACATGTTTTCATAAATTATTGCATTTTGAGGCGGCAAAATATATTAGTTCTAAGTTATGCCAATTTCCTAATGTTGGTAGTTGTCTGCATTATCGCAAGAATATTTAAGATACTTCATCTTTTTTCGATTTTTTAAGACCAACTAAAAATAAAAAAAGAGTTTTATTTCAAGTCATTCCGTTTCATATCAGTTCTTAAAATATATTTTGAAAACTTTTCTAAAAAGAAGTCATTAGAAGTTGAATATTAATATTTAAATGATGAAAACAAAATTTTTTAAAATCTGACAAATCAGCGAGCTCAATTACACCATTAGAATTAAAATCTCAAAAAACCCAATTTATTTGTTGGAAGAAAATGAAAGGTGTGGCCCAACAGCAATTCTACATAATATTAGTCATCAGAAATGCTTATCAGTTTCAATTTAACTGGAAATTTGTTCATAATTTTACCTATCATTCTTTATAACAAAAACTACCGGGAACACAAAATTCTTTTTCAAGTGAACTTTGTGAGATTTTTAATAAATGGTGTACTTGTACTCATTAGAAAAGCTTCTCAGTTTGCTCGAAAGTATAGTGATCAACCTTGCTAATGATTCGTGAGATTTTGATATTTTTTTCTTCTAATCGTGAAGGTTCTTAACTAGGACTAAAATTATTCCAAGGACGTGGATGAGAAAATACTTGCATTAAATTCAAATTAATGCATTAAATTCAAAATAATACATTAAATTCAAAAGAATTGATTCTTTGTGAATCCGGTAGATTCTTTTTTTTCTATCTAGTCTGCTGAATATCAATGTACGATTTTCTTAAATATGTTTCATATGTTAAATATGTTAATATGTTACAGTTGTTACAGTAATGTTACAGTGCAGTATGTTAAATATGTTACAGTAATATGTTTTCTCTTACAGGACCAGTTGCATTGTGAAACTATTTTATGTATTTTTTGCCAAAACAATCAAACTCATTATAATCTAAAATTTTATTAAAGTTTTATATTTTGATTGATTTTAAGTGATGTAGAATTTGTTTTATATTTTTCTAGATTTTATCTTGTTTTTCAATTATACACTCAAGTCAAAGTTTAAATTTTATGTCACAAATTTTACTGCAAAGAAGCCGCATAAAAATCTATATATTTAATGTAAACTTCATTCACCGTTTCTAAATTGTACAGTTAAGGATTAAACGTTGGTGGTATTATCGGGGATAGGGCAATGGGGTAAATACCCCTGCAATGATTTTCAAAGTCCGTGGGAAAGATTGTGAGACGAAATTCTTTTTCGTAATAGTATTTTTATTTTTTCATATTTTTTTTAGAAAGTGTCTACAAAGCATCCGCAAGAAGTTTCCACTTAACTTTTAAAACCTTTAAAATTTATAAGATAAGAATTATTCGAAATTTGAGAGTGTTTTTTAATTTATTTTTTATCAAAATTTTCGTTGTTAGAAACTGGTATTCTCAAACATCTATGGCAAATGTAAACATCAACAACGAAGAAATTTTTTTTTCATGTTTTCAATTTTGCTTTTTTGATGCTTGTTCATTACCAATCTAGGTTTTGAAGGAAGTTAAACATATATGGAAAGGCTGATGCTAATTTATTTCTGATTATAGTTGTGAATACTATAGTGATGAAGAAAATCAATGTCGTCGCCCTCCCACGTCGTTGGCCAGTAGGAGGGAAAGGAGCGAATTATACTAAAATGATTATAATTTGCGAATCATTTAAAATTGAGTGATGAAAAAATTTCATAACAATCAGAAATATATAAGCTTTAAAAAATATAATTCCGTTAGTGGTTATTTGGTTCATGAAAATAAAAAAGTTTTTTTTTTTTTTTCATTTAATTTCTGCAACTGATAGTCTGAAATCTAATACGGGTTAAGCGATATGGAAAGCCTGACGCAATTTTCTTTATTTTTAACGCTATTTTATGATTATTGTAATTTGCACTATAGCGATTTAAAAACTATTTTGCCCCCTCCCACATGACCTATAATCTAAAATGAACATAGCTTGTCATATGAGCGACTAAAAATATGCAATTTAACTTTAAAAATGTATGTGTGGTAGAATTGTATTTTTATCTGAGTTTTTCTGAATTTTATCAAAAGAATATCTGAGTTTATCTGAATTTTATCAAAGGAGTTCAGATTTTCTTGTTGAAAAAATTGAACGAATTTCCCCCCTTACCGACATTGTTTTTAAATCTCCATCACCAAGGAAAGGGTGTAGTGAATTATTTTTGAAAAAGATTGTTCAATATTTTTTTTTTCAAACTCCGTAATCATATTACGTACTTACTTAGAGATTCATTTTTTTTCCATTATTTGCTAATCAACCAAAATTTTATTACAAGAATCTAACAAATTCAAAAACACAAATTATTTATAAAAATAATAAATTGTTTTTTTCAACCATTCTCCAGATTATTTTTTTAGTTTACCCCGGCAAAGGCAATATTCAGAATATATTGATTTTGATAGTAGTTTTAAGTAGAAAATATCTGGTGGGCGGAGTTATTCCGATTGTATAAACCACCTTGGTCTCGAATCTTTACTTCAAAAGAAAGAAATGAAAATCAACACCATAAATCAACTTAATCCTTCTCCAAGTCTAGAAAATATTTTCTGCTTTCCAACTGTTGGGATGCAAAGTTTAACTGCGATCAACACAATTTTTTATTATAAGTTTCTGATCATGATAAAAATTCATATTTAAGCATTATGCAGTAAGATATATCATTTTAGTGATAAAGTTCTAGTATAAAGGTGATAAATAAAAAACCACAATAGTGAAAAAAATTCTCTGAAATCTTAACCAGAGTAATACTTAATGAATCGAAAGTAGGCTGTGGTTAACAATATCATTTCCTGGAATTAATGTTAACTCATTTGAATGAACTTACCTCCTTGCTGATAACTTAATTAAACAAAGTGCCATTAGATCAGACGTGCTGTTCAAGGGACAAAATGCGGTAAAGGACAAAATGTGGTAAATTTTGACCCTTGAGAAATATTTTTTCAATTTATTTAATGCTTATTTAGATTACACTTAGGTTTTACACAACAAAAATTAAGTTTCGAAATATATTCAGGGGTCTGTTCACACTGTAAAAAAATTCCTGATAAAATTACAGTGAAAAGTACAGGCATCCCGTGAGCCGATACATTTGCTATAAAATCTATTTTTAACATAAAATTTTATATTTTAATTTTTATAGTAATATTTATTTATATACGGTAAATCAGTAAAAATTACGGTAAATCAGATTTTTTAGTGTTATAAAGTTTTACGGTAAAGCCAGTACTTTTTACCGTAGTTTTACCAGAAACTTTTTAAAGTACAGACACTTTATGAAAAAACCCTTTTTTCTTTTCTTTTTTTTTTTGAAATTGTGAATATTTTTCTTATATCTTAGAGATTTTGTTAAAGATACAAGTGCTCTATAAACTTCGTCCTTTCAGCATATATATATATATATATATATATATATATATATATATATATATATATATATAGGGGAGAGTCGGGTAGCCCCGCCCACTTAAGGAGTATTGCTTACATTTCTGTATAATATTGAGTAATAATCAATATTTTTGTATGTTTCTATTATTTTATCATCTAATTAAATAATGCAAAAGGAATAAACCAAAAAAAGAATAGTTTAACTTAAAAAAATAGAAATTTAAAAAATTTGACTACAGTATTCAACATATTTTCAAAACTATTGTTTACCATGTTACCAGCTGCATAAATACTTGAAACTTTGAAAATAATCATTTTTTAATATTACAATTAATGTTCGATGGCCCATTGACTTGAGAAAATATTCTATATGTATGAAATTGACAGTGGGCGGAGGTACCCGCTGGGCGGGGGTTTCCCCTATATATCTATCTATATATATATATATATATCACAGTAAAGGAAGGCGAGTGTACAGATCATTATAATCTATTTTATTGAGAATTTAAACTTCTGAGTGTTTCTAATAATAATTTTCCATCTCCTCTCAATTTGTTTTTCAGAAATCAAGCCAGCTTTAGTGCTTCTTACACCTACTTCTTCAACTAGTTTGACAGATTTTGTTAGTATTTTTCCTTTTTCCTTGTTTAAATATCAGTATTGAGAAAGACGGGATGAAAAGCGTTATATATTGATTTTTTGATGACACTAGGAGGTGTTTACAATAATCGTTTTTCAACTCTTCTGCTTTTTTTTTTTTTTTTTTCTGGCAATCAACTTGATTTTGATATTTTCAGTCTTTTTTTGCTCAGTTGTCAGGAGGACTAAGTTGATTTTCTCCGTTTTTGTATTTTCTTTCCTAAAATATTTATTTATGATTCCTTTGTCTTCATTTTTGATAAGCATTTAAAAAATACACTATCAAGGACAATGTTTACAGAACACGCAGAAAAATATTTTAGAGATATATGTTTCCCAAAATTAGATTCGAATCGGGATCTTCCTGTCAGGGGCAAGTTTTCGTGAATAAGAAAATAAGATCTTGTTTTAGTTAGAAAATGCATACAATACAAAAAACATATTTTTCAAGGAGTTGTATCAATTTTAAAGTTTTGAATTAATGTTGCCGTGGACTCAATTTTTCAAAAGGAGAATTTTGAGAAGGGTTAACTTTTGATGATTGATTATGTGTGACTGATTAATTTTTAATATAAAATAATTTGAAGGGCCCTTTGTACGGTAAAATTATTTGTGAAGACTCTATTTAAGAACTGAAATTTTTCGGAAACAGATCTCTGGTGTTTTAAAATTAACACTTGTTGCTTCAACTCAACACTGTTAGAAATTTCTCGGAAAAAATGTTTAAATAACAATTGATTGCATGGCTATTTTACCATATTTAATCAACACAGTCAAATAACCATAAATAAAATGGTATTCAAACTGTTAAGTTTAAGAAAAACTGTTTATTAACTGCTTTCACCTAATACGGTTAAACAACCAGAATTTTATCGCACCAACTAGAACCACCTAATGAAGCTACTTAGTTCTTCGCTACTGCGTACGTATCATAGCCGAGCGGGCTTATCTGTCAATCGCATGACCTTCAGAACTGGAGATCGAGTCCTAGTGTTGACACTACAACATTTTCTCTATTCCGTTCAACATGTGAAGAATTCCCAGTGTCCGGCACCCTCCAATGACCATTAACTTACGAAAAACCGAGCTTCTATATCTAGTTAAAAAATTATCACGTTTTTAAAAAATGCTAGTTGTAAATGGTTAAAAAAACGTGTAGTTTTGTATTCATGGTTTTATAACGATATTTTTGTAAATGGTTATAATACCATAAAGGAAAAACAAATTCTTTTCCGTAAACTTTACAGTTAATCGGATGGACAGACAGCTGCCAGTTATATTACCGTAATTTTAGAAGGAAAATTTTAACAGTGAACACAAATTCACTAGATGCTTATAAATTTCCTTTTTGTTTTGTGTGGGGTTTATTATTATTTCTTTTTATCTAACACATCACTTAATACTCCGTTGCTTCATGTTACTTGAGTTCAACACAAATTTAATGGATGCTCTTAAATTTTTTTTTGTGTGGTTTGTACGGGGTTCATAATTTTTTTAAGTAACACACCATCATTACTTTTTTGTATTCTTTGAAATTCTATCGCCAAGGCAAAAGCTACCGTTTTAGTGACTGGAAAAACCTTTGGTTTTAAATTCTGTAAACTATAACGCTGAAAACATTATCTTTACTTTAAAAAGGAATAAAAGACTTAAATTTTTTAAAACGACTTATATTTCAACTTTTTAAAAATTGGCAATTTGGCAAGATATTTCAACCAAGATGAAAATCGTTCACAAGCAATGAATAGTTCTCACTTTTGGTAAATTTGACAATCAATTGACCTGATAATGTAGCTTTGAACTAACTTTTCAAAATCATTTTATTTTTATTTTCACAAAACAGTAAACAGTTGCTGGCAAATTGAGCCATTTTCAGAATTAGCCTATAGGGCGTTGGCTAAATATAAATAAAATGAAATCCAACAGTCCTCATTAACTGTTATAATCTTACAACAGTTAGAAAAAAAATTAAAATTTTATTCGCTACAAAGCATTATTTCATTTGACGATAGAGCCCTTAATGAATATACTTATCTCTTTTTTTCAAATATTACATTTTCGGCAATAAATTTAGAACTCCTTTTTTTTTTTTTTTTTAATTTTTTTTTTTTAAAGAAATAGTCATTTTGAAGTTGTTAGCAATCTAAGTGAGATACGAGTATTTTTTTTTAAAGTTCTTTAATGTCTAATAGCTATATTGTATATTTCTAAAATCTATTAGAATATTATTCTAAGAAACTGGATTATGTAGAAAAACGGGAAGAGGAAATAGATTAGAAAGAAATAGAATGAAATGAAAAAGTAATGGAATCGAAAATAAAATAATTAAAAATTAGTTTTTTTTTTCGTTTGTTTATAAAAATAATGGAAAAATTAGTCTGTTTTAAAATGGATTATGTAGAAAGTTGAAAGGACGAAACGAAATCGAATGCAATGAACAAAACAATAGGATAGAAATTTAAAGGAATAAAAAAAATGTTTTTTCTTATGTTCATAAAAATAATGGAAAAATCAGTCTGTAAAAAATAGATTATGTCGAAAGTTGAATGAATGAAATGTAATAGAATGCTATGAAAAAAAAAAAAAAAAATAGAAATTCAAAAGAATTAAAATAAGAGATTCTTTTACTTCATTTGTTCATAAAAATAATGGAAAAATCATTCTGTTAGAAAATGGATTTTGTAGAAAGTTGAGTGGATGAAATGTAATAGAATGCAATAAAAAAGAAAAAAAATAGAAATTCAAACGAATTAATAAAAAAGACTATTTCAATTCATTTGTTCATAAAAATGATGGAAAAATCAGTCTGCTAAAAAAGGGATTATGTAGAAAGTTGAATGGATGAAATGTAATAGAATGCAATGAAGAAAAATAGAAAAATGAATTTTAAAGAGAGAAATTATTTTACTTCATTTGTCCATAAAAATAATGGAAAAATCAGTCTGTTAGAAAATTGGTTATGCAGAAAGTTGATGAAAGATGAAATCTAATAGATTGCAATGAAAAAAAAACAAAAAAAAAACAACAAAAAAAATAATCTAATTGAAATTCAAAAGAATTAAAAAAGGCAATTTCTTTCTTTTGCTCATAAAAGTAATGGAAAAAGTAGTCTGTTAGAAAATATGTTATGCAAAAAATAGAATTGAATGGAACAAATGTAATAGAATGAAGGAAAACTAACAAGGGAATGGAAGTTTTTTTAAAAAGAAAAGATTAAAAAATATGTTTTTCCTTTCTGTTAATGAAAATAATTGAAAAATCAGTCTGTTAGAAAATTGTTTATGTAGAATATAGTTAGGAATACAAGAAATAGAAATTGAATAGAGAAATTAAATAACAATGTGGTATTTTCCATTCTATTAAGAAAATTTTTTTTTTCGAAAGAATAGTTTTTTCTCTCTTTTGTTTATAAAATTAATGAAAACAAAAGTAGTTTGTTAGAACTCTATGTGTGAAAATGGAAAAGAAATAGAATGAAATAAAAAAAAAATACAATAAAATTTAAATCCACAAGAGAATTTAATTTAAAAAAAAAATAGAAGCAGAGAAAACTACAAAGCTAAAAAAAGGCTAAAATAAATTACAAATATTGTAATAAATGTTAAATCAGTTTAAATTTAATATTACATCCATTCAATATGTAGAAATAATATAAAATTATTTGTGGGTAGATTTTGTTGAGAATTATAAATAAGAAAATTGTTTATAAGAAACCTATGCCAAACAGAATAAAGGAAATTCATTTTTATCATGAAGTTTGAATGGGAATATGGAAAAGAATGTTATTTAAATTAAATTTTCAGTGTTTTTTATTTATTTAGTTTTGAAATTTACGGTGTGATAAACACTACTGATTTGGCCCTTGTAGAGTAATAGAATTGGACTTGCTAAGTATGAAAATGGAAGAAAAATATATTATTAAGTTAATTAAAACCTAAGAAACCGTGAAATTAAATTTCCATAGCTTGAACTTTAATTATTTGATAGTATAACATCTTCTTAAGGGGATAATTTTCCTTGGGTAAATATAAGTTCCAAGTCTTAGATGCACCCTTGTAACCTTTTTTACTTTTAAATATTCATTTTTAATATCCATAACTCAGTTTTCCTTTTGTTTTTGTATGGCTTTGTTCATTATAAAACTGTTAAAGCGTAGTTGAAATGCTTGACTCCAAACTATCCTGAAATTTCGACCCCAACTTAGTCACAGTTAAAAGCCTCACTGACTCCTTAAGAAAGCATTAATATTATTACTAAGTAAATGTTAATTTCAAATTATATACGCTGGTAGCTAATTGAATTACTACTCTATTTAAAACTGATTAAATCTTTATATTTTGTCAATAGCTCCCGAACTAATTCACCAATTTAAATGCAATTAGGTAAGAAAATAGGTAAAAAATATTGAGGCTGTTTTTCGACGGCTCCGTCATAATAAGAAATGAGGCGTTTTTGCGAATAGTATGTTATTTTTATAACTGCTGTGAATTCGCAACTGTTACTCACGACTGTTTGGTCAAGCTTAGCCCATCTAAAGCCAGCGATGTCAACGCTTATTTTGAAAATGGCGCAACACGCCAATACGGAGAAAAGCCATAGATTTTTGAAAAGGAAAAGTGTTAGTGTTTTAATTTTATAACAAAAACTTACTCAAATGCTGAATGGCTCATAAAAATTGGAGCCCAAGTATTATTATTCATAATACTTGGGCTCATAAAAATTTGCGAAAACTGAGAAGAAGGCGATGATTTTGATAAAGTTCATCTAGAGGTGAAACAATGTCGCCAAATTGTCGAATTTTAAAAAAAGTTCAATAACTTTTAAAATATTATTAAGTTATTAGTCTGTTCTAAAGCTCAAATCTAAAGTCTGTTCTAAAGCTTCACGGCAAGATTACATATATACAGTGCCGGCGCTAACATTTTCACACCCCGGGCGCTATTGAAAACGGCGCCCTTAACTCAATTTTGGAAAAGTTATCTTTAAAAAAGACCCTTTAATTTGCCTGTCTGGTGTAGTCTAGTCATAACGCTGTATAAAATTGCTTTTTATATTTTAAATTACAATATTACTACCAGAAAATTATAAAATCTAAATCAACCCAGAATGTTGATTTAAGAAACGCATGATGGAAATAAATAACAATTAACGATTTCTAGGTTTAAAAAAAGCCGTCAATTTAATGAATGAGAATATCACCTCAAGTATCCTCTTATAAATATCTATAGAAAGTAATATTTTTAATGAATGTAATTTCTTATGCCACACATAGCCTTGTAGACTCTTCAAAATCAATTGTTTCTGCTGTTTCATTTTCGATAAAAATTCTTGCTAAAGAACTCTTTTGTGTCTTTGTAGATCTTAAATAGGTTTTTATAACTTTTATTTTGCTAAAAGAACGTTCAATACTTGTACTGGGATTGTTAACACAATAATTAAATTATGCATAAGTTTGAAAAAGTATTTTTTAACTTGTTGCAGTCGGTAACAAGTAAACAAGTTAAAAGTGTTTTTTTTTTCAAAACTTGTTTACGGTATAACAGTTCAGCGAGGACTAATACGGCACACCTTAGGTCCCTCCACGTGCTGATCAAAGTTGTTACCCGCCTTCTCACTAACCGCTACCAGAACTACAAGACTTCGGTCATCTACTGGGAACCGTCTTTTACGATGATTTCCACTGTGAGACAAATAAAACATGCAGGGATGGACTCGCCCACCGGGACGCATCCCAGTGTATCCTGTTAACTTGCGACCTCATGCACCGTTACTTTCCTTTTTTTTTAAAAAAAAGCATATTAATTTTTTTTTTTGTCTTTGTTTCTTAGAAAATAAATATATATATATAAATGAACTGTAATAAAGCATTAAAAAATTTACATTTTTAAATGTTTTTAAATAAATTATCATTCTAACATTTGAAATATTTTCTAACATTCAAAAATTTTGGTGTTTAAAAATTTTATTTTTTTTCAATTTATCATTTACTTATTTTAATATATTTTACTTTTATGTACACCACAGGGCACTCTCATGAAGTTTCGTCCATCGACCTCCAGGGTATGCCCCTTCCTCCGTGCAAGATTATGACTGTGATTATGTTACTGTGAATAACCGAAATTGGTGATGGTTGACATCCACCGGTGAATGTTAACAACCACATAGTCGCTTTGGTAAATGTCCGAAATATATACTAGGTGTAGTTCAGTACCTTTGCCCTGTATGCGTTTGCTCTGTATGCCCTACATCAATGTTATTTTTAGGGTAAAGGGCCACTGCCCAGTATGCATTTAACTGGTACTCCGAACACTGATGTTTCTCCTAATTTATCCTCGGCAGATATTAAAATATCAAATGAATCATACATCATAAATATATCATAAATATCAACAATGAATAATATACTAAATTTATATCAAATCGGATTTAACAAATATTTCGGACATTCACCAATAAATTAGAAAATTTAATTTTTTAATACCAAATTTTTTTTTAATGCTAGATTGTAAGTTGTTTAAAGCAGTTAGAAAATTTATTTAGAAACATAAAAACGATTCATCATACGTGAAACCTAATTTGTTAATTTCACCTAAAAATTATCCAATTTCTAAATTATTTAAAATTAATAAAATTTTGAAAAAGTTTATAAAAAATATATAATCGTGGATAATTATTGAAATTGTAACAAATTAAACTCAACAGCTTATAGATAATATTTAAAAATATTTAGAAACACTATATCCACAAAATATTGTTAAATCCTTAGAAAAAAAAATGAAAATTTTTTTTAGAACTTTCCTTTCAAATGTCAATTGTTTCCCCCCCTCCCTAACTGTAAATAACAGGGAAGGAGTATGCCAGGAGTACGGTTAGAAGGTACACTGATGTAACAATGTTTATCCATCCCTGACCACTGGCCAAGTGAACTGAGTTCCTCAAGACGTGCTCTTGCCTTGTTAGCTTACTGTCAAAAACTTAAGCAATAGTTAATGTCAAAAGATACGACTATTTGAAGGAGTAATAAATTAATTCTAGTGTACTTTTGTTCTCTTTTAATGAGCTACTTCATTGATTCTTAAATAAGTAGTTAGTTTTTCTTAGAAATCTTATAAATATTCAATTGAGAATAAATATGACCTTCAGACTGATAAGAAACAAAAGAAAGGCGAATTTTTCTTTTAAGAGAATCATTTAAATGCATTTCTAGAATAAAAATTGGCACTTTTCTCTTTAAATTTGTCATCGTTTTGCAAATCTATGTGTGTTGCACGCCTTAAGAAAGAAAAAAAAGACATCACCCTGAATAATTTTTGTTCTAATGATTAGATTCTTACTTATTACAGGGCAATCACAATGGTTGCCAATCATAATCATAATTAATAAACGTATTGGGCAAAATAAGGAAAAATTTCTTACCTGCCGGCCAGTGGTCCGTAGATGCATTTTCTGATGTGACCACTTTTAAAAACATGCAGGTAATTTTTGTAAACTCAAAATTGTATATAGTTGAAAAACTAGAAAAAAGAATTTCTTCCAAAGCGTTTCTCAAATTACGGTAACCAATTTCCAAAATAAAGATACATCGTTTTCAACTAATGACATGAAGGGTATGAGTTCTTGAACTTATAATGTGGCATAAAATTTATGTTTATATATGTATGTTTATGCATATAACCATATGTTGTGCATATAAACATGTTGTAAATATGTTATACATATTTACAACATATGCATGTTTTTATACAATATGTATGCTTATACGTAATATATATCTTGAAATACAAACATAAAATTTATTCATTACAAAACGAATCTGGTGTATTATTGATCATAATAATGAAATTATATTGATTAGATTTCTTTTAAATATTATGGACTGTAAAAGAAAAAAAAAGTAAAATGAAACTAACTTGATTCGAAGTAAGTATTTGATGACCAAATTCAATTCTCCTAAAATTTGAGCAAGCGTAAAATAAAAAGTGTTATTTGCTGCTTTATCATTAAAAAAATACGTTAAAAACTAAAAATATACTTCGAACGCAAACTGACGTGCAAACAAAAAAATAGATAAATAAAATTTTAAAATGTTACAGAAAAAAGAGAAAAATCAGAAAACCTCACTACATTCAATATTATCTAAAAATCTGTTTATAACTTGGAAAGAAGACACATGATAATATTTCAGTGTCTGTAATCGTCTGCTGTTAGTGTTTAAGTGTACCCAACCAAGCGTGAAATTAAGTTATTTTCAGATTTCAGGGAAAAAAGTGATGGCGGACAAGCAATTTTTTAACCCCCTTTTTCGATATACAATCGTCACCGTTAATTCTGCACTCCTGTTCAAAGGGTTGACAAATACACTGATCAATTAGTAATAACCATTAATTTAGTTTTCAAAATCAGACTTAAATACGTACGTTCTACGAAAAAAAAAAATATTTTTTGAGAAATTTAGATTCGTGACTACATAGGATCTCGATAGATTCGTCAGGAGAGCGGTCGTTTTTGGGAGTCATTTTAAAAAGACTAAGCACAAAAGAGCAATGTTGGTTCCACTTTTTGCTCATTAAGGAAACTAAATTTAGGGAACTTTTCAAGTGAATTAAAAAATCTTACTTACAAACTTAAAACAATTGTATCCAAATAAAGATAATTCCAGATAAATAGTTTTATCCAAAGATAGAGAGTTCCAGATATATAGTTTTATTCAAAGATAGATATTTCAAAATATATAGTTTTATCCAAAGATAGATAGTTCCGGATAAATAGTTTTATCCAAAGATAGATAGTTCCAGATAAATAGTTTTATTCAAGGATAGATAGTTCCGGATAAATAGTTTTATCCAAAGATAGATAGTTCCGGCTAAATAGTTTTATCCAAAGATAGATAGTTCAAAAAAAAAAAAAAATAGTTTCAAGATAGTACTGTCAAGCTAGCTATTAATAATAAAAATACTAATAATTGGAATTGAAGTCAAAGCACACAGCCTTTTTAAGTAATGGGCAACTGAAAGAAATATCTATTCGTACAAATAAATGTGCACTACACTTTTTCAGATTGTAGTTTTTCATATAGAAACCACTTTTGAAGCCTAGGCATAAAAGGGTAAAATAATGCAGAAATTGCGATATTTATTTAGAAATATGTACCTTAAAAATTTTTTTAACTCATAAATGCGATAAAATACTTATATTTTGAAAACAGTTCAGTTAATTAAATTTAAATATCTTTTACTTACTTTTCATTATTGTCTAAAGAATGATAAATTTTAAATCTTAATATATTTTGCTTATTGTAGATTTTATTGTATATTTCTTAGCATTTTAATCTTGAATCAAAATCTACAATAACATTATAGCCTGGTTTATAAGGCTCTGAACTATAGTTCGTGAGAACGAGTGTTCGAAACCAGTGAACCACTGAATCCCCTTGAAATAAACGATGATTGGTGCTTCTTAAATCTTTCAGGTCACAAAGTCCTCCATGTTCCCATAGCGAATTATACCTCTGGGGGTACTGAATTGGAGACTGATCATTTTCTGGCTCAGGTAAAAATTACGAGCTACAGATCAATGAATGGGTGTATGATTGTGTCCTCCCTATAAACGGATGTGACGTATGGGTGAGGCAGAAGTCGATTTTTTGGCCGTATATAGCACCATTGGAAGAAGAGAACAATCACACCCCTTTGCCTTAATAGCCCACGACAACAACAACAAGAATCATCTAGAATCAAATAATAAGCTATTTATAAGCAATAAAACTATCTAAAATTTCCTTGAATCATATGCCTTATATTTCTTATGATTTTCCTTGCAATTTAAAATTCGGGCCAACGAGGACAAATCAACTCATATTTTTACATGAAATCATATTTGACAATCGCTTTTTAAAGGCGTAAAAAAATAATCTTAAATTATTAATTTTCAAGTCATAGAATAGTACAAAATATTATTCAAATATATTAGACGCTGGGTTTTATGAGGATATTGATTAATATAATTCTTATAAATATATATAAAATTTCTAAGCTTCATTTCATTCATAAACATTCAAAAATAGGCAGTTGAATATTTAACACATGTTTATTTTTTCTATATTTAACTAAAAGAAAGCTGCCTGTCTGAATAGAATATAAAGTAAATCATGCTGGTCACGAATTTTAAATAGATGTAAGCATCCTATTAACCTTGAACTTCTGATTTTCAACAGCTACTGACCTCCAAGTTTTTGCGACAAAACTAAAAATAAATACTTGTTGTCTTTTTGATTCAAATGTTACACCTGTGTTTATTGAGTGTATTTTATTACCATTCTCAAGGCGGATACGCAATTTTTGAAGTCCTTGAATAAACTTTCCTTCTCTTTTTCAATTTTTTATGAGTCATTCTCCTCCTAGCTTTTGATTTCAAACAACGGTTACCAATCCAGTTGCACGGACTTTCACTTTCAATTTTGCAAGAAAAACTTTGGACCCACTTTATATATATATATATATATATATATATATATATATATATATATATATATATATATATATATATATATATATATATATATATATATATATATATATATATATATAAAGTGAATATCCTTGGTCAAAATTATTTACTAAAAAATTTTCTTTACTAAAAAATTCCTTTGTTAATTTATAATATTTTTCCATGTGCAAATCCATTTCGGGCAAATCCGTGGCTAAAATTATTTACTAAAAAATTTCTTTATTAATTTATACAATTTTACCATGTGCAAATCCATTTCGGGCAAATCCGTGGCTAAAATTATTTACTTAAAAAATTTCTTTATTAATTTATACAATTTTTCCATGTGCAAATCCATTTCGGGCAAATCCGTGGCTAAAATTATTTACTAAAATAAGTTGTTTTTCTTTTTTCTTTGTTAATTTATATAATTTTTCCATGTGCAAATCCATTTCAGGCAAATCCGTGGATTAAATTATTTACTAATAAATTTTTTTGTTAAATTATACAATTTTTCCATATGCAAATCCATTTCGGGCAAATCCGTGGCTAAAATTATTTACTAAAAAGATTTCTTTGTCAATTTATATAATTTTTCCATGTGCAAATCCATTTCGAGCAAAACCGTGGCTAAAATTATGTGCAAAACTGGCACTTCATGTTTCTTTCTCTTTTCTATTTTATATTTTTTTCTTAAATAAATATTTATTTTTTAAAATTATTTATAGTCAACTTCTTTAAACTATCCAGTATAATATTACCTCGTGCACATCCGTTTTCTGACCCATCCTTGGTAACTAACAAATCAAATGGACTTCAGTAATGCAGCAAGAATGCACTTTAAACTCCTCTAGTTGCACTCAATTTGCGCTTTTGGTTTCATAGTTTTCATATTTTGCAATCTGGCAATCTTGTTACGTAAACATTTTAAATCATTCTTGAAAAATTTCCCGTTCATGCAAGTCCTCTATATTTCACTGCTCGCTTAAAAGATTTTGTTTTATTCTGCTCTTCTTTTATATTTTATCTTCTGTTTTTACGTGTTATTTTTACTTATTTTTGCTTATTGTGTTTAATTTTTTTTTTTGTCGTAATTTTTGTAAAAATTTTTTGAGTGCTCCTCACACTATTGTATTGATATATTTTGCTTTGGCTAGATTGATACAATGATAGAAAGAACTCTTTTTCGGTTATAATCGTGTGGGCTGATGAAAAGATCATATCTTTTATTTTCCGGTTTTTAAAAAAACTTTATCCTTTTTTTTTTAATTAATTAATTCTTTTTCTTTCCCCAGTTGTTTGTCATTAGTATTATTTCCCCCCTCTTCTTTTTTCATTTGTCTGTAATTTACCTTTGTTTTATCTTTATTTTAAACTTATATATATATATATATATATATATATATATATATATATATATATATATATATCAGAGGGGGCCCCCAAATCGAATTGAAAGGTTATTTTAGGTTTTCTTCATTAATGAACTTTTTTTAAACAAAATATCAGTGCAGTGTAAAGAAGTTTTTGCCCTGGGCCCCAATTAGGTTAAGTCGGGTCCTGTGTAAATGGCATGGTAGAGTAGTACTCGTTTTCTGTGTAAAAGGCAATGCACAAAATCTCTTCATTCATTCGAAAATTCTTAATGTTTGGTATTTGACCAAAATAGCACCATAGGTTGTTGAGCTTATTTCTGTAATGATTAAGTGCAAAATGTTAGCGAGATATCATTTGAGTTCTAACAATCGATGGAAGAGCAATTAGACAACTGGAAGCAGTTCAAACAGACACCACTGTGTCAAAAAGTCAGTCAAAAGGTCATTTCGCAATTAAAAAAGATCGCTTTAGGGGGAAATGCTATACGATAGCAAGCCATTGGCCGTTTTTGGAGCGAAAAGGAACAGAAAGCTGGCAGCTGCAGACCTTGCAACCACTACAGATACACATATTTTTGCCAGAACCATCTCACTGCGATAAAATCAAGATGGTTTGCATGCACGGAAACCTTTTCGATGTCTCTCACTTTAACCACGCCATAGTCGAGAAAAATTACGTTGGTGAAAGGAACGCATTGGTTGTGGTAACCAGCAGTGGTCCAAAGTGATATTCTCTGACGAATCCCGATTCACCATGGCAGGTGATTCTGACTACCAGTAAGTATGGAGAGAGAGGAGAACACGTTGCTCCCAACAATAGGTTCATGAATGTGATCGGTATGACCCAAGCATGCCGATATGAACAAGCATCATGCACAATGGCTGAACACCGCATCACAACTTTGAGCGAGGTAGCATTACATCGCAGTGGTATTGCAAAGGGATTATTCTGGATCATGGTTGTCTTTTTGAGTTGTAGTAGGTCCAGACTTTCTGCTAATGGATGTCAATGCACGACCACACAGGTGGGCTGAGGTATGGGACACACTAGAAAGTAAATAGATTGACCGTATGCAATTTCTTGTGTACTCCTCAGACTCAAATTTTATACAGTATGCTTTGGATGCCTTTGGAAGACGTGTTTCACAAAGAAAACGTCCTTTTCAAACCGTTAAAGAGTTGAAAACCACCCTGCAAGAGGACTCTGGGACAATATCCTCCAAGGACTATATGAAAGTTTAGTGGACAGTATGAATAACGAATGCAAAATGTGCATTAGTGTCCGAGGTAATCACACACCTTGATAAGGTTTTCATTTCTGTTTCTCTTTCGCAAGATGACCCATTTTCATGGCTGTTTGGAAATCGTCCAATGAGCATATTTTTAATTTCATAAATTTTCGATATGTCGATATCTGAACTATTTTGCATAATGATAAATGCACATTGCATCTACTAAATATGTGCACAGTTTCATTTAATCAATCCACCTCTATTAATAAGTATTCCGAAAAATGTAACCGTTCCTTAGCAATTGTCGAGCAGTGTATTATTAAACCATGTATTATTATTGATTTTACCAAAATCATTAACAAAGAGCTTCGGTAAAAATTACCTAGCTTCTTGGTCTTCTCTTAGGGCCAGAAACACTGCAATTTAACCGTATTCTGGTAGTTTTGAACATACTTTTATTCTCAATAGTGGGATTTTTCCGTAAAAAATTCTATCTTTACTTCTCTTGGTAATTTTACACAAATTTTAAATTTAGTTTTAAAAGCAAGTTTTATTTGTAATTTTTATATGTAAACTTTTATTTTAATTCAAATAGATTGCAAAACAAGCAAAATTCGTTTCGAGAAATTGATATCTAAATTCACACACAGCATTTATTCCAAAATATCAATTAAAATAAATAAATAAAAGAAAGAAAAAACGATACATTTTTTTAACTTATTAGTTTTAATCTATAATTTTCAATTTGAAATTTTATCACTATGATATTGCACGATGAATAGTGAAGAAATTTAATAAGGTTGATTTATTAATATTTTCAACGGATACAAGGAAAAAAAAATTAACAACGGATGTAGCAATAACGTTGTTTTGAACGGAAGTTCAAAATAAGTCAGGAACCCATCTCATCCGCTGACGATAACTCATTTAGGGGAAGCACCAACTGTAGTGCCTAAAAAAAAGGGTTGTTTTTCTAAGTAAATTTATTAAATACTTAGTAAATAAAAACTGATATAGGATGAGTGAGAAAAATATCTAAAAACAAGACACACAAAAATGAATACCAAATAAAAATGAGATTTTTATTTCCACTTATTGGTTTCAGTTTTACAACAAAATTGCTAATATTCTACTCCGTTTTAAAGTTATTTTTAGGCCTCTTCATAAAATTAAATATAAGTCCTTTAAATATTCTATCAGTATTGATAATCTCTAGCTAATGGGATTTCGGCTTTATCGGACAAACCAGAGCCGCGTTGGCTACGGGGATAGAGCGTTCCATGGCCTGCCAATGAGGTGAGCCGGGTTCGAATCCCAGTGATCGCTGGTCGGTATGAATCCGCATGCGACTTGCACCGACCACAGTGCTGACATGAAATATCCTCAGTGGTGGACGAATCATGGGTTAGAGTCCCTTTGCTGTCAGGATAACCGTGGGAGGTTCTCGTTGTCTTCCTCTCCTTGTAACACAAATGCTGGTTAGTCACATCAAAAAGTCCTCCATGAAGGCAAATTTCTCTTAATACTTGATCCAAGAGTTCCCTTGTCTTCTGGATTGGGTTCAAAATTACAAGGCTATGGAGCTGAACATTAGTAGTCGTAAACGAAAGAAATTGCGTCGGCTGTTCAACGACGGTTTAAAAAAAACAAAAAATCAGAGCAGCAATAAAGTTTAGATTCAAGGAACGGCAAGAGTGGATTAGAGGAATTCGATAAATCATCTTTTCCACTCCTGTCGCATCAGCGCATTTTGATACTTCGGAATTTTTGTTTCATTCATTTAAATGCCAATTCTCTAGTGAACAATATGAATTCCACATCTCCAAGTGAATATGCATTCTGCTTTGATTTGCTTCTTTTGGCTATTGCAGCTTTTCTAGTTTTGTTTTTCGCCTACATTTATTTCATTTATTTATTTTTTTTAGTTGGAAATTTTTAACTTTTTCTGTTTCGGTTTCTGCTACCATGATTTTTCTAGTTTTCTTTTCCCCCTTTATTTATTCTCTTCCTCCCCCCTCGTTTGCAACTTAACGTTTTCCGTTTCAAATGTGTTTTTTCTAATTTACGCCTGATGAGTCTTGAGAATGGGTGCCTATTTTTGAGAGTTAGAAACGTGCCGATTTCTTCACACATTTATAATTTTTAAGGCAAATGAAGTTTTATATTATTAGGTATGTCTTTTGTCTCCGTTTCTTAGGATTATTCGTTTAAAATGTTTAGTCCTTTATATAGTCTTGACATAGCAGAAATGGGTAAAAGGACTATGGCCCAAGACATTCAGCTAAATGGAACATTCAATCGATTACTAAAAACTTGAGGTTTATTTAGTATTACTTTTATTGTCAAATTAAAATTTTTAACAGGTAAATATTTGACTCAAAATATTTTATAAAGAAAAAATACGATTTTCAAATAAATTTAATAAGAGAATTTCAGATCATTGAAATTTAAATATTCTTTTCCTTTAAAAGAAAAAAATGTAAGAATATTTTGTTGTGAATTATAAACTTTTTATCTTAGATTAATATTCATTTAGCGGAGAACCTAAGTGCCAAGTTAATTATGATTTAGTATTATTGTATGTCCAATTGTGTCACTTGCAATATTTCTTTTAAAACTAGATATTATTTCCTACTTACTTTGATTTCAAACAGTCGAATTTATATTTTAGTCCTATATTTGCTGTTTTGTTAACTTGTATCAAGTTAAATTGTATAAAAAGTAATTTAAAAAAATTGATTTAATTTACGATTAAGTAAAAAAACCTAAAAAGTACTCTGTAATATTTTAATGTGAGTGAAAAAAAATAAATAATTATTATTATTATTTTTTTTTTTTAAATATATTACCGTCGTTGAACAGCCGACCCAATTTTATGGATTTACGACTACTAATGTTCAGCTCCGTAATTTTGAACCCAATCCAGAAGACAAGGGAACTCCTGGATTGAATATTCAGGGAAATCTGCATTCGTTGAGGACTTCTGATGAAGCTATCCCGCATTTGCGTTACATGGAGAGGAAGACCACGAGAACCTCCCACGGTTAGCCTGACGGCAAGGGGACTCTAACTCATGATCCGTCTACCACTGAGGATATTTCACGTCAGCACTGTGGTCACAGCAAGCCGGATAGATAAAAATAATTAATAATTTTAAATTTTTTATACTAATTTTAAATTCTTATTTTAAATTTCTGATACCCTGCCCATGTCTGTTCTTTTCTGGACAAATCTATTTCAAATTGATTTCGCCTCTTAAAAAATAATAAAAAAATTCTGAAAATGCCTACCTTAATGTGAACTATAAGTAGACAATAAGAAGAATAAGGAAGAATTTTTTTTAAAGTTTACTATAAACTTTTTTGTTATAAATGGGTATTTTCGGACAATAAGTCTTTTTTTCTTCTTCTACTGTGAAACAAATTTCAAATGGATCTTGTTTGCAAAAAAACTATAAATGTTTGCACTGGAATTGAATGTTTTGGATCCAAGAGATCAAAGTTGGATCAAAATTTTACTACGTTCTTTGGATCAAAGAGTAAATTTCTAAACTTTCCGATAAACATTAATAGAAATAAATGGATATTTTCGTTAAATATGATGCACATATTTAAGTGTGAAAACAGTTTGAAATTCATCTCGCTTCCTGAAATAAAAATTTTTAATAAAATTTAATTAGAAATTTTAAAAATGTGTAAGGGCCATGAAATATTTTGGAATCATTTTGGTAAAACTGGTTCATATAGCAGGGCACATCTTTAAACCAATTAATACTTTAAAAATAACCTTTTTGAAAGAACTTTTTTAACGTCTTCAAAAATTACAAATGCATGACAAATTTTCTATAAGTATTTTGTTTCAAGCTTTCCATAGATGGCAGCACTATAAAATTTAAAAATTAAAAAGTTTTGTCTCTTATATTACTATTGATAATCAGATTATCATTTGTTCACTGAAAACAGGTTTTTATACAGATATATCAAAAGAAAGAATTATTCTAGATCGTAAGACCTCCATTGACATATTTTCTCATTTCATTTATGGATTATTGTGAATTCATGGCAAAATTTAATTATTTATTAGAAATTCTGTGGCGCCATCTTGTAGCACTTTTGATAGTTGATCTATTTTTTAATAAAATGTTTCATTGTTTTAGGAGGGATTGCTTTATAGCAGGGGTCCCCAACCTTTTTGTATCGGTCAAATGGCGGCCAATTTTTCAAGATAAATATATAATTGGTAGACATAGGTAATAATACACAATACATATAATGCACAAAACATTTAATTTTAAAAATTTATTTTACTTATGAATATAATTAGTATTAATATTCTTGTGTAAAATAAATGATTACTTAATTGCTTTCAAAATATACGAAGTATAAAAACTATTTATAAAATATATCAAATACAGTCAATGTGATCTTTGGCATTGCACTTCACAGGCCCAGGCCATCGCTTCATCGTTAAAGTGTTTATCTGTAATTCGGGATCTATATTTTGAAACAATGATTCACACTAGTATGTGGAACCATAAAACGACTTTTTTATATGCTGCTTTTTTTAAGAATGAAATTTATTTCTGTCAACTATATTTCAGTATTTTTAGAATCTGATATAATAGTTTTGAGGATAATGTCATTCTAAAGATCCAAAATTACTATCTCCATTTCTTCTCTCCTTTCTTGATTGATTGATTGAATGTAGAAGTTTTATGGCACAAGATCCGAAGGAGGATATGCTGCGCCAAGCAATTTGTTGAGTCAGATCTAATGGTAAATTGCACACAATAATTTCATTGTCATAAAATAAATGAAACTAATAAAATTGTTTATCTCAAGACACGTATTTTCAAAAGTTCATAAAATTCGATTAATAGCGTAATTCTATAAAATACACAGTAAAAGTAAAACGGTTCATGGGTAAGAAATAAGAGTGAATAAAATCAGATAAAACAGTTATATACAATATAAAATACCAATAGCTCGCAGAAATGCGAAAATGTTAGGATGATGAATTTCATCTAACAAATCCTTCATACATAAAATAGTGCTATTAAAAACGGAAAGACGATGTTGGTTAAAACAAGGACAAATGGTTAAAATGTGATGATCCGTAAGTACAACATTACAAGAGTCGCATTTGGGAGGAGATTCTCCAAACAACAGATGAAGATGCGTGAGTCGAGTGTGGCCGATTCTGAGACGAATAAGCTTTACATCTGCATTACGTAGACGCAATACAGCTAATGGGTCTATATATGGTTTGATGTTATAAAGTTTATTTTGAGTTTGAAGGTCCAAATGCTGTTGCCAAAGGGACGAGATGAGCTGCTGGACATGTGGTTTAATGTCTGAGAATGGTACAGATATTGTTAATTCAGTAATTGCAGATCGTGCTGATCAGCCAACTCATTCCCTGGTATACCGACGTGACTCGGTATCCAGCAAAAAGAAATATCAAATCCCTTCTTGTGAAGGGTGATTAATAAATGATTAATGAAGCATAAGATTGGATGAGTATCGCTGCGAAAATTTTCTAACTGGTTCAAAACGCTCTTACTCTCAGAGTATATTAAATACTTTCGTTCGGAGCGTGAGGAAATCAGCCGCAATGCCAAAAGGATGGCAACAGCTTCCGCAGTGAAGACGGAACAAATATCTGGGATCTTGTAGCTGTAAGTATCATCAGCAATGATGACAGACACCACAGCCTACATACCCCGCCGACTTTGATCCGTCAGTATATACAGACACTCGCCTTTCTTGAAGAAATTCTGAAATGTGTGTTGCAATTTCGGTTAAGCTTATTTTTAGTTGGTAAAAGGATTTACGAAAAAGGTGATCTAAGGCTCGATGATATTAAATTGTTAAAAGCGCTTTTCAAATTGATTTTGAAGCAATTGGAGGTTTATGAAAAATGTTGATAAGTCAATTTCACTGTATCACCTATCATTTTTTTCATGTTTGGAGACTTCATTTTCAAATGCGATAACCGCAAAACTAGCTTAGCTCTGAACGAGTTTATAGCCCCCTATCATTCTCGCTTTATATTTGTCTTTTTCCTGCAGCTCTAAGTTTAAATTATTTAGTTTTTCCATTATGTCCGTTGTGAAAAACAAATCCGATAGCCAAAGAGGATCTCTTAGTTCTAAAAATACTTGATTTTTGACAGCAAGATAATTTTTTATTTCTTCAATTAAATGTAAAAATTTATCAAGTATTTTGCCTTTACTAAGCCAGCCTACTTCAGTATGTATTTACATAGCATAAAACTTGCATAGCATTTTGGGAAAAGGGAAAACTGAAATAATTTATCGCTGGACACAAGCAGTGCGCCATGGTTCCCGCGGGCATAGTGTTGGGGACCCCTGCTTTATACGTTTCACTGGTTGGTATACCCGGTATACCAACCAGTGAAGAAACACACCCCAGTGAAGTAACACTTCATAGATATTCTTTAAAAATAAGATTTCAAACGTTTTTACTTAGATTGATTGGCAACAGTTACTTACTACCTAACAATAGGAGTCATATAACAATGCATTGGGTTACCTGGTCATAGAGTTTTCTCTGGAAAATTTTTTGAATTTTTTAGTTTCTGTTCAACACTTTGTTTCTTTGACAAAATTATAAGGCCAGTGTTTGTAGTTATCTGTTTAAAGTACAATTAATTGCATATAATAATGCATATAATAATTGCATATATGACTTTCAAACAAAACGTACATGGCTTTCAATACCTCATGAAATTTATAAATCAGAGCCCACTATGCCTGAACCAGCTAATAATTAATAAAAATTGTATTATATATTTTATGTATATTTTATGTATCTCCTTTTTATATATTTTATGTATTATTTTATTATTCTTTTATATGTATTATTTTGTATATCATTTTATGTATTACTTTAGAATGAAATAAACAAACAATATTTTTATAACTCTGCAGTAGTGAAGTTAATTTTTAATATATTTCACTACTGCTCAGTTGTAATAATGGAGTTTGATAAAATCATCAAATAAAGAAGAAGAAATAAAAGGTAAGTAGATAAAATGTTTTTTATTCCTGGTGTTAGAGATAAAGCACTGTTAAAAATTATATTACAATCAAAATATTTTTTATTTCTGGTGTTAGAGATAAAGCATTGTTAAAAATGATATTAAAGAGAGATTCAAAAAATGATAATGAAAAGAGAGGAGAGATTTTAAGTGAAGATTATAGAAGATGAGGTCAGTGAAAACATCTATTTATATTTTGCGTTGCGGTCAGCTGCTGCTATTATTACAATATTTATATTATGCACAGTATTTACAGTAGTCCATGTTCTTTTGCACAATATTTTTTTGCTCAATTTTGAGCTGTTTGGCGGGTGATATGGCTAACCTTTGTATCTATGACTCCCTCGGCAGAGGATATCCCATGAAAGTGTACAGTCGTCCATCTGGCCGAGGTATAGTTTTAAACTTCAGATGGTAACGTGGTGATTCAGTTCCATCCCTATGGGTGTGAGGTGACATCTTGTATTCAGGTGTTCCATTCATGGGATAAATTTAGTGCCATATCACCCGGCCCGGAGAAGGTGTTCTGGGTCTCCTAGAGCTGCTCTGAGGGATAGGTGGTACTGGTGGACGGCGTGGCGTCACTTTCACTCGAGATCTTCTCGGCGTAGGCGGACAGGTGGAAATCAAGCAAGGTAGGCGCGGAGGGCTCAGGCATGGAGGACTTTGGCACTAAAATAGATTGAATATATACTAGACTAAACACAATCAGTGTGAACCAATTAGCACTGAAACTAAATAATTATTAATCTCCACTAAAAAGAGAAAAATATAATGGTTAAAATTATTCACCTGAAAATAAAATTAAATAGGTTATTTAATTAATAAAATTTCATTATCTTCAAAATTTTCAACATCATTTTGCTGACAATATTTACAAGTTGAATACCTATTCTGGAACCATTCTTTGGCACACAGGGATAATTGAGTATCTAATTTCTCCGTATCAACACCCTCCAATGTTAATAGGCCAAGTTATTACTTAACTTAAAATATAAATAAATAAAATTAATAACTAAAAAAAAACATTTAATTCTAATGAAATAATAAAAAAGTAACTTACGGAGTACAAGAGTTATTTTGTTGAATCTTATCGCCACGAACTCATCTTTATATGCTGTGTAGAAAGACGGTTGTGCTATTAATTTAATTACTTTTATCCGTTTCATTAATGCCTCCGGGAAAGATAAAAAATTAGATGTTAACATTTCCGGAGGAAATAGTTGAGTTGCTGGATCCCGGTTTTTCCTTTCCAAAATAATTTAATGATGTCCGTCTAAATAGATGTAGATGTAGTTAATTTACGTCGCACTAGAGCTGCACAAATGGGCTATTGGCGACGGTCTGGGAAACATCCCTGAGGATGATCCGAAGACATGCCATCACAATTTTGATCCTCTGCAGAGGGGATGGCACCCCTGCTTCGGTAGCCCAACGACCTGCACGCGAAGTCGAGCACTTTACGGTAGAACAGTTTAACGAGGACCAATACCGCACACCCTCGGTCCCTACGCAGACTGATCCAAGTGGTCACCCACCCGCACACTGACCGCAGCCAGTGATGCTTGACTTCGGTGATCTGCTGGGAACCGTGTCTTAACGATCAGCCAACTGCGGTACCCGTCTAAATAGTCTCTCATATTATTGTCCAAATTTTTTATGCCAATATCACGGACATCATCAAAAATAACAAAGCGGTGGCCAATCACCATTCCCAATTGGAACATTCGGCGGGTATCATCTTTTAAATTAATATTAATTGTCACACCCCAAAACAAATCTTTAAATCCCTCTGCTAATGTTGACTTACCCGCATCGAAATCCCCAACCAACGCGACCCATCTATGTTTATGTTTCCCATTTTGAAAAATATTTAAAACATTAATAACCAATTTCGTTAAAGTCATTTGACCATATAATTTAATTAAAAGCGCGGCATAAGTGTAATGTTCTGCTTGAAGATCATAATCCAATTGAGAAAAATTGGAAATAATTTCATTTATCTCTTTTATTAAATATGCAGTATTCGAGGTACGTGAAATCATTTCCGCAAATACGAGAATACTAGAGAACGACTTTCGTCGCAGCACCCGCATGCTTGACACGATCAGCGATACCGACAAATAATTTTGAATTTTCCAAATGTTCCGTAAACTCAGCTTGAAATGTGAAATTAACATTTGCAATTTCTGAATATTTATATGGTAGTGTCATAGGGTTAGTTAACTTGCGAGAGACGGCAAAATCAATAAGCATTTTAAAATTAAAGGTTAGTTTTTCAGGTACGCTATAGCTTGAATAGTGAGTAAGCGGTTCTTTAGAATTAGCATTTAGAACAAAAGAATATAAAGCATTAAAATCTTTAACATATTCACAAATACAAGGTGAGTTTACGATTATTAATACGCCTTCCAGTTTTTTCTTTAGGTCAAGATTCTTCATCGGTTCAAAACATTCAACAACTACAAAGCCGATATTAACATTGTTATGCACATAGGCACCAAAAGCAATTCTTTTAGAGCGAGTTAAAATATAGTTCCGAAGAACCTCGAGCTTAGTTATTAAAAATGCAAGAAAAAACCAGCGACAAGCCCTTTGATTCATTTCTGAACGAAGAAAGGGCTTGACGAATAAAGGCGACGAATCAATTTGAACGCACCTAGGTGAATGAGAGCAACTAGTTAAAGAATTTACCTCAACAGCGGAATCCAGTTGAGAATTAGATGGAGTTGGTGATGGAGTTGATGGTCGAGGAGAGGAGTCAGCCATAATAATAATATAAGATTTAAATAATTAAATTATTCGAAAAAAATTAAGAATTAAATAATTAAATTATAATAATATTAAAATAACAGAAATTTAATCAAAAAATTAGAGCTAGAATGAAACAACCGTCTAACACACAGCACAAAGAAGTTAATTATATTTGAATTTCCCACCACCCTCTATTCGAGGTTAGTCCTAGAAAGTTAATGAAAAGAAAAGAAATTTTTTAATTTTCTTGTACCTTAAGTCATATTATACATCAAAATTATTTTAAAAATACAAAAAACAAATTCTAACCAGTGAAGGAACAGGCATGTTCCTTCACTGGGAATAGATTTCCCAGTGAATGAACAGTATGTGTGAAATATGATTTTACATGGATAATTAGTAGTTCTGCGGTATGGAGGACACCTAAAATTCAGTTAAATCTTGTATGAATGGTTCCTAAAACAATTTAATTTCAAATTGCTAATTTAATTGCTAAATTTATTCTAAAAACTATAATTATAATTTATTTATTATTTATCTTTATAAATGTAGTGGTTAGTTACATCATACGTTAGACACCTTTATAAACTATGTTTACTGATCGAAAACTAACTAAATATAATAATTAAAGCTTGAATAGAACATTTCTTTGATGGCTTTTGTGCTAATAATTAGCTAAGTTATTATCCCATTGTGGTCTTTAACGTCATGACGGAAACTGGTAGGAGTTATCCATTTAAAGTCAATCATCCAGGTGAAAAATAGATGAAGTTATTTTAAGACAACATCCACCGATAACTCAGAGCAATGCGAAGATAGTTTCAAAAGGCAAAACTTCCCTTAGAGAGAATAATATTCGAAAGACTGGTTTGAAGAACTTTAGAAGAATCTTTAGGAAGGAAGCAGCCCTAGCATCCTTTTAGAAAGTGATTGCATTTGCAATGCGAACGAAACGGGAGTTGAATACTGCCCTAAAACGGGAAAAATATTTGGCCCTAAAAATTATAAGGATTTATATTCTACAGTACCTAGGAAAGAAAAAGAAAGAACAACAGTTGTGGCCAACATTTTAGCTAATGGAGAAAGTACCTCTATTGGTAGTTTTTCCTAACTGAAAAATTCTTTGAGGTATTACAGAATCAATTATTGCAATATATTTCATTGAAAAAAGCTATTCATGAAGTGAATCGATGGCCGACGCAACATTTTACAAAGATGTTGCAAATGTTTTTAACCGTGGCTAATTGAAAATGCTATAAAATTTCCTATTTTGCTTCTTCTGGACAGGTATAAATCTCATATCAATTTGAAACTGAGCAAGTTTTGTTCATCAAAACAAATTATCTGGTTTAGCTTTCTGCCTAATTCATGGAAATCTCCCGTTAGTTCTTGAAAAGAAAAGAATTGTAAAAGAATATGTCGAGAGAATTTTACATCCATTTTTAAATAAGATTTTGAGGCATCAACTGGTGAAGTTTAAATACTTTTATGAAATGTGGTAATTTTCAATTCGATGTTGAAAGCGTTGACTTTAACAAATGCATGCAAGACAGACACAAAGAGTTAATGAGCAAGACAGCTTATCAACAAAATACATACTTCGAGAGTAACGATGCACATTTTCTTCAGAAGCTTGAGAAGAAAATCTCACAAGTTATATTGTAAATTTTTAAAGGAACTTTGACAGAAGAGTTTAATCTCCCAAATATCAAATAGCCTCTGCTTTTCTCAATACGGAAGAATTTATAGCAAAAAGAACATTTGGTTAAGTCAATTTTGGCACTGAAGCTGATACAACTAACATTGATAATGAAAGTTTCTTGAAAACTGATTTTGAGATTAGTCCTCTTGAGGCATTGCTAGTTGCAAAAACAATTGGTTCTATAAGTAAATGGTAAGTACTGCTGAGGACCCACTAAGTATAAGCCAATGAGAGATGGGTTTTACTCAAACTTCGAAACTCCTTTTTTCTCATTTATTATCCAGTGAGGAATTTTTGGAATGGTACTGGAATATCAAAAGAAATTTCGAAGATACATTTACATTGGCCAAAAATTTGGAAAAAAGAGGATGGTCAAATCAAAAGAAAAAGAAATAAATTACTTTTTGCTTTAACTTCAGAAAAAGAACGAAAATTTAGAAAGAGCTGAAAAAAAAGTTAAAGCAGAAATAATGACGAAGGTGAAAAAATACTTAAATATGGGAGGAAAGAGTAAACAAAAAAGTTATATACTAATAAAAACATCATCGGATTAAAAAATGATAAACATTCATGATTTAGAACGGGCTATTAAACTGTGAGAAAAAAAACGAAAAACAATTTTTTTTTAAATTGTGTATACAACCATATTTTACTTTCCATTCCATGACTGAAAAAAAAAGTAAAATTTTCTACTTTAACTGTGGTTATATGTTACAATTCCAAGAAAAATTTTGTTTTTAGGCATTTGTGTAGCCTATGGATTCCTAACGAGCATCAAACATTCTCAAAATTAAGTGTTCATTCACTGGAAAATTCAGTGTTTATTCACTGGTAAGAACTGTTCCTTCACTTGGTTATCTTACTACTTATTATTTGAACCACCAAAAGCTTAAAACAATGTTAGGTAGGTTTTCTAAAATTTTTTTTTACATAATTTGCATTCAACAACAAATATGTTGACACCGTTTATTTAGCTAAATTTACAATTTTTGAAATTTTTATGATTTTTTTCAAAGGCAAGCTAAGCTTAAGTGTTCCTTAACTGGTTAGGTTACCCTAGCTTGTTTAAAGTACACAGTACTTTAGTTTCACTAATAAATTTCGAATCCCGGTGTGGAAAATTTTTAAAATTTGTTTTTTTTTTCTTTTGTTAATTTTACACTATATTATTTATTTAATGTGTTTTTCTATATTATAGAAGAAACTATATATGAAAAATAATTTTTTTAAGTTCGGGAAAGTGAAAACAGAGCTTAAAAACAGGAAAAATCTATTAAAATTAATTTATTCATTATATTTACAATACTTTCGACAGTTTGGCCTGCCTAGTATGTTCTTTGTATAAAGACAATCCTCTTTCTTCGTTAAAGAACGCATTATGGAATAAAAAATAACATAAAATAGGTATGTACGGGTGAATTTTAAAGACCACGTAACTCGCTTTAATATTAAATTATAAATCTCAATCTCTGTATTAGAATAGGGTACCATGCCCCCAACCTCTGTGAGAAAGGAAATATTTATAGGTTAATTAGAAGGGTCGCAATGGGCCCCCAAAGTACATCGATCAACTGACCAGGAGAGAGCTTTTGAAGCCATGGAGTAGCACGCTCACCGTGTATGCGTGGTGGAGCTGATAGCGTGATAGCAGCTGAGCGAGACGGCGCGGGTTCGAGTCCCGGTGAGGACAATTTTTAAAATTTGTTTTTTTTTTCTTTTGTTAATTTTACATTATATTATTTATTTAATGTGTTTATCTATATTATAGAAGGAAATATAAATGAAAAATAATTTTTTTAAGTTCGGGAAAATGAGAACAGAGCTTAAAAACAGGAAAAATCAATTAAAATTAATTTATTCATATTATTACAATACTTTCGATAGTTTGGCCTGCCTAGTATGTTCTCTGTATAAAAACAATCCTCTTTCTTCGGTAAAGAACGCATAATGGAATAAAAAATAACATAAAATAGGTATGTACGGATCAATTTTCAAGACCACGTAACTCGCTTTAATATTACATTATAAATCTCAAACTCGGTACCAAAATAGGGTACCATGCCCCCAACCTCTGTATCAAAGAAAATATTTATAGGTTAATTAGGAGGGTCGCAATGGGCACCCAAAGTACTTCGATCAACTGACTGGGAGAGTGCTTTTGAAAGCATGGAGTAGCACGCTCACCGTGTGTGCGTGGTGGAGCGGATAGCGTGATAGCTACAGAGTGAGACGGCGCGGGTTCGAATCCATGTGTGGAAAAGCTTTAAAATTTGCTTTTTTTTTCTTTTGTTAATTTTACATTATTTTATTTATATAATGTGATTTTCTATATTATAGAAGGAACTATGTATAAAAAATAATTTTTTTAAGTTCGGGAAAGTGAGAACAGAGCTTAAAAACAGGAAGAATCAATTAAAATTAATTTATTCATATTATTACAATACTTTCGATAGTTTCGCCTGCCTAGTATGTTCTCTGTATATAAACAATCCTCTTTCTTCGTTAAAGAATGCATAATGGAATAAAAAATAACATAAAATAGGTATGTACGGGTGAATTTTCAAGACCAAGTAACTCGCTTTAATATTAAGTTATAAATCTCACACTCGGTACCAAAATGGGGTACCATGCCCCCAACCTCTGTACCAAAGAAAATATTTATAGGTTAATTAGGAGGGTCGCAATGGGCACCCAAAGTACTTCGATCAACTGACCGGGAGAGTGCTTTTGAGGCCATGGAGTAGCACGCTCACCGTGTGTGCGTGGTGGAGCGGATAGCGTGATAGCAGCTGAGCGAGACGGCGTGGGTTCGAGTCTCAGTGAGGACAATTTTTAAAATTTGTTTTTTTTCCTTTTGTTAATTTTACATTATATTATTTATTTAATGTGTTTATCTATATTATAGAAGGAAATATAAATGAAAAATAATTTTTTTAAGTTCGGGAAAATGAGAACAGAGCTTAAAAACAGGAAAAATCAATTAAAATTAATTTATTCATATTATTACAATACTTTCGATAGATTGGCCTGCCTAGTATGTTCTCTGTATAAAAACAATCCTCTTTCTTCGTTAAAGAACGCATAATGGAATAAAAAATAACATAAAATAGGTATGTACGGATCAATTTTCAAGACCACGTAACTCGCTTTAATATTAATTTATAAATCTCAAACTCGGTACCAAAATAGGGTACCAAGTTCCCATTCTCTGTGTCAAAGGAAATATTTATAGGTTAATTAGGAGGGTCGCAATGGGCACCCAAAGTACTTCGATCAACTGACCGGGAGAGTGCTTTTGAAAGCATGGAGTAGCACGCTCACCGTGTGTGCGTGGTGGAGCGGATAGCGTGATAGCTACTGAGCGAGACGGCGCGGGTTCGAATCCATGTGTGGAAAAGCTTTAAAATTTGTTTTTTTTTCTTTTGTTAATTTTACATTATTTTATTTATATAATGTGTTTTTCTATATTATAGAAGGAACTATATATAAAAAATAATTTTTTTAAGTTCGGGAAAGTGAGAACAGAGCTTAAAAACAGGAAAAATCAATTAAAATTAATTTATTCATATTATTACAATACTTTCGATAGTTTGGCTTGCCTAGTATGTTCTCTGTATAAAAACAATCCTCTTTCTTCGTTAAAGAATGCATAATGGAATAAAAAATAACATAAAATAGGTATGTACGGGTCAATTTTGAAGACCTCGTAACTCGCTTTAATATTTATTTATAAATCTCAAACTCGGTACCAAAATAGAGTACCATGCCCCCAACCTCTGTACCAAAGAAAATATTTATAGGTTAATTAGGAGGGTCGCAATGGGCTCCCAAAGTACATCGTTCAACTAACCGGGAGAGTGCGTTTGAAAGCATGGAGAAGCACGCTCACCGTGTGTCCGTGGTGGAACGGATAGCGTGATAGCTGCTGCGCGAGACGGCGCGGGTACGAAACCCCGATGTTGAAGATTTTTAAAATTTGTTTTTTTTTTTTTCTTTTGTAAATTTTACATTATATTATTTATTTAATGTGTTTTTCTATATTATAGAAGGAACTATAAATGAAAAATAATTTTTTTAAGTTCGGGAAAAACAGAACAGAGCTTAAAAACAGGAAAAATTAATTAAAATTAATTTATTTATATTATTACAATACTTTCGATAGTTTTGCCTGCCTAGTATGTTCTCTGTATAAAAACAATCCTCTTTCATCGTTAAAGAACGCATAATGGAATAAAAAATAACATAAAATAGGTATGTACGGATCAAATTTCAAGACCACGTAACTCGCTTTAATATTAATTTATAAATCTCAAACTCGGTAACAAAAAAGGGTACCAAGCCCCCAATCTCTGTGTCAAAGGAAATATTTATAGGTTAATTAGGAGGGTCGCAATGGGCCCCCAAAGTACATCGATCAACTAACCGGGAGAGTGCGTTTGAAAGCATGGAGTAGCACGCTCACCGTGTGTCCGTGGTGGAACGGATAGCGTGATAGCTGCTGCGCATGACGGCGCGGGTACGAAACCCCGATGTTGAAGATTTTTAAATTTTTTTTTTTTTTTTTCTTTTGTAAATTTTACATTATATTATTTATTTAATGTGTTTTTCTATATTATAGAAGGAACTATAAATGAAAAATAATTTTTTTAACTTCGGGAAAATCAGAACAGAGCTTAAAAACAGGAAAAATTAATTAAAATTAATTTATTCATATTATTACAATACTTTCGATAGTTTTGCCTGCCTAGTATGTTCTCTGTATAAAAACAATCCTCTTTCTCCGTTAAAGAACGCATAATGGAATAAAAAATAACATAAAATAGGTATGTACGGATCAATTTTCAAGACCACGTAACTCGCTTTAATATTAATTTATAAATCTCAAACTCGGTAACAAAATAGGGTACCAAGCCCCCAATCTCTGTGTCAAAGGAAATATTTATAGGTTAATTAGGAGGGTCGCAATGGACCCCCAAAGTACATCGATCAACTAACCGGGAGAGTGCGTTTGAAAGCATGGAGTAGCACGCTCACTGTGTGTCCGTGGTGGAACGGATAGCGTGATAGCTGCTGCGCATGACGGCGCGGGTACGAAACCCCGATGTTGAAGATTTTTAAAATTTGTTTTTTTTTTTTCTTTTGTAAATTTTACATTATATTATTTATTTAATGTGTTTTTCTATATTATAGAAGGAACTATAAATGAAAAATAATTTTTTTAAGTTCGGGAAAATCAGAACAGAGCTTAAAAACAGAAAAAATTAATTAAAATTAATTTACTTATATTATTACAATACTTTCGATAGTTTTGCCTGCCTAGTATGTTCTCTGTATAAAAACAATCCTCTTTCTTCGTTAAAGAATGCATAATGGAATAAAAAATAACATAAAATAGGTATGTACGGGTCAATTTTCAAGAACTTTCATTTTGCTCCCGTCCGTGTAAATTTCAATTCCCGTTCCCCTCGGCCGGTTGTATCCCGTATTAACAATTTTAAGTTGGGTAGGGTCAAAGTTATAGTTTGAGGTCGGGATATATTCAGTCAGATCCTTAATCTGGTAGTCATTATCGAAGTTTTCTTGTTTATCTTTATTCCAAATCTGTTTCTTAATGGCGATTGATTGTCTAATAATGAGGTCAATTGGGGTAATGCCCGCTAGGATCTGGAGTGCCTCCGTGCTGGTAGTTGAATAACATTTTGTAATATTTAAAAGAGTGATTCTTTGTATAGATATGAGTTTTAGGTTAATTTTAACAGTATTTGAATACCAGACGGAGGCACCATAAATAATTTTCTTCTCAATAGCTTGTTTGTAGATTTGTTTGAGAATTTCTGGGTTTAAACCCCATGTTGCTCTACTATATTGTTTTAACCTCTCATAAAAGATGTTAATATCATGTTTAATGTTTTCTAGGTGCGGGATCCAGGTCAGCCTGGGGTCCAAGGTGATTCCAAGGTATTTCAAGTTCTTAACATTTTTAATATATGCAGTGTTCGTACCTTCCATCCTAATACACGGGAGCCTACGGACGCATTTTGCGTCTTTGGGGAAGGTAATTGCAAAGGTTTTATCAGGTGCGAAATCTAATTTGTGGCTCCTGGCCCAGTCTGTCAGCATGCCAATAATATCAGACCCCTGTTTATCCAAGCGATAGAGGATTGAATGTTTAATTAAGAGAAAAATATCATCGGCGAAGGCCAGCAGTTTACCATTACTAAAATTTATGTTGGTTAATATTTATTTATAAATCTCAAACTCGGTACCAAAATAGGGTACCATGCCCCCAATCTCTGTGTCAAAGGAAATATTTATAGGTTAATTAGGAGGATCGCAATGGGCCCCCAAATTACATCGATCAACTCACCGGGAGAGTGCTTTTCAAAGCAAGGAGTAGCACGCTCACCGTGTGTGCGTGGTGGAGCGGATAGCGTGATAGCAGCTGAGCGAGACGGCGCGGGATCGAATCCCGGTGTGGAAAAGCTTTAAAATTTGTTTTTTTTTCTTTTGTTAATTTTACATTATTTTATTTATATAATGTGTTTTTCTATATTATAGAAGGAACTATATATAAAAAATAATTTTTTTAAGTTCGGGAAAGTGAGAACAGAGCTTAAAAACAGGAAAAATCAATTAAAATTAATTTATTCATATTATTACAATACTTTCGATAGTTTGGCCTGCCTAGTATGTTCTCTGTATAAAAACAATCCTCTTTCTTCGTTAAAGAACGCATAATGGAATAAAAAATAACATAAAATAGGTATGTACGGATCAATTTTCAAGACCACGTAACTCGCTTTAATATTAATTTATAAATCTCAAACTCGGTACCAAAATAGGGTACCAAGCCCTTAATCTCTGTGTCAAAGGAACTATTTATTAGTTAATTAGGAGGGTCGCAATGGGCCCCCAAAGTACATCGATCAACTAACCGGGAGAGTGCGTTTGAAAGCATGGAGTAGCACGCTCACCGTGTGTCCGTGGTGGAACGGATAGCGTGATAGCTGCTGCGCGAGACGGCGCGGGTACGAAACCCCGATGTTGAAGATTTCTAAAATTTGTTTTTTTTTTCTTTTGTAAATTTTACATTATATTATTTATTTAATGTGTTTTTCTATATTATAGAAGGAACTATAAATGAAAAATAATTTTTTTAAGTTCGGGAAAATTAGAACAGAGCTTAAAAACAGGAAAAATTAATTAAAATTAATTTATTCATATTATTACAATACTTTCGATAGTTTTGCCTGCCTAGTATGTTCTCTGTATAAAAACAATCCTCTTTCTCCGTTAAAGAACGCATAATGGAATAAAAAATAACATAAAATAGGTATGTACGGATCAATTTTCAAGACCACGTAACTCGCTTTAATATTAATTTATAAATCTCAAACTCGGTAACAAAATAGGGTACCAAGCCCCCAATCTCTGTGTCAAAGGAAATATTTATAGGTTAATTAGGAGGGTCGCAATGGACCCCCAAAGTACATCGATCAACTAACCGGGAGAGTGCGTTTGAAAGCATGGAGTAGCACGCTCACTGTGTGTCCGTGGTGGAACGGATAGCGTGATAGCTGCTGCGCATGACGGCGCGGGTACGAAACCCCGATGTTGAAGATTTTTAAAATTTGTTTTTTTTTTTTTTTTTTTGTAAATTTTACATTATATTATTTATTTAATGTGTTTTTCTATATTATAGAAGGAACTATAAATGAAAAATAATTTTTTTAAGTTCGGGAAAATCAGAACAGAGCTTAAAAACAGAAAAAATTAATTAAAATTAATTTACTTATATTATTACAATACTTTCGATAGTTTTGCCTGCCTAGTATGTTCTCTGTATAAAAACAATCCTCTTTCTTCGTTAAAGAATGCATAATGGAATAAAAAATAACATAAAATAGGTATGTACGGGTCAATTTTCAAGAACTTTCATTTTGCTCCCGTCCGTGTAAATTTCAATTCCCGTTCCCCTCGGCCGGTTGTATCCCGTATTAACAATTTTAAGTTGGGTAGGGTCAAAGTTATAGTTTGAGGTCGGGATATATTCAGTCAGATCCTTAATCTGGTAGTCATTATCGAAGTTTTCTTGTTTATCTTTATTCCAAATCTGTTTCTTAATGGCGATTGATTGTCTAATAATGAGGTCAATTGGGGTAATGCCCGCTAGGATCTGGAGTGCCTCCGTGCTGGTAGTTGAATAACATTTTGTAATATTTAAAAGAGTGATTCTTTGTATAGATATGAGTTTTAGGTTAATTTTAACAGTATTTGAATACCAGACGGAGGCACCATAAATAATTTTCTTCTCAATAGCTTGTTTGTAGATTTGTTTGAGAATTTCTGGGTTTAAACCCCATGTTGCTCTACTATATTGTTTTAACCTCTCATAAAAGATGTTAATATCATGTTTAATGTTTTCTAGGTGCGGGATCCAGGTCAGCCTGGGGTCCAAGGTGATTCCAAGGTATTTCAAGTTCTCAACATTTTTAATATATGCAGTGTTCGTACCTTCCATCCTAATACACGGGAGCCTACGGACGCATTTTGCGTCTTTGGGGAAGGTAATTGCAAAGGTTTTATCAGGTGCGAAATCTAATTTGTGGCTCCTGGCCCAGTCTGTCAGCATGCCAATAATATCAGACCCCTGTTTATCCAAGCGATAGAGGATTGAATGTTTAATTAAGAGAAAAATATCATCGGCGAAGGCCAGCAGTTTACCATTACTAAAATTTATGTTGGTTAATATTTATTTATAAATCTCAAACTCGGTACCAAATAGGGTACCATGCCCCCAATCTCTGTGTCAAAGGAAATATTTATAGGTTAATTAGGAGGATCGCAATGGGCCCCCAAATTACATCGATCAACTCACCGGGAGAGTGCTTTTCAAAGCAAGGAGTAGCACGCTCACCGTGTGTGCGTGGTGGAGCGGATAGCGTGATAGCAGCTGAGCGAGACGGCGCGGGTTCGAATCCCGGTGTGGACAATTTTTAAAATTTGTTTTTTTTTCTTTTATTAATTGTACATTATATTATTTATTTAATGTGTTTTTCTATATTATAGAAGGAACTATAAATGAAAAATAATTTTCTTAAATTCGGGAAAATGAGAACAGAGCTTAAAAACAGGAAAAATCAATTAAAATTAATTTATTCATATTATTACAATACTTTCGATAGTTTGGCTTGCCTAGTATGTTCTCTGTATAAAAACAATCCTCTTTCTTCGTTAAAGAATGCATAATGGAATAAAAAATAACATAAAATAGGTATGTACGGGGCAATTTTGAAGACCACGTAACTCGCTTTAATATTTATTTTTAAATCTCAAACTCGGTGCCAAAATAGGGTACCATGCTCCCAATTTCTATGTCAAAGGAAATAATTATAGGTTAGTTAGGAGGGTCGCAATGGGCCCCCAAAGTACATCGATCAACTGACCGGGAGAGTGCATTTGAAAGCATGGAGTAGCAAGCTCATCGTGTGTGCGTGGTGTAGCAGATAGCGTGATAGCTGCTGAGCGAGACGGCGCGGGTTCGAATCCCGATGTGGAAGATTTTTAAAATTTGATTTTTTTTTCTTTTGTAAATTTTACATTATATTATTTATTTAATGTGTTTTTCTATATTATAGAAGGAACTATATATAAAAAATAGTTTTTTTAAGTTCGGGAAAGTGAGAACAGAGCTTAAAAACAGGAAAAATCAATTAAAATTAATTTATTCATATTATTACAATACTTTCGACAGTTTGGCTTGCCTAGTATGTTCTCTGTATAAAGACAATCCCCTTTCTTCGTTAAAGAAAGCATAATGGAATAAAAAATAACATAAAATAGGTATGTACGGGGCAATTTTGAAGACCACGTAACTCGCTTTAATATTTATTTTTAAATCTCAAACTCGGTGCCAAAATAGGGTACCATGCTCCCAATTTCTATGTCAAAGGAAATAATTATAGGTTAGTTAGGAGGGTCGCAATGGGCCCCCAAAGTACATCGATCAACTGACCGGGAGAGTGCATTTGAAAGCATGGAGTAGCAAGCTCATCGTGTGTGCGTGGTGTAGCAGATAGCGTGATAGCTGCTGAGCGAGACGGCGCGGGTTCGAATCCCGATGTGGAAGATTTTTAAAATTTGATTTTTTTTTCTTTTGTAAATTTTACATTATATTATTTATTTAATGTGTTTTTCTATATTATAGAAGGAACTATATATAAAAAATAGTTTTTTTAAGTTCGGGAAAGTGAGAACAGAGCTTAAAAACAGGAAAAATCAATTAAAATTAATTTATTCATATTATTACAATACTTTCGACAGTTTGGCTTGCCTAGTATGTTCTCTGTATAAAGACAATCCCCTTTCTTCGTTAAAGAAAGCATAATGGAATAAAAAATAACATAAAATAGGTATGTACGGGTGAATTTTCAAGACCACGGAACTCGCTTTAATACTAATTTATAAATCTCAAACTCGGTACCAAAATAGGATACTATGCCCCCAATCTCTGTGTCAAAGGAAATATTTATAGGTTAATTAGGCGGGTCGCAATGGGCCCCCAAAGTACATCGATCAACTCACCGGGAGAGTGCTTTTGAAAGCATGGAGTAGCACGCTCACCGTGTGTGCGTGATCAAGCGGATAGCGTGATAAAAGCTTAGCGAGACGGCGCAGGTTCGAATTCCGGTGAGGAAAAGTTTTAGAATTTTTTTTTTTTTTTCCTTTTGTTAATTTTACATTTTTTATTTATATAATGTGTTTTTCTATATTATAGAAGAAACTATATATAAAAAATAATTTTTTAAGTTCGGGAAAGTGAGAACAGAGCTTAAAAACAGGAAAAATCAATTAAAATTAAATTATTCATATTATTTACAATACTTTCGATAGTTAGGCCTGCCTAGTATGTTCTCTGTATAAAAACAATCCTCTTTCTTCGTTAAAGAACGCATAATGGAATACAAAATAACGTAAAATAGGTATGAACGGGTGAATTTTCAAGAACAAGTAACTCGCTTTAATATTAAGTTATAAATTTCACACTCGGTACCAAAATAGGATACCATGCCCCAAAATCTCTGTGTCGAAGGAAATATTTATAGGTAATTTAGGAAGGCCGCAATGGACCCCCAAAGTACATCGATCAACTGACCGGGAGAGTGCTTTTGAAAGCATGGAGTAGCACGCTCACCGTGTGTGCCTGGTGGAGCGGATAGCGTGATAGCAGCTGAGCGAGACGGCGCAGGTTCGAATCCCGGTGAGGGTAATTTTTAAAATTTATTTTTTTTTCTTTTGTTAATTTTACATTATATTATTTATTTAATGTGTTTTTCTATATTATAGAAGGAGCTATAAATGAAAAATAATTTTTTTAAGTTCGGGAAAATGAGAACATAGTTTAAATACAATCCTCTTTCTTCGTTAAAGAACGCATAATGGAATAAAAAATAACATAAAATAGGTATGTACGGGTCAATTTTCAAGACCACGTAACTCGCTTTAATAATAATTCCTAAATCTCAAACTCGGTACCAAAATAGGGTACCATGCCCATAATCTCTGTGTCAAAGGAAATATTTTTAGGTAATTTAGGAAGGCCGCAATGGGCCCCCAAAGTACATCGATCAACTGACCGGGAGAGTTCTTTTGAAAGCATGGAGTAGTACGCTCACCGTGTGTGCGTGGTGGAGCGGATAGCGTGATAGCAGCTGAGAGAGAGGGCACGGGTTCGAATCCCGGTGAGGACAATTTTTAAAATTTGTTTTTTTTTTCTTTTGTTAATTTTACACTATATTATTTATTTAATGTGTTTTTCTATATTATAGAAGGAACTATAAATGAAAAATAATTTTTTTATGTTCGGGAAAATGAGAACAGAGTTTAAATACAGTCCTCTTTCTTCGTTAAAGAACGCATAATGGAATAAAAAATAACATAAAATAGGTATGTACGGGTCAATTTTCAAGACCACGTAATTTGCTTTAATATTAAGTTATGGAAGCAAATACATCGGAACTACCCTCACTCGGGCATACGGAGAGATTTACCATTTATTAAAACCCAAATAAAAGTTTTACAAGTAACAAAGATGGCAACACAATACAATTATGCTCCGGGAGCACAGCCCAAAACACAAATTCGACTGAACTCCCAAAATTTAATATTAAGTTATAAATCTCAAACTCTGTACCAAACTATGGTACCATGCCCCCAATCTCTGTGTCAAAGGAAATATTTCTAGGTAATTTAGGAGGGCCGCAATGGGCCCCCAAAGTACTTCGATCAACTGACCGGGAGAGTTCGTTTGAAAGCATGGAGTAGCACGCTCACCGTGTGTGCGTGGTGGAGCGGATAGCGTGATAGCAGCTGAGCGAGACGGCGCGGGTTCGAATCCCGGTGTTAAGAATTTTTTAAATTTTTTTTTCTTTTGTTAATTTTACACTATATTATTTATTTAATGTGTTTTTCAATAATATAGAAGGAACTATAAATGAAAAAAAAAATTTTTAAGTTCGGGAAAATGAGAACAGAGCTTTAAAACAGGAAAAATCAGTTAAAATTAATTTATTCATATTATTACAATACTTTCGATGGTTTGGCCTGCCTAGTATGTTCTCTGTATAAAGACAATCCTCTTTCTTCATTAAAGAACGCATAATGGAATAAAAAAATAACATAAAATAGGTATGTACGGGTGAATTTTCAAGACCACGTAATTCGCTTTAATATTAAGTTATAAATCTCAAACTCGGTAGCAAAATAGGGTACCATGTCCTCAACCTCTGTGCCAAAGGAAATATTTATAGGTTAATTAGGAGGGTCGCAATGGGCCCCCAAATTACATCGATCAACTGACCGGGAGAGTGCTTTTGAAGCCATGGACTAGCAAGCTCTCCGTGTATGCGTGGTGGAGCGGATAGCGTGATAGCAGCTGAGCGAGACAGCGCGGGTTCGAATCTCGGTGTGGAAAACTTTTAAAATTTGTTTTTTTTTCTTTTGTTAATTTTACATTATATTATTTATATAATGTGTTTTTCTATATTATAGAAGGACCTATATATAAAAAGTAATTTTTTATCAAGTTCGGGAAAGTGAGAACAGAGTTTAAAAACACTTAGTATCAATTAAAATTAATTTATTCATATTATTTACAATACTTTCGATAGTTTGGCCTGCCTAGTATGTTCTCTGTATAAAAATAATCCTCTTTCTTCGTTAAAATTTGAAATAATAAGTGAGTGATAATTCACTTTCTTCAATAGAAAACAACTAGTTGTGTACTTAGAATTTAATTGCTGAATTCATTCAAATGATTTCGTTCAAATTTTTGCATTTAATCATTAAAATTATATACTTTAAAATTATGTAAAAATTTGCATACCTTACACTTTAAAACTTTTTTTTTTGACTGTTATTAAATAAAAAATGAAAATTAAAAAACAATTAAAACTAATTTTTTACTTCTTAAGATAAACGAATTTTGAAATTGTGTGTGAATATATATAGACTTTCTTAAAAAGTTCTCGACATTTAGTGAAACATGAAAAGTAAAATTAAAATTATGGGATCTAAATTTTCGACTGCTTAAACTGTTGGTACCGGTTTTCTCAGATAGCAAGTAGCTATTCCTTATATTTTGTGGGTTAAGAACTCTAATTCGTTGAAAATAGTTACGCATTCAGATAAAGTACATTATTGTCGTTATCGTCGGCTCTATTTATTTTAGATATTTAAAATTGGCTCTTAAACCATTAATATTTAGTCTAACTAGCGAATATAGGTCAAAAGTTATTAAGTGTGATAACTCATTTTTTTTCGCACTGTAACTATTAAGAGCAGAACACTAATGATAACAAAAATTAGTAGAGAAAGAGTATTTTATCATTTATCTTATTCGTTCTCTTGTTTTTACTTCTTCGTTTTTCTGTTGCACTTTTAATTAAAAACTGTTTTATCGATATAAAATGAAACGATTTCCTTATTGCTATAAACCAGCAGGGCTGTCAATTTTCTACGCTTTATGTAAAAATTTATTCTAGGTAGTTATGATTATGTTTCAATGCATTATTTTTTCATCATTTAAACTTTTCTCCCCACCACAGTTAAAAGTTCATATGCAATGCCATTTTGTTCCAGCTCTTTCGTGGTCAGGCTATTAAAGCACATTTTATCTTAAATCTCTTCTTGAAGTAAAGAAAAATCAATTAACTAAACACTAGAATCAAAACAAATATTAAATAAGTTAAATTAAAATATAAATCAAGTTAGTGTACAATTAAAGATATCGTAACAGTATAGGCATTTCAATAGAATATCTAGGGCATGATACTAACACAGAGTAATTTTTAATTAAGCAAATTAAATTTATCTTAATATTTATTTCACTGTATAATTAGTCAATCGCAAAGACACTCTACTCAGTAGAACACCAAAGTCAAACATCTCTGGCTTCGGTCAGTAAGCGGGTGGATGACCACTTTGATCAGTTTGCGTAGGTACTGATTAACGGTCCTCGTTAAACTGTTCTACCGGTATCTGCTCGTCTTCGCGAGCTACCAAAGCAGGGAAGCCATCCCCTCTGTAGAGGATCAAAATTGCGATGGAATGTCTTCGGATCATACTGGGATGTTTCCCAGACCGTCGCCATTAAGCAGCTCTAGTGTGACGTAAATAAAGTACCTACCTACCTTTACTGTATAATTAATAAATATAATGGAATTTTGAGTTGGCTTCTATGCTCTTGGATGAACTCCAAATAAGGAGATGTAAAACAGTCTAAAATCGATAACATACTTTCTTCAAGCGCAGTTAAAGAAAATACCCCGAGTACAGTGGCTAAAAAGCGTTCTGATAAATTGTATTTTATGTAATTCTTAGGATTTTGGACGGTCACAAATTACGAATACGAATCAGAGTTGCGAATATTTACTGTGATAAATCCAATATGTTTGTGATAAATGATTATAATGACGATATCTTACTAACTATTATCATTGCACTTTAAAAAATGACTATCTATTCATTTCTGGGATTCATAATTACTAATATAATATCATCTTATAAAACATTTAATGCGAATATAAGAGTTTCTATTGTTATTGAAAATTACGTATTACTGAAATAAATTTTAAATTTTTTAGTTTGTACAGTGGAAAGAATGGGAATTGGAAATGAAATATCATTTTAGAGAAAAGGGATAAAATACTGTATATATTTTTAAAAATCTAATATAGAAGATTTTAAGAATATAAGATTTTGGTGTATAAAATTAAAAATTTACTTATCTTACATATCGCATGATAAACAATCAAACAATTTTACTTCAGTATATTTTTAAACATTATATATACGAGTATACGAGTATATATATATATATATATATATATATATATATATACGGTGTTGTTGGCTGATGAATTAAAACTCTTTTTTTATTTATTTATATTGTTGTATTCTTTACGTCATATTTTATAATATTGTTGCTCTAATTTCATCGGCATTCTTTGTGCGTGTTAATTAGAGCATAATATCTTCAGTTACAATTTTAAAATACATTTAATAACATATATTTCAGAATTATAGGAAAATGTTAAAACTGATCAACCTAAGATTATTTAAGCGATGCTTAAAACTAAATTGATGTTAAAATGAGCAATAAAGCATTTAAATCGTTTTATGAAAAAATACTCAATTTTTTTTAATCCTTCTCATTTGAGGTCACATTGGTTTTCACTCATGATATACTTTTCTTTGAAAATTTTCTAAAAGAAAAAGACTGATAACTTAATAAATCCACTCATAAAATTTAACTTGGGGAAATAAAACTGTCTAGTTTACCATGATATATTGGCAATATTAGCATCTTTATTTTGATCTGACATTGTACAATAATGATACTATTTTGAATCTGAAATGTGACCAGCTCTTAAAAAATATCACATTCATCTAATCATAATAACTAATCATTTTTTCATCCAAAGTACTTTTTACATCAAAACAAAATGTAAGTGATGAGACTTCTTCGCCTCTAAAAATAGTGGCTTAGCAATGAGCCATATTCCCCGCCAAAAATATGTAAATATCTTGATCTATCTCGGAAATTTAGCTGGATAGACTAAGTCGACCTTTTGATCTGATGATGCAAAGACCTGCTCTATGTTTAAAATTGAATATTTTAAACTGAAACATTAACAGTTGCAGAACTTGAATCTGTTCCTATATAATTTTGAGCTTTGCAAATATATGTCCCTGCATTATCTTCAGAGAGGCTGCGAAGTAATAACCAACTAGTAGTTTCATCAGCATTGGGGCCGTTTCGAGATTGTATTGCTGTATCAGTCCTGTTACCTGAAAAAAATATAGTCAAAGCAACAACAGGTATATAAAAAGAAATTTAAAAAAATCCCATTGAAACATAGGGTCGCAGACGCTGTTGGAAGACGCTAGAAAATATTTTTGAGAAAATACAAGGATCATTCCTATGGCCACTGTGATCACCAGATGAGTCTCCCATAGATTTTATAATTTTTCTCAAAGGACTTATCAGCAAAAATTCTAGAGGGGATGGTTAATTGTATGTAGAAAAACTGGCACAGAGAATGTTATTTTAGATAATTTTAAATTTGCTTGTATTACCACATATGCTACCCATTTACAACTCAAAGTTTAGACGACCTAACAGGAGGCACGCATTGCATCGATGCTGCATGGAATGGCAAACCTTTTCAAACATACCGGGTATATACCTAATGCATAAAAACAATCCTTACTTCTATTCCATGTGAGGAAAAATTCTGAGTGCTCTGATTGGATCTTTCGAAAACGTCATCTGCGACGTTTTTCGATATCTTTAAGCTACGTACAAAAGTTGGATAAAATTATAAAAACACTTCTATACTAACTCTATATAAACATTCTTTCTTTAAGTAGCAAATATTTGGGGAGATTTTACATGGAAAAACTGTTGGCACCGTTTGAATGATCATGCCTGAAGCTTTCAGAAATGGAGTGATTTTTAATTATGCAAAGTTCGGATCGACCTAAAATGAGCGTTGGAAATTAAAAACTTCTTTCTAGCTTTAATACCAGCAGCTTTGAAATCATTCTGTAAAATTGCATGATTTATACAACAATGCTTTTAAATTATAGTGGTATTCAAAAGGGAAAAGGCTTTTAATTTCCCTCACCCATTTTTGTCGATCCGAATTTTGTATGGGACACCATTTCTAAAAATTTTTCAAAACGATTGCTTAAAAAAAAAATATTTCTTCCTAAAGTGTTTCCATATGTTTCCAACCCCTGTATATATAACTAATGGTTTTACAAGACATTATTTTGAAAATCAGACAAAAATCTTAAATTTTGATAGTTGCAATTTTTAATTGGCTTAGTTTTTTTTATAAATATATTGAAGTATGTAATAAAAATTAATATTATGCAAGTTTGAGCTCCTAAAAATGTTTTCCTTCCCTGTAGAAAAATTCAAAGTTCAAGGTAATTTCTTTAAAAGTGAAATAAAAGTAAGTTTGAAGGGGTTTCTCATCTGGGCTTAATCATAACCAACCATCTCATCATGGGCTTAATCATAAGATTGGGCTTAACCAACATCAAGATGTTGGTCAAGGGGTTAATCATATATTTAGTAAGGTTTGGGGGTTATGTTTAGATATTCAAATGTTTTGGGGTTGATCATAGTTTTTTTTCCATATGTTTGGGGATTAATCATATGTTTAACAACACCCCTACGCTTCCTAGGTAGCAAAAAGATATGATCTAATATTAGAAAGATGCAATATAATACTGCCGTGCTAGAAAACGCTAGACTCTTGAATCCTATCTTCTAATATTAGAACTAATATTACATAAGATTAAATAGTATTGGATCTAATATTCGAACTTTCAAAATTATCATCTATTTCATTACTTTTGGTCTAGTGCCACATTTTTGCGAAAGGGTATCGCATATTATCAATAAATAAACATTTATTCATGAAAGAAAACAATAAATTAAATATTACTTAAAATATCATTTTTAGCCAATGCAATTTTATACCAGAAAAAACAAGATAATATTGGCAGAAGTAAGCTGAGTTCGCGAGTTCAATTGTTGAGTTGTATAACTTCCTCACGATTGCTTACATTCACCGCCATTATATGTGGTAGTCAGCGAGAATGAAATTTTTAACCCATTCCTTCATCAATCAGGTAGCTCCCATATATTTAAATGGTGCGAATCACATTTACCGGATTTCATACCGTTATATAGGTATTGAAATTAATTACATATTATGGTATACAAGAATTAGAAAACAATAAAGGCAATATGAGTAATGAAAAAAAAATGGAATGGACTTACAGATTTGTGGGTTCTCTACTGTTCCAGAATCAAACACAACATAAATGATTGAACCCAATATTGTGAAAAAGGAACAAAATCTAACATTTGAAGTTAGCGAAATTCACACGTCATTATTATAGCAGCGAGAGCTAATTTGGTTCTGATTATCAAGTTGTTAATAAAATAGAATAAGTTAAAAAAATTAGAAAGATGTGGTTGAAACTAGTAGGATATCGATGAATTTCAAAAAGTACAAAGATAGATTTAATCAGATATTTGATAAAAAGAAATAAAATAACCGAGTACAAAAATGAAATTTAAAAAATAAATAAATAAAAAGTAGAAAACTTTCAAAGTCTCTTTGGCTGAATAATCCTCCATCGAGGTATCGGCGTCAAGCACATGCCTTGAAGTTGACTTGTTAGCAGTGGAAATTGTTGAAGTTGGAATGAGGTTTTTTCGTTGAAATAATCGAAAACAATTTTAAATAACTATAAATTTCTATAAGGTGGGCGAACTTTATGGAAAACTACTATTGTTTTTGATGGATTGGTTTAATTAACGCAAAATTGTTCTGGATCGTCGGAGTTGCAGTACAACATGCCTGCTTCCTCCACCAACCATGTCCACTCTCATAACGCATGCGCATACTGTATTTGCATTAGTTTGCCATACGCCAATGGTATTTCCCTTTAAACGTACCATAAGGCTATGGTGTCCCACCATATAATACCGAATAAATTCTATGGTTACACCATAGATTTATGGCGTCTTGCCATATGAATGCCATACAAATTTCTATGGTATAACCATAGGAGCATGGTGTCTTGCCATATAAATGCCGTACGAATTTCTATGGTTACCATAGGCTTAAAACATCTTGCTATATAAGTTTTAATGGTTGCCGTAGGTTACCATAGGTGTTCCTAAGACAAATTTTCCTAAGGGATTATCTGTAGTGATGTGGGGAATAACTTTAAATCAAATTTATTATATAAAGTTTCATTCAATAAAACACAAACTTTGCAACTACTTGTAAACACTTTCCCCCAAAGCGTAGAAAATTGGCATACATGAATTTGTTTAGTATTTTAAAAATTTAAAAAGAGCCAGCAAGAGTAAATAAAGAGTAAAGCAATTATAGCAAGTTTTCAATAACCGCAATGTTTAAAAAAAAAAAAAAAAAAAAAAAAAAAAAAAAACTCCAAGTTTAGAAACATTGAATCTCAAGGTTTGAGAAATATGACAATATGAAGGTGAAAACTAATAATTCAATTTATTAATACTAAAAAAAATCGATAGTAAACTTTTTATTTTTAAAGCAGCAGGCAAGCTAAGATTTTTTCTTTTGGGATTTCACTTCATTTTAGATTTTGATTATTTTTGTGGGTTTTATATAGTGTTCTAAAATTTTATGGAGTTTTATATATTTTTCAAATGAAATAAAAAGATTCTAGACATGAGTTTTTTTTAAAATAATGTCTTAGTTGACTTAAAATTTTTTAAAAATTAATATAGAAAATATTATTGAAACACTACTATATGGTGAATAATGAGGTAATAAAAAAGCAATTTTAATACCTGGAAGTTGAATATTCTTTCCCTTTTGCTGCAAAGTCCAATGGATATCAGGTATTGGCCAACCACTTGCTTCACACGTCAGTACAACAGAACTTCCTGTTTCGTTCAAAATATTTTGAAGAGGGGTCCTTATTCTTGGAGCTAAAAAATCATGAATCATTTTGTTATAAGCTCTATAATTTAAGACGTTAAGTCATGATAAATCGATGAATATAATAAATGTTTATATTTTGTACAAGACATATGCAGACTAAAACTTGCTACTGGTGAGACTGCAATCTATTGACAGAGGGGCCATTATTGGACCAATGATACCTTTTTTTCTCATTGGTCCTATTTTTGCACCATGCACACGAAATTAGAAAATTGTCTTATGGCATAAGAATATTCATTAAAGGGAAAAACTCTAATGCACATTTTTCATAAAAGATAAAAATTGGAAACTTAATTATTTCATTTCTTTAGGTTACTATTCGTAAAGCAAAGACATTTGTGTATGCCAAAATAATAAATATAAGTATTTATGTTTCAATATGAAATTATGCTTCTGCAACATTTCTTATTCTAAAATAATAGTCACATTGAAAATTATCAACTCAACTGCTCATTACTAATACTTTCATTACTAACTACTTTCTCAAAAAATGAACTTTTTACATCGCTTCAACAAATTGCGCAAAAGCAACGTCAGCGTGGAATGGGTTAAACTAGGTTCTCCAACCTGCTACGCATTCTGAAAATAATTTTTTTAGCGGTAAAAAAAGTATGTTGACTCTTGTGTTAATAAATTACCTTTATGTTGCTAAGTTATGTTGGTCATCAATAAATTTAAATAATTCAAATATTCATATTACATGCCACTAAGTTTGAGTTATTCTGTAGTAAGTCTTTTAAAGTTCTGGCGAAATTAAATAGGTTTAGTTTTGATTTCTATACCACTTTATAAAATCTTTCGCCAAAAATAAAGCATCTTCGATAGAACCAGAAATACTAACATGGGATAGGGGCCGCTTCGCGGCCCAGGTGCCCAGTTTATTTAAAGAAAGAAAGAAAGAAGAAATACTAACTGCTAACCTTAAAATCCTACCACAACTATCAAAATAAACAGGATGGATGGGATAGGGGATGCTGCGCGGCTTCAAAAATTACGACAAGACAAGGAATACTAACTGCTTTGGATTCTACAAAATGTTTTAAAAAATGGTAAACTACATTGGGCAGATTTCCAGTTAATTTTGCTAACTTTTAAAATAGATCAACAAAAAATAACTCCAACAAAGTGGCATTTTACATAAGCCTGTCAATTTTTGCAAAGTAGTGATGGGCATAAACCATATAAATTGAATATACTAAACCAGGAATCATACATTAAAACATAAATTATGCTACCACTTGAAAATACTTATCCGCAATCCGGAGCTAGTTGGCATCGCTGTAAAACGTTAATTACAATAAAGTACTTACTTTTGATACAAGGCTCAGAAGCAATGGCTCTTAAGCCATTTCTTTTGGAATAACGAGCTTCTGTAAATTGACATATGTTTTCATAAGTTATTCCATCACTTCCACAAATTGGAATATGTTGTTTACAAACACACACAGCTTCTGGTGGATCATCCCAACTTAGGTCATTCCTCACTTGACATTCTAAATTGTCACCACAACGTCCAGCTCCTTCAGATGGAAGATCTCTATGATTACATCTATCACCTTCTTTTACGCCACAATGATAACAACAATCACAGGCGTCTTTAACCAAACCTGCTTTACAATTTCTTGGAGGATCACAAAAGGATGATACACATTCTTGACAGCCATTTTCTTTCTTTTCTTCACCTGAAGCTATGGAAAACAGCAAGTAAACTAAAAATAACCAATAATTTTGAAAATACATATTGACAACTAAACATGAAAATGGAGAAAAACAGATGAACAACTAATTTATCCGATATAGCGTAGTTGTATGTGTTTCATAGTTTATCTGTAAATCTAATCTAGTGATTGGATTTAATTTGTTTAGAATGTTCTTGACCGATTTCCGTGTTTTGAAGCCCTTTTTTCAGATCACTAAAAGATAAGAACCAAAACACAAATTGGCTATTGCTTAATTTTATTAATATTTAACTTGTCAAATGATTTTCAAAAAAAAAAAATTCTTTAATTGAAAACTGGGCTGTTATTTTCAGTTTAAAATGCAGTATTAGAACAAATGAAAGACTATATTTTAGACATTTGTATTCCCAGAACTATTACGAATATTAAAGTATAAAGTTCACAAAGTTAAAGAAAAATAAGTAAGTTTTCTTTAGTTGCAATTGTTCGATGTATAACCTGCTTGCTACTAATACTGAGCACCCTTAAATTAAATATTGTAAGTTTTAACTAAAAAAATAAAAAGTTTACTCAAACTCATGTTCTAATTAAAATATAGTCTGAATAATGTAAATTGACTCAACTTAAATGCATAATTTTCTGGTACAAATGTAAAATGCATATTTTCTGCTTGAAATTAAAAGTGGAAAAAAAAAAAAAAAAAAAAAAAACCTTTCAAAAATATGTACTCAAAATAATATAACAGCGCTAAAAACTAAGACAGACGTCAAATTAAAAGAAAAACAGATAAAATATTTCATCGCATTCGTCTCATTACGATATAGTTTCTGAGGACAAATACTTTGATATTATGTGTCGTATTGTTCTACAAACTTCACTTCAGAGGTTTACCTTCTTTATGTAAATACGGGTTTCACGACCCCGACACACCGTAGTGATTTTTATTTTTCATTTGTCTCTTTTATTTTTAAAACAGACTTAATAACACAGTTTGATTGCCTTATATTGAATAAATAGCAACGTTTGAATTTGGCGTAGTATAGCCACTTCTGATTCTTATGTCATAATACAGTTTTTGTCTAAATTGACCTAAGATACGGTTATAGGTATAAATGCTAATAACAAAAAAATGAATTAACCAAACTATACAATACTCGTACAAGTCCTTGTTGACATACATACAACTTTTTAAAAACGTAAGAAAATATAATTTTGGTGCCTAAAGAATCCTCGATTTTAGTGCTAACTGTAGTTAAAATATTCTTCATATGTGTATTACTGTTTAATTAGGGTTGGTGTTTACTAAATTGCTATTCTGTTACTGATTTTACTATTTTTGTTTTAGACTACATTAATTTGAAATGAAGCGAATTAGTTTTTTTTAACATGGGATAGATTATATGACTTAAAACAGTCCATAGAGGAATATTTTTTTTTAGCAAAGACCCCACAGATTCTAAAAAATCAAGAAGATGGTAAACAAATTTTTTTGAGATACTTTAAACTAATTTAGCATTTGTCAGTTTCTTAAAATTTGGGAAGTGATTCAAGGGATACGCCCTCTATTTGTTCCTTTTATTTTAATGAAAGCAATAAGGGTGCGGTGCCCCATGTGTTTGAAGTCCATTGGTCGCCTAGCGACGGGGACAACGGACGTGATTATCTTGGGAATAATGAAACTAAAGATTGCATTTTAGATCATTTAGAATCTCATTTTGATTCAAAGTATGCCAGATGGACAATGGTCATTGAACTTTCTGAGATTTAAGAAGTTTATACGGAATCAACTGGTGATTAAGTATAGAACATATTATCACATTAAAAAGTTTGTTTTATTGATCTGAAAAAAAATATTTTCCTGTGAAAACGTTTGTCGTGTCCAATGATTTTGAGATTATAGTGATTTCGAATGGTTTTCAAGCTTAATAATGAAGATTAGTGGGGAAAGATAAAAAAAGACATTAACATTATGTTTTTTGTTGATAAAGAATTCAATATTTTGTTGGTTTCGAAGCTTTTAAAATATTCAACTCAATTGAATTCATTTATTTTTATTAAATCATCTTCAATACAAGTTATTTTAAAACGATATTATTTCAGGGAGGTCCTCGCAAAATGTGTTTCAGATTAATTTTCTTCTCACCTTGATCATCTTTTATCTACTTATTTTTATTTAGTAATCTTCAATACAGAGTTCTTTCTAAAATAATATTATTTCAAAGACGGCCCCTCGAAGATAGTTTGAAATACACTTTCTTCTTTATATATATAGGTTTTTGGTTAACTTCATATAAATTTTGAAGAAAAAAAAAAGACTGATAGTCAACAATAGAAGGTCACGGATCGCAACCTGGTCCATAAAATTTGTACTAAAGGGTGTTGTGAAAAAAGTTGATATCAGCACAGAGGGAAATAAATTATTTGGCAATTTTACGGAAGAATCAAGTTCAACTATTCGAAATGGGTTGTAAAGTTTATAATGTACTCTTGTAGCTTCTTTTTCTTCTTGTCGGACTCTTTGTAGCCTGATCAAAGTTGTCACAGCCCAGACAGCCTGAGATGCTTCTACCGGAAACCATCAGAGCCTGACTGAGGCAGGAGCATGAGGGGAACTTGCCCCGGGCCCCCCAAATCGAGTAGAAAGTTTATTTTACGTTTTCCTCTTTGAACCGTCAGTTTTATGTTAACTTCTTCATTAATCTATCGCATGAACACAAAAAAAACCTATATTTCGTAAATTCATGGCTTTCTAGGGCATAATTCAGCTAAATTTTCGCAATTACGATGAATAAAGAAAATTTTGCCAATCAAAAGCTTGTATTTTTACGTATCGCAAAATGCGATATGTTTTCAAAAATACGGGCTTTTGATTGGCTTAATTGAACCATCGAAATAGCGAAAATTTTGCTGAATTCCGTCCTAGTGTCAGCGAGGATATGAATTTTTCGCAGCTAGATGACAATCAGAAAACTGCATTCGGCATGATGGACATGAAATTGTCAATTTAAAATGGACGGAACGATATTTCGTCAGACCATTGGATGGGCGGGGGGGGGGTGACTTAATAGCTATTTTAGGTTCTAGTCAATTTTCTTGTTATATTATCTATAATGAGGTGAAAAATTTAAATACCTCCATAAAGTTCGGTTCTTCATTACTGAAAAAGTGAAGCAGAGGGAGGCTCCCAAAGAAGTTTTTGCCCCGGGCCCCAATTAGACTAAGTAGGGTCCAGGAAACCATATCTTAGGATCAATCAACTATTGGTTCACAGTGTAATTAGCGTTTTAATTAACATTTTAGATTATTTATATTTACTGTATTTTAAAAATAATAGGAGTTATTATATTATGAATGAATGCGCTTATTATATATTTTAATAATTACATATGATTTTCATTTTCTTTAATTAAACATTAACGGGTTTATACGAAATAATAACAAGACAAGTAAGAAAACATAAGTGGGGAATTATAATAATAACAATAATATACTAATAACAATCCTGTATTTAACGGCTTTTAAAACTTAACGAAGCAAAAACCATTCGTTTTATATAAAGTTATAATGTAAACCTGTTTAGCGTGCAGTATTTTTTATTTTTTTTTTAGCTTTTTCTTGGATATAATGATGGACATATTTTGGAAGAGTGTAATAAGATCAAAATTAATGTTAATCAATTAAAATAAAATACACAGTACACTATCAACCGTTTGAAATTCGTTAAAAGTCTTTCGTTGTATGATTTCTGTAGGTTTTAGCATCATTTTTATTTTTTCTCCAGGGAGGATATCATTACGGATGTCGCAAAACCGCAGGAAAAAGGAAATGTTATATAGTAAATCGTAAAATTAACTTTATTTACAAGATACTTGCACAAGTGCTGTTAAGTCACTAGAAAACTTTTTGTTTAATATTATAGAAAATACAAATGAGGAAACTTCTTATGTATTAGTGCTTTACGACGAAAATGAAATGAAACAAAATTTTGTTAAGCTTAACAATTAATTTTATATAAATATTTTTCCACTTCTCAATAAATATTACCTAGAAGCAGTTCATTCAAATTTATTTTTATGTTTAAATTTAATTTACTAAGGATTAAAGGATTTTTTAAATTTTGAATGCTCAAAAACTATTCAACCAACTTTTTCGTTCAAGTTTTGCATTTAACCATATAAAATTACATTCTTTAAAATGATGTAAAAATTTGAATACCTTATAATTACAGAAAAAATGAAGTGTTTTAGAGGCTGTCTTGAGGGTGGTGTAAGAAAATGAGGTTATGTTTTACACCAAAAATAACAATAAACCTTAATTTCAACTTCATTTACACCTTGTAAAATCAACTTCATATATAGCTCAGCAATACATTTAGTTGAAATCGGGTGAAATCATTCACACCTCAAATATATTTATTTGCTTGAAGTGTAGAAAAAATAACATGTACACCTCCAAAACAACCTCTCTAAGCTGGTTGCTTTAATAAGATAGATCTCTATCAACCTCAAAACAACTTCAAGTGTGAATAAATCAATTTCATACACCTTGATTACTATTCTCTGGAGGTTGATTTTTTAAGGTTGTTTTTGAAGTCAACTTCAAATAAATCTCAGATCTACCATAACACCTCAAAACAACTTCAAAAAAACCTCAAAAACGTTTTAAATATTTGTAAGGATACAATTGAAATTTTTTGGATTATAATGTATCAGATATATATCAAATAAAATTATAAAAATAATAAATTATTATTAAATGCTATTTTTTGCATGCAGTTATCTTTTGATAAAAATTTCATATTCCAGTGCAAAGATTTTTCAATTTGGATCAAATGTTCTCCAGGTATGGCGAAATACGCACAAAATTAAATTAATGTAACAGGATCCAAACTATGGACCACTTTCTTGAAAAAAATATTGGAACCATATTTCCCAGATTACGGCTACCCTCAATATATTTCGGATCCAAAATCCGATTCCGATGAAAAAAAGCTATGTTTAATCAGAGAAAGATAAAATTTCATCTGCACTAATTATATTTAAGGACAACATATTTAAGATTAAGTCTTAGTATGAGGAAATCCGATCATCAGTTTAAAAGTCATTTAAGGTGTCATTTATTTATTTATTTATTTTTTCATTTTCTTTTATTTATTTATTTATTATCATTATTGTTATTATTATTATTATTATTTTTTTTTTTGCATTTTGTAGAACAGTTTGCCTACATGAAAAGCATTGCTTTCATCGAATAATTTGGAGTTTGGTTTTACGATATCAATAATGAATTTATTTAGTTATTTTCTGAGTTCAAGATGAAAACAAATCAGTCAATAATTTTGAATCAGTTAAGTTCACCAATTAAAAAATCAAGGAAAAGGAAACAATAATAAGAAAACAATAATGGTGCTTATTTGTTGAAAAAATTAGAAATTCATTGCTCAATAATTTCCTTTTAACAGTTAAAACGAATTAAAATCTTGCTTCACTGATCTTATTACTCTAGTCGAGGTCGAAACTGCTATAAAATAAGCATTTTTTTAAAAAAAATTACCAAACTTCATCCAAACTGTTATTCAAAACATGCAAAATTACACTTAACATGCATTGGAAACCTTAACAAAATTTTTCATCTTTGATTTTTTTTAAAAAGAAATATATGTTTTAGCCAGTTTCATTTCGCGTAATTTTTAGCTAGTATGGCTTTAAAAAGAGCATATTTAACTACATATTAAAAATTATTTCAAGTCATTAACATGATTTTTATAATTTTTATCGCACGCACAAGAAGTTCTCAAATTAGCATTCCTCAAATTTTATCTCTGAGGAAAGTTAAATTTTAAAGGTTTTTTGCCTTAGGGGAGTGTCGGGTACCCCCGCTCACTGTCAATTTCATATGTATAGAATATTTTTTCAAGTCAATGGGCCATCGGACATTAATTGTTATATTAAAAAAAGATTATTTTCTAAGTTTCAAGTATTTATGCAGCTGGTAACATGGTAAACAATAGTTTTGAAAATATGTTGAATACAGTAGTCAAATTTTTTAAATTTCCATTTTTTTGAGTTAAACTATTCTTTTTTCGGTTTATTCTTTTTGCATTATTTAATTAGATGATAAAACAATAGAAACATACAAAAATATTGATTATTACTCAATATTATACAGAAATATATAAGCAATACTCCTTAAGTGGGCGGGGCTACCCGACTCTCCCCTACATCTCAAAAATGTTGGTCTTTAAATTATGTTTGTGCTTGAGTTTAAACCCTGTGAAAAATTCAGATTCCCAAGTTAAAGTTTAGACAAGTTATTAGAAAGAAAAAAAAAAAAAAAAAAAAAAAAAAAAAAAACTTTACATTGATGTTTTCCCAATGAAATCAAAGATCCCTAAAAATCCAAGTTAGAATAACATTAATTTTTCTCCTTAGAATATAATAAAAATATCTCAAACTGCTCAAAACATTTTGCAAAAAAATTTCAAAACTTGTGAAAAAGGTTTTTCTAACCAGGATTTTTAAATTGGAAAGCATTTTAAATCTTACAAATTTAACCCAAAAATATACATATTTTAGCACAGAATTTACGAATTTCAGATTTATTTTTTAAATCATGAGAAATGAAAAAGAAGAGAATGAATGTTTGATAAGGGTAAAATAATATTAATGTCATGGCCATATGGGTCATAATACATATCTATTATTAATTTATCCATTATTTCGATGAGTTAACCTAGCTCCATTAAACTGTTCATCTGATTAGCTCCATTTCTCTCAGAGGTCGGATAAAATGTGCGAATTTATTTTGGTTTTCAATCCAAGAGAAGAGCTGAACTCACAAACATTATGGTATCTTAGCAACGGAAGTCCTCAATGGAGACTCCATTTTTGGGTCACCTGTGATTTGAATTGTAAGCTTCCGGCATCATCCGTATGAGATCACAAATATTGAAGGAAGCATGCGGTATGGATATTTTGAAAGGTAAGAGCAATTCTAAGAAATTTGCTTTTTTTATTTTTTAAAACGAAATTATATTGAGAATATTTTTAAAACTTCCCTGGATTAAAATAAGATAAGATAGATTCTTTTTTACATAGTATTCAATTAGTATTCTAAGTAATATTCTAGTATTCTAAGAAATTTGTTTTTTTTTTTTATTTATTTTATTTTTTAAAACGAAATTAAATTCATAATATTTCGAAAACTACTTGGATTAAAATAAGATAAGAGAGATTCTTCTTTACATATTCAATTCTAAGAAATTTGCGTTTTTATTTTTTAAAACAAAAAAAAATTCATAATATTTTTAAAACTACCTTGGTATAAAATAAGAGAAGAAAGATTCTACGTTACATAGCATTTAATTCTAAGAAATTTGCGCATTTTAATTTTTTTATGTAAAATAAAATTCAGAATATTTTTTAGAAGTACCTTGGATTAAAATAAGACAAGAGCGATTCTTCTTTACATAGTATTTAATTTTAAGAAACGTGCTTTTTTTAAAATTTGTTTTACACAAAATAAAATTCAGAATATTTTAAATGTACCTTGAATTAAAATAAGATAAGATTAATTCCTCTTTACGTAGCATTTAATTCGAAGAAATTTCCTCTTTTTATTTTTGTTAACCAAAATAAAACTTTGAATATTTTTAAGAAAAACCTTGGACTCATATAAGATAAGAGCGATTGTTTTTTTACATAGTATTTAATTCTGAGAAATTTCCTTTATTTATTTATTAATTTTTTTTAAACAAAAATAATAACCTAGGATTGAAATAAAATAAAAAAAATTTGTTTTGAAAGAAAAAATACAGTTGCCCTTTTTTATGATTTTTTTATAAGATTTTTTCAGGATTAGATATATTTATGCTTTAATCTTATACACAGAATTTGTAACAGTAGGAAAAGCGAATTTATGATAAACAGAGGCAGAGTATTTATGTTTAAATTAAGTAAATATTTCATTCCTCTGGTTAGCTATTTGGTTTAAAAATAGGAAAAAGGGTAAATTTAGAACGAAACATAGATTTTAGCATTATTAAAATATTTTAGTGATATAAATGATTTATTAAAATATTTTTTTCGAACGAAAAATAGTATTATTAAAATATTTTGGACAAAATGAATGTTTTGTTCATCCAAAATTACTCTTAACACTGAAATAACTGGGTTACCAGTCTTCATCATTTCGAAAAAAAAGGGCATGTTCCAAAAATGGAACACGGGCTTTAAATGGTCAAGTGGTCTGCCCGTAGCTGCTACCCGTTCAACTTCGTTTCGTTCCGAGGATGAGTTTTAAAGGGGCAGTGAGAAGATAATTTAAGAGTTTAGTGAATGAAGCAGGTAAGTGACATTTTTAGGGATATTTATTAATCAGTAAAAATAAGATATTCTCAAAATAATATGAGTCACATCAATATAAATGTATAATGTAACAGAATCATTTTGGCACTCACTTTAATTTTATCGCACCTAATCCGAAATTAATTTTGAGTATGCTTGCAGGATTTTTATTTCAAATTATGTAGTGGTAAATTAAATAATGCCAAGAAATATTAACCCCGTCTTCTAAGCAAATCAAAATAGCTCGGATACCATTTTTTCCCCTTAATATAGAATGTGAATTTAATATGTAGAGTAAACATGGACAAAATTATAGAATAATGATAAAATAGAGACAGAAAAAAAATAAGAGGAATACCAAAAAAAAAAAAAAAAATTATAAAACTCAGAAAAAAAAGATATTATCTTTTCATCAGCTCACACGATAATATCAGCAAAACGGAGTGCTTTATAATATTGTATCAATATAGCCGAAGCAAAATATATCAATACAATAGTGTGAGGAGCACAATTAAAAAAAAAAATTTTTTTTAAACAAAATGGAATAGAACACATTAAGTAATAAATATCATGTAAAGACAGAAAATCAAACGTAAAGAAAAAATAGAACAAAGCATAAAACGAAATCTATAAAGCGAGTGTATTCAAATGAACTTGCATGAACGGGAAAACTTTCAAGAATGATTTAAATTTTTTCGTAACGAGATTGCCAGATTACAAAATATGAAAACAGAAGCGCAAATTGAGGTAAAAGCGTAAATAGAGGGATTTTGTTTTGTAGTGCGTTCTTACTGCAGTACTGAAGCGCGTTTGATTTGTTAGTAGGCCTGAAAATGGATGTACGCAAAAAATTACTATACTGGATAATTTAAAGAAGTTTACAATTAATAAGGTTGATATTTAATCATACAATTTTAATGATTTTAGGAAATTAACTTTTATTTAAAGAAAAAAAAAGAGAAAGAAACATGAATTACCTGTTTTGCACATAATTTTAGCCATGGATTTCCCCGAAATGGATTTGCACATGGTAAAAATTACATAAATTGACAAAGAAGTTCTTTAGTAAATTTATTTACAATAACATACAATTAAATCAATCATTTTATGTAGAATTTAATTACTTTAGTTGGGTATCAAATGTTTTTTTATAAATTTTTTAAAGAGTTCGTTTATTTGGTTTTTGGATAAATAAACATTACTTAATATTTTTTTAAATTTTATTCATTTGTTTAAAAATGATAGATGTTTAAATAGATGTATTTAAATGGATGTTTCATTAAAATTCCAAGTAATTAGTTTATTTATATTAAAATTAAAATTATTTCTTTTATGGTATAAATCAACAAAGCAGATATTTACTTTTATAATACCCAAATCCAAAAATCTCAAACTAATATGATCATCATGATTACGAAGCAAGATTAATTCCTCGGGGTAAATTTAGACCCACATCTGATTGTTCTAAATTTTATAGGAATTTTATGAAATTTAGGACTGATAATTAGGTGAGGAAATTGTATATTGCTAATTTTAATTTTTAACCTCTTATATAAAGCTAAAAAATTTTCATGGCAATATTATTAATTAAATTACTAAGATTAAAATTTTTACTATATTTTAACTCCATATTTAAAACTTCAACATAGGATTTTTTACAGTGCTCCAACGGTGGATATCTAAATTGTCATATCTAATGCATATAGTTGGAGGTTGTTGACAGCAGATTCCTCGCATGCTGCCGTATTTAGTGTTTGTAAATGATACTAAGAACAGGAAGCAAGAAGATAGGAAGCAAGAAGTGACTGGATTATATTTGGCTGTTGCGTCCATAAGTTATTGTTGAAATTTTGTGTTCAAGTTAGAAGCTTTGCAGTGAATGGCTTTGCTGTATTCAGTCAGGGCCGCCTCGAAAGAAAGATGAGTTACAGTTGAGGGGGCCACGGCCATCACCTCCTACATCAAAAAGCCTCCACACGATCTTTTATAAGTAGTCCGCGCAGACTATTTAAAAAGTGAACCAGTTGTGCACATGAACCCAAAACCTTTTATAAAAGTAATTGAGAGAAATTTATCATATACATTTGAGAATTGAATCTGTAGTGGTTGACAAGTGAAGAAGGCAAACCCATAATATTCATAAATAAAAAATATTTTAGTCATATATTTGCTACCACTTTCTTATTTTAACTAGATTTTGTATTAAATGACTCGTTCGGAAAGTGGACATCCTTTGTAGTGGTCAGATCGGACTACCTATAAAATACCGTGTGGAGGCTTTCAGTTCTAGGAGGCGTTGCCACGGCACTCGTTTTGTGACGTCACGCATTACGATCCAGCTACGTTTCTTCACTTTCTCTTCAGTAGTTTGAATGCTGTCAAAAAGAGCTAGCTTTATTCATAAAATTTCAAGTTCTGCTAGAAAGGGAATCTTCGTTTTAACGAAAACATTGTATTTCCTTAGTAATATTTTCAAAAGAATATTAATTTAGTTATTTTTATGTGAAATAGTGCAGAGAAATAACTTTTTCATCTATCTTCATATATATAAGTTATCAGTTAAGCTAAAAGCTTGACTTAAAACGAATTTCAAGAAATTTTTAAAAATCTCTGATCTGCCTAAATTACGTGACATTAATTAGAATTTAATTTGTTCTAATTAAACATAATTTATTTTTTAAGTGTATTCCAGTTTCGTTTGCATCTTAAATTACCAAACCTTTAACCTCATAAAATTTAGTGCAAATGAAATTATCATCCATAAGAAAAGTTTAATCTGAATGTATGGAGAGATAACTAGTCAATTTAATAAATGTTATGAGTTCCGTTAAAATATTTTAATTACAGAATAAATATTTAATATTTATTCTGTAATTAATTAAATATTTCTTCTCCAAATTACCTTTTCTTAAATTCAAAAAAATAAAAATGTGATTTAGCTATGATGTTGCTTAACAGTTACTTATTGCAAATTATATTTTAAATCCACATAAGTTGAACAACCTACTACACTTTTTATGATTCAACTAAATCTTTATTCAATCAATTGATATTTACTAATAAGAAGTTTTGAACCAAATAATTGGAATACTTTCAGGTAGGAGACTAGTCACATAAAAAAAAATTTAATAAGAATTAATTCTTATATTGTAAAAATATTTCGTGTTGAGCATTTAACAAAACAAGACTATTAAAATGGTGTTTAAAAGGCATAAGATTCATATTTTATAAGGTACTAAAGAATAAATTTAAGAGGATAAAAAAATGTATATAACGAAATTAAAACTTAAATTTTTTTTCTTCTAATTAATATAGGAAAAAAGCAGACATATTTCGTCAAATGTGTAGATGAATTTAAATGAGTTACATAAACTTTGCAGGTACAGAATACAAAAAAATTTTTTTATTCATTCTTCATACAAACAATACTTTTTCATGAATAACAATAATATAATTATTTTTACATTTACATTATGTATCAAGATATAAATACAAGAGATTGTCACATCAATCTAAATTATAGAAATGTAGAGGGGAAACATTGTTACTAAAAGCTAAAATTTTTTTCTTAATGCAATCATACAAATAAATAAATAAATAAATAAATAAATAAATAAATAAATAAATAAATAAAAATACAAACACGCTATATATGCACGATATTTATAACACGCTATAAAATCAACACAGCACAATCAATACAACACAAGCCAGCTGTAACATGGATCGTGATGCGAGACGTCAGAGCTGAAGGTCATTTTCAGTACCGGCCTTGATTCAGTTCCTCAAAGTAATGTCTGAATTTGTCTAGTTTCATGTCTTTATGTATATTTTCGTTGGCAATTTATCTCGGTGCGATTAGCATATACTGTAATAATTTGTTTAGGAATAAATCGATTTTGTGCTTTTAAGATTTAGTTGCAGTCAAACGTAATGATTGGGAGTATGCACATGGTATAAAGCAGACGTTTGTTGTAAAGATTTAGTTTAAGTCAATACAATCTTAGGATTGTAATTATGGGATTTTGTCTCTTACTTTAAATTATTATTATCAATTATTTGAATTTAATTTTGTTAATTGTTTCAAAATTTTTTGAAATCAATTTAACGTAAATTTAAATTATTCTGTTCTAAGTACTCTAATTATAATGCATTTTAATTCAGCTTAGATAGGAGGTACTGTATCCAATACAAGGCACTCCGTATGTTTGTGTTCAAGTTCAAAGTTTTAGTTTTGGCTGGAGGCCTGTAATTCCCAGTTTAGACGGTGTATTAACTTGGCTTTGTTAACTATGAGAATGTCTTCCAAGAATAGGTGCAGTTTTTCTGTTATATTTGCTTTTCGCTTATGTTGTTTGACTAGAAGGATGTTTGATTTATCTGCATTTATTTTAACTTTTCATCTGTAACACAACTTTTTAATGTAGTATTACCTTTTTTGGAATTTTTTTAATTACGTGATTGGGTTATCGTGACTAATATCAATAACGTGCCGTCGGCATAGTTAGTTGTCATCGCTTGTATATTTTCAGCTCGAAAATCGAATTGTAGATGAGGTATAGACAGGGCCCCAGGATACTCGGTTGGGGCGCTCTTGCCCCAATGATTTTAGTTCCAGAAAAGTTCTTGTTTAGTTTTATTGTATGTTTGGTGACCAGTTTGATTACATCTACAGAAATATTGAATTGTTTTAGTTTGAGGTCTTAGTGACAGATGTGGTTGAAAGCCTTAGCCACGTCTAACATGATAATGACGAAAGCATTTTTCTTATAATTCTCTTGTCCTGTGAAGTTTAATATTTCTAATAACTGCTTAATAGTCGATAAATTTTGCCGAAATCCATATTGTTGGTTGGTTTGGTAGAGTAAACAGGAAAAGTTATTTAAAAATCCAATAATTAATAATTAAGGAGAAATTTTGTTATTATTTGAAATATAAAAATCAAATACTGCGTAGAATCCGTAACGGTTGGCAGCTACGGCGCTATCCTAAGACTATGAAATTCTGACTCTCAGAATGTAGGGGGTAGCTACAATCAGTTAATTATGGTCCGAATAGTTAGAGCCCGTTTCTTTACTAAACTAGATGATGAGATAATGACAGTTTTGCACTTAAAAATGTATTTAGTTTATCTCAGCACTAAAGATTGTGGCAACTCTTACACCTAATTTTTTAACAGTAAACACCACAATATTTAAAATGTATATTATTCTGTCGTTTGTACTAATATATTTTATAATTTTAGGTGAAACATGATAAACGGTGATATGCCTCCCTGTTCATAAAAACTTAAGTAGTACCTTCAATATGTGGTAAGTGTCTATTTTATATAAATTCTAATTATTGTCTATAGCTTGGCACTTGCCCAGGACTGCCGACTTTCTACGCTTTTTGTAAAAAAATTATTTTAGTGGTAGCTAAGTTTATGTTTTAATGTATTATTTTTTATTAATTTAAACTTATTTTCCATACCACTGCATGTAAATGATTTAAAATTTCACATGCAACGTCACATACCTTTAAAATGTCTACAACCAGATCATTAAACCTAGAAAGAGTGCAAAATATCTAGGAGTCACTATCACCTCTAATTTAAGATGGAAACAACACATAAATAACATTATTAAAAAAGCGAATGGTACCTATTGGGCCCTCAACTCCATATTAAACTCAAAGTCATCTTTAGACTTAAAATGCAAGCGCACTGTCTAACTCATGGCAATTAGGCCAATTCTAACCTATGTCTGCCCCGCCATTAACACTCTAAGCGATCATTTAAAAAATAAACTCTCTATGGCAGAAGGGAAGATTATTAGAAGTTTCGTCGGCACCCCTAAATGCATTAGAAATAATAGTAAAAAAAGGACCTAAAAATTTCTACGATGAAGCAAAAACCTGTACCACCAGCAATTTTAACTCACTCCTAGATATAGAATTATTTGACGACAACACTAAATTTAGCCCAATCACTGCCTTTTTCCTTAGGGATATGGTGCTGTAAATATATCGACCATCATAATCTTCAAGATTATTTTATTTTATATTGTTTATGATTATATTGTCATTTAATAATAGTCCATGCCACTCAACATTTCTTGATTGTCCATGTCACACGAACCCCTTGGGCACCTGGGCCCCTATCCCATTCATCATGTAATTTAGATACATTGTGTTAAAAACATTTTAAGTTTAGCAACATTATGGTAGCCATTTAAATAGGTCAAGCACATTTGCTTGATAAGAAAAATGTTGAAATTATTACAACAATGAAAATATTTTAAATCAGTTAGTACATAGTAAATAATATCTAAGTATTAATTCAAATAACACATGATAACGTAGATGTGAACATTATTTGTAGGATTAATACATGAGTTAACATAATTAGTATAAATATGACATATGAGTAGTCGATAAACAAAGTAAACATCTGAGTATTGGATCTAATTATACATGTTGACGTAATTGTAAACATAGTTTGAAGTGTTAATACATGTATAATTTTGCTATGTATTGAGAGTTTATGATTTAATGAGTTTATAAACTGGAATAGAACAATCATTGGAATGTGGAGGAACTTCAAAGTTCAGGGGTAAAAGTGAGTTCCATTGGGATCGAACCAAGGATCAACAACTTCTTCTTTCTTCAAAAATTCTTGGAGTTCTTTCACGATGAGAACTAAACGATAAGCTGAGGATTTCGTTATAGGAGCCCTAGGAGGGCGAGTAGGCTTTCTACTGGGGTCATGACATTTCTAAAAAAAGTGGTGAATTATATAAGCCTACAAATTGTTTACAAATATTAAACCAAGAATCACAATTAATAAACTACCACTTGAAAATATTTATTCGCAGTCCGGAGCAAATTTGCATCTCTGTGTATATAAATAAAATTATTTTTATGTGTTCTATGTTGTATTTATTTCTTCAAACCATTTTAGTAGATAATAATAACATAAAAACATAACATTTAGTAGTGACACAGCTCAAAGTGAGCTTTTAAGAGAATTGGTACAGCTCGAAATGCGTGTTCAAGAAAATGGGCATGGCATTTTATTCATTTTTTCAAACTTCTCTTTCTAAAATTGTTCTTTCCTTAAATAATAAACTAATAGATACAAATAAATTTGTAACATGATGTCATCCATTTGCCTAAATCATTTAGTGCATTTTTCAAACTAGTTTTTTATGAGAAGTTAACAGCTCTTTTGCAAGATTTTCATAAGTTCTACAAATTTATAATAGCGGTATTAAATTGACGTTGTACGAATTTAAATTTTTTTAAAGCTTCTTTCTCGTTTAATGTACTGAATAAGAAATGATGCCTGAAACGATACATCTGTGATATATCAGACAATAAAGTCCGGAAATTCACCCCATAATGATTATGCTTAGTGTTTAAAGAAGTAAGGAATTCCTCGTTTACTTGCTGCATTTGAGTTGAATATTCAAAAGGCTCGTTTTTTGCTGTGTCAATTTTCTTAAACATGCTTTTTAATCTGTGTCCATTTTCTACAACTTGTATTTTGAGCTATTCCCATTTTCCAAAATACGCGTTTTAATGTCTGTCCGTTTTCTACAACATGCTTTTCGAGCTGTTTCCATTTTCTGAGACACGCATTTTAATCTTAGTCAATTTTCTACAACGTGCTTTTTGAGCTGTTTCCATTTTCGGAGACACGCATTTTAATCTTAGTCAATTTTCTACAACGTGCTTTTTGAGCTGTTTCCATTTTCTGAGACACGCATTTTAATCTTAGTCAATTTTCTACAACGTGCTTTTTGAGCTGTTTCCATTTTCGGAGACACGCATTTTAATCTTAGTCAATTTTCTACAACGTGCTTTTTGAGCTGTTTCCATTTTCTGAGACACGCATTTTAATCTTAGTCAATTTTCTACAACGTGCTTTTTGAGCTGTTTCCATTTTCGGAGACACGCATTTTAATCTTAGTCAATTTTCTACAACGTGCTTTTTGAGCTGTTTCCATTTTCTGAGACACGCATTTTAATCTTAGTCAATTTTCTACAACGTGCTTTTTGAGCTGTTTCCATTTTCGGAGACACGCATTTTAATCTTAGTCAATTTTCTACAACGTGCTTTTTGAGCTGTTTCCATTTTCTGAGACACGCATTTTAATCTTAGTCAATTTTCTACAACGTGCTTTTTGAGCTGTTTCCATTTTCGGAGACACGCATTTTAATCTTAGTCAATTTTCTACAACGTGCTTTTTGAGCTGTTTCCATTTTCTGAGACACGCATTTTAATCTTAGTCAATTTTCTACAACGTGCTTTTTGAGCTGTTTCCATTTTCGGAGACACGCATTTTAATCTTAGTCAATTTTCTACAACGTGCTTTTTGAGCTGTTTCCATTTTCTGAGACACGCATTTTAATCTTAGTCAATTTTCTACAACGTGCTTTTTGAGCTGTTTCCATTTTCGGAGACACGCATTTTAATCTTAGTCAATTTTCTACAACGTGCTTTTTGAGCTGTTTCCATTTTCTGAGACACGCATTTTAATCTTAGTCAATTTTCTACAACGTGCTTTTTGAGCTGTTTCCATTTTCGGAGACACGCATTTTAATCTTAGTCAATTTTCTACAACATGTAATTCGAGCTGTTTGCCTTTTCTGAAACACGCACTTTTATTTGTGTTCAGAATAAAAGTTCATAAATGTTTTTCCTAAGCTAAGTGAAAATAACGTTATAAAAAATTTTTTTTTCGGGATCATAATTTCTCAGGAGTTTTCTCAGGATCATAATTAAATACAATATGCACGATCCCGAAAAATTTTGATATCATCAGGAAAGGATTTTATCTCGATTATATACAAGAAATCATATTACAAATATTTTATTAATTTTTTTAAAGAAATTTATATCATTTTTTCAATTGGCAATATACGTATTTTTAACAAGGAAAAAAAAATACGTAAATAAATAAAATGTTGTCCTAGTGGCATTCTATTTGATACAAAATCCCATTTTGTCAATTTACTTTTAAGTTGTCATGTAAAGTCTTTAAAAACATTTGTCTCTAAAGGAAAATTTTTTTACATTGAATTAGTATAGACGTATTTCCATTATTTTGAGAATCTCCTGCACATATGCACTTGTCTCCTCCTTTAACACGTTCACATCGGGTATTCAGGCCTGAAAGCGGGACGGAAAAGAGAAAATACTGGTAGAAAAACTATTTCAATATTAGATAATATTCGGGAGGAGTTAATCTATTCTCAACAATAACAATTCACTGTAAGGAAATTTATCACGGCGAAGAAGCAATTCAATATAAAAATTGTCCGTTAAAAACAATGGCTAGTTACAGGGCTAAAGAGAATAGAAGGGCTGGTTCACTCCTTTGAAGAAACTCTCGCCACGCCAATCCTCTGATTTTCTCTAGTGACGTCACTTTGGCGCAAAGCTCGCACTTTTACTTCAAGAACAGAGCTTTTGGCCTTACTAGCTCTAACTAATATTGGAGCATTTCTTTTTGTAACATATTTTAAGACATTTGTTATTTTCTATAATGACTTTCCTCAATTTTTGCAGTGAATTAACAAACATTTAAAACTATTAACGAAATGCCAGTTTGTGCGATTGCATCTTGCAAAAATTCTGATAGAAAAACAAAAGGAAAAACAAAAGGAAAAAATATAATTTTCCGCGTGTTCCCTAAAGTAAATGAAAAACTATGTAAAGAATGGATTCCGAAATGACGCAGTTAATAAAAAAAGCAATACGTTTTTTCTATCGTTAAGAACTTTTATAAAAATTCGTTATCTTGAAATAGAAACCGCCTCGTTACTTCAAAAAGAAAGGCAGGTGAAAGAAATTAAAAAATGGATGAAGTCAAAGACAATTAAAACGTAAGTAAAAAGTATAAATAAAATATATAGTGTATAGTTGAAATTCTCCTAATTTCATAACATATTTTTTAATGTAGTTATTCTAAATATTTATGATTTTTTTAAAAAATATATTTTCCTAACTTTAAATATCTATAAATTATATCATCTTAAATTTAAATATCTATAAACAATTGTAAAATTTCTAATGTCATTATGAACCTAAATTATTATTTTGTTTCAGTAATTAGCGTTTAAGGTTGACGTTTCCTAATGATTAAGTATGAACAAATTGCTATTAACGGCATATTTTAAAATCAGGGATTCTAAATTTAACTCAACTTATTGTTATAAGAGAATATGTCGATAAAAAAGTGTCGATATATGCTTTTCTTAATAATTAAAGTTAAAACTGAACTTTTTAAAATAAAGTATTTATAGTGTCATTTTCGCAAACTAGAAAAATATTTTTATAAGTTTAAAATGGTATTTTTTTAATATAATGGCCAAGAAAGTTTTTTTGAACTATGTTCATGGACGGAAATAATGTGTTAATTACGTAAAGTTTGAAAGCTAATAACCAGAAATAGTCCAACTTATTTTTACAAAGAGAAAGATGCAAAGTTATCATATCTTTGCTTGCGATCTCCGGTACCTGTGGACACAGTGACGTCATGAGGAGGGAAATCTTAGCTTCAGCTCTAAGAGCGGAGTGAACTAGCCCTTCTATTCTCTTTAGCCCTGGGGTTGTTACGGATTTTTATTATTCCCGGAAAAAAACTAAAAAATGAAAATTATTTGTTATCAGTTTTTACTCCGGTGCGCCGCCCGATGAGTTCACACCGGCGTGAACGTGTTAAAAATAACACTCAAGACAAAAAAAAAAAAAAAAAAGTCCTTTAAGTATCGCACAGGGCTGCCAACTTTCTAGACTTTTTGTAAAAATTTATTCTAGTGATAGCTATGTTTATGTTTTAATACAATATTTTTTTATTCATTTAAACTTATTTTCTACACCACTACAGATAAATGAGTTAAAAGTTCATATGCAACAAAAGTTCCTATTCGTGGAAAGTCTTTTAAAATGTTGGCAAAATTGCCAAAAATGTTGAAAGTTTTGGATTTTAAATGTCTACCACTCTATAAAATATTTTCCAATAAGCGAGTAGTTGACAGGCCTGTAATTACAATAAATTACTTATATGTTAAAAAATCAAACTAATAGTTTAATAATAATAAAAAAAAATTTAAGAGAAATATAATCAAGATTTCTTGTGATTTTAGTAATTGCCGTTGCTTTGACGAAATATGCTAAGAGAAAAATAGTTTAAAATTATATGATTCAAGTGATAGCCTATGTTTTCATGGCGAATATTGAAAGAAAAATAGTTTAAAATTATGTGATTTTAGTGATTGCCTATGTTTTAATGGAGAATGTTAAAGGAAAAATAGTTTTAAAGTATATGATTTTAGTGATAGCTTATGTTTTCGCGGGGAATATTAAGAGAAAAAAAGTTTAAATTTAAGTGATTTTAGTGATTGTCTATGTTCTGATGGAGAATGTAAGGAGAAAAATGGTTTAAAATTATGCGATTTTAGTGATTGCCTATGTTTTGATGGATAATGCAAAGAGAAAAATAATTTTAAATTACGTGATTGCCTATGTTTTGATGGAGAATTTTAAGAGAAAAATAGTTTAAAAGCGTATGAATTTGGTGACAGTCTATGTTTTGATGGATAATGTTAAGAGAAAAATAATTTAAAATTATGTGGTTTTAGTGATTGCCTGTGTTTAAATGGAGGAAGTGACTCAGAATGCGGAAGATCAGTAACACCGGATGCAGAACGATTATGGAGATGGAATCGATATTCATCCATGACAGAGGTATCATTACAATACTTATCTATACATTTATTGAACAAATTTTAAATAGATTCTACCATAAATTCATTGCGAGTTTAGCCGATTTGTGCTTGGCCTCCTTTTAAAGCGATGACTTCTTTTTTGATAAAAAGAGAGAAATTGGTTGCAGTTTTATTGCTTGTATTTATTTTGAAAAAAAAAACAAGACAATTCTCTCGGCCCTAATGTATTAATTATAAAATTATTTCTACTTGGTTAAGAAGATGAAGCGCAGTGTGTTTCTATCTATCTATCAGTGTGTTAAAATCTAAAGTGGCAGATAACAGAAAAAAATAGCCATATGGCTCAAACAAATATGTACTTCTACTATATTCATAAAAGTGTTTTTTTTTTTTTTATGTGCAGGAAATTTTTTGTGTTAAGCAGTAATGCCGGGATTCACATAAGCCTTAAAAATTTAGAAGTGGTAGAAAATTTACATCAAAGCAAATAGAAATTTATTTTCTTAAGACCCTACTTTAACATTAAAAAGGTAGGAAAGGTAGACTATTTTGTAAAACAGCATATAAGGGTGCTCACAAATTTATTTGAAGTATTGTATCACTTTTTAAGACGAGGCAAAGAATTATTAACCCCGTCTTCCAATAAATCTATAATAAAATAGTTCGGATACCAATTTTTCTCTTCTAACCCTGATTATAGTTGCTCTTTAAAATGTCACTTACCTGAATCATCCACTCTTTATATGTGTATTGGAATTAGTTTAATGCATATTATATATCTAATGTATATTAATTCATTATTTGTGTATCTTAATTTATAGATACATCCTTACCTTTTCCAATTTCTTACCGAAAATTTTACAAGGAAAGAGTGCACGATATTCGAACCAGCACCTCAACAACCGTAAGAAAGTTAATATATTTTTATTATATGTTTTAAGTTTACTTTTTATACTTATAAATATCAGTCATGTCTCTCAAACTGCTATTACTAAGCCAAAAAGCTACTAAATAAATAGTTTGGCTTCCAGTTTTATCTTTTTTACCCTAATTGTCACCACCCTGAGAATGCATATATGACGCATATAAACTATTTCCACTCAACGGAAAACACTGTGATTGAAATGGAGACGGGGGTGGGGAGTCCTAAACATGTTTATAATCCTATTTAATTTTCACAAATAAACTGTATTTTCGTTGCAACGATGGCCCGCCTAATATGGTGCCCCTGAAAAAGTGGCAAACAAATTCGCCCTAATACGCCTGAATTGGCGTAATGTCAAATCAGGTGGACATAGGGGAAAAAATATATTATTAGCAGCATATTGGCAGCATTATCTTGTCATCGCGAAATCAATAATAAAAACTAATCCTTCTATTATCCAAGGTTGCTATAAGTGTGTGTTGATATAAAAGTGATAAGTGATATAAAAGTGAAATATAAAAGCGATAAGTGGTCAACACCTTCGAAAAATCGAAATTATTTTAAAAATTCATATCGACTAACAAATATTTGTAATCAAAGAGAAATATGTTTACAAATAATCAATCTGGATTTCAACAATAAAAGTGAAATTAAAGTTTCGAACAATATTATGAAACATTTGATGAAAAGGACAATTTCTGAAGGAAGAAGATAAGAAGAAAAATAAGTATTATCTGAACCATTTAATGTACAGATTTATAAGAAGGATGTGCTAATGGTTTTTTCCCTTATTTTATTTAACACTATTTAGTTTGAAATCAAAATCATGCAAAACTAATATAGATTGGTTATTTTAAAATAAAAGTGAAAGGAAAAACAATTATTTAGACAAAACTTACAGAGATTGCCAATTTATGTTAATTTTCCTGATTTATAAATAACCCTGAAAATGTCACTCCCCTGCTTTCCCCACTACACTCTTATACTGCGAATACTTTACATTTTTTCCAGAATAAAGAAAACGTTTTATTATTTTATATTTATTTATTTATTGGAAAAAAAATGTTCTTTTCGAAGGATCTAAACAACATTATTTATTATCCAGGAACTGTATATGTGGTGGTACTTTTAAAGAACACAAATCAAACGTTGTTTTTGAAAGTGTGTTGCCTGGAAGTTTTGATAAAAGAAAAACTTTAACAACTAATGAGGGTCCAAGAATTAAAAGTTATCCAACCGATGCTTATGGAAAAATAGAATTTCAAATGGATGGACTTGGTCTTCTAAAACCTGCTAAAGTAAGTTTATACCAATAATTCCCAAAAAAGTAATAATAAGTTGCTGCGCTCTGCTTAGGAAACTAATTTATTCTTAGCAAGTTTCAACATTTCAGAGGTTTGAATCTTTTTCTCCAGGGTCGCAAAAAATATCTTCAATGTAGGCGTAAAATATCCTCAATGGCGTAAAATATCCTCAGGCGTAAAATATCCTCAATGTTAGACGGATCATGGAGATCTGGCGTAAAATATCCTCAATGTTAGACGGATCATGGATTAGAATCCCTTTGACACTGGGCTCCCTCAAAAAGTGTTCTACGAAGTTTAGTTTGTCTCAATGTTTGATCCAGAAGTTTCATTGTCTTCTGGGTTAAGTTCAAAATAACAAGGCAACAGAGTTGAGCATCGATAGTTGTAAACTCACAATTGGGTTTCTGTCCCACGTCGGTAATAAAATAAAATAAAATAAAATAAAATAAGAAGATGAAGCCGTCTTCTTATAAGAAAAGCTATAAAATTATATTTTAGCACATTGCTGACCGGCAACTTTTCTGTGGAACGTATGTGGAAGTAAAACAAAATAAATAAACTTAAAATTTTTTTATTTATTATTCAACTCTTAATATTTCTTTTTCGTATGATAAAAAGTATAACAATCACCTACGTGTAATGGTACACCTCAAGTTTTGAAAATATATCAGGTTTCGTAAAGTTATAATAAATAGGTAGAGAATTAAAAAGTAAAACTTGAAAAGTAAGGAAAATTACGCCCACTTTTTAAAATAGTCACCACGAGATCACTGCTAACATGATTGTTATGACTCGTGACCGGTCACCAACGCTTGACCACGAAAACACGAGTTAACTCGTGACCGGTCAGCAATGTGTTAAAACTTATCACCATTTTAAAAAACAGCGTGGTGCATTTTGAAAACTAAATTCAGATATACTATTTAGCTTGATTGATCTCTCATGCAGCAAAAAACATTGTTTGTTTTTTTGACAGTGTGCAGCGCCTTTTCTGACAAACTTTGTAACTAATTTTTTTAACTTGACGAGAAAATGCCTGGTTTCTTAGCTAGAATGCATTAAACTGTGAAATTTTACTTCCGTTTTTTAAAACAATTTTTTTCAACTTTTCTTTTATGGTCAGTCAGAATTTTTGCCCGTTTTCTTTATCGAAATCACCTTTTTATCGAATCCCCTATTTTGACAGGAGTTGAACCTAATAGTTCTGTGGATTATCGGTTCTAATGCTTTCTTTAAAACTGGATTGCCCAAGGAAGTCATTTTGACTGCTTTTTCATTTGCAAAAAAATTTACAAATAATAATGCATAAATTATATATTTCGAAACTAAGTAAATTTTTTTTTGTTAATATTTACTATTAACTTATTATATAACTGTAAATAATATAAAAAAAATATTAAAAAATAATTAAATAAATTTCTTTACTCATTATTCATTCTTTCTCAATGCAGTCATTTTGACTGTTTTTGGGCAATATAAGTATACACTAAGTTTCAGTCTATGTAGTGTTAAGAATTATGTCATTTTACAGTTATATCGATTGTTATGATTCCATTCTTTTAGTTTTTATTCATTACATTATCAGTTTCATTTAGCATGATATGAGCATACAAAAGCATTAGGTAGATTTTTTAAAATTTGCTTATTAATTTCTGATAGCATTAAAATACTTAGAAAGCAAACTTATTATATTTTTTTCAGCACAAAAAGAGTTTACAGAAGATAATTCATCTGTATTGTATTTTATGCTGCTATAATTTTTCACACTCGAATATAATCGAGAATTAAAAATAATAATGTGAAAGATAAGAAAAAAAATCGTTTTATTGATATTTATCATTTACATAGGATTGTAAGCTATAACACTTATTTATTCAAGAATAAATTATTGCCTTTTTCCAAAGAACAAAAACGCAGTAAATCAAAATTGTCCACCAAAAGAAAAGTTGAGCCAGCAGCGGCAACAAATGGAAACCTTGTTCTAAAGTGTGTTTTTTTACATAAAAAAATTAAAATTTTTTGGCCGGTTTTTTTCAAAAAATCTGTGCTTTAAGGGGTTAATATTCGTTAAAAGCTATTACTCAACAGAAATAAAAATAGAATTTGTTTCCCAGTATTATTGCATAGTGTCACTTCTGTTGCTTTTGTTATAGGATTTAGACAAGAAAATAAAGACTAGAGGTGTTGACTTTTTTGTTACAGCCTACCGACCTGTGTAGGGGTTCTGCCCTTGCATCAGAAAGGTTCTTGGTTCCGGGCAAGGCATGGATATTCTTTCCTTCTCTGTACTATTCGTCCTTACTGTGGGTGCAACGTTGGCCCACCTAATATGGGGCCCCTGAAAGAGTGACCACCAAATCTGCCCTTCATATGCCTGTATGATACCTAAATGGGTCATTCTAAAAAGTGGGCATTGGAAAAAAATTTTTTGTTGTTATTAAGAGTTGCACATTTTTATGCATTTCTTAATTATTTTTCTTTCTCTAGTACATCAGGTTGTCAGATGATAATTGCTTGGATTCTTTGGTGACTTTAATGCAAGATTATTGGAAAATGAATGAGCCAAAGCCTCCTCAATTTATTGTATCAGTTATTGGAAATACAGCATCTTTTGTTGACGATCAAGAATGGAAAGAATCATTTGGTGATACTTTAGTAAAAGTAAATATTTTGTTTATCTATTTTGCTAAGAACATAATTATGTGATATTTTTATATCTCACGAGTTGAACAGCGTTAATTTTAAGCAGTTTATACAAATTTCAGGTATGGGTGAACAACAGAGATTTATCTTCAACTGTTATATTTTTTGAAGGTTTTGTTAACAGAACTGTTGAACTGTTTTCTTAAAATATTGCATTTATCATACTATTGTAATTGCATGTAAAAAATGCATAAGGTTTAATAGTATTTTTAAACCCTGTCAGTTTAGAGTAAATCCATGCACTGAATTAAATTCTGTTAGGTCAATATAATCATAACTTCAATACAGAAATTAAAAATAGCCATTCAAGATAAAAACGTTTATTTCTTTTTCAAAAAATATTGCTAATTTTATTCAAAAACAATTTGAAACCTATCAGAAAACTTAGCATTCTATAAATTTTTAATTGAATGATAAAAACTATAGTATTAAAGGTAAAAAAAAAAAAAACACCTTCAATAGGAAACCTGGTTAAGAAATAAAAAAGAGGAGGATTAGTGAGGAAACGGGGCTGAAATAGATAAATTATGCCATCAATAATATGTCTAATATACGTCCATTCTGCGTTCAATAAGTCTCCGCGTCTACTTCACGTTTAATATCACTTTCAGTAAGATAATCGGAATTAGAAGTAGAGAAGAGATTAGGCCCACTGTGGATATGGGATTGCAGGGCATACTCACCCTTCGGACACCTATGACGTTTATCCCTCTTTGCAAAAGCTCGAGTAGAACCAATACCTCCTAGAAGAGAGAAGACCTCCGCACCGGTTACCATAAAAAAGAAATTTGATTTGTTAGTAGTCCAAATGTAATGGTATTATTCAGTTTATGTTCGCCACGTCGGCCTACTAAGTTGATCAGTGCTGAGAAAAGAGAGTAACGAATATTGTTCCTTCACGCGAATTAACTGCGGACGCTGGATTAATCAATAAATAAAACAAGAAAATCGTTCATTGGATTTTTTTAATCACAATTAAAATGCAAATTTTATTATAAAGTCTTAATTACAAAAGATAAAGTGAAAAGAATTATATATAAAATGAGACAAGATTTGTGTTTTTACAATCATTCCTTCAGGTTTCAAGGCAAAATGTGTCAATTTTTTTGAAAAAAATCCCTCTTTTAACGAATTCTTACTATTGATGGCAGGGTTTAAATATTATTTCATTGTGCTAAAACTTTCCAAACATCAGTTTTATTCCAAATAGCTCCTTTTTGGGGAGTGCCGGGAAAGGTTAGATGGAGAAAAAAAATCTACAAAATTTTATGAAAAAAAAAGTTCAATATCCAAATACACGTAGTCAAAAAAGCAAACTACCTCGGCCTCATAATAAATGGCAAACTCACATGAACCGACCATATCAAAAATATAATACACTGGTTATCATAAATTAAGGAAAATTCACAAAAATCGCGATAACTCAAGAAATTACACATGGAATTTTATGAAACTTACCCACAATATACAACACATAGTAAGGTATTAAACAACATAAAAAGAAATTATCAGACATTAATAGTAGTATAGAAATTAGCACATGTATAAAATAAACAAATTGGAAGTATCGGTTTGCAATAGAAAAAGTACCTTTAATATGGAATATGATTGCCTCTAGAAGCAATACAGCACAAACAGCGATGTGTGATGCTTTCAATTATGCGGTCTATCAGTTCAATAGGAAGTGAGAGCCATTGCTCTTGTAAAGCAGTTGCAAGCGTGGCAAGGGTCTGAGGGGGCGGATTGATGGCAGATACACGCCTCCCTAGAGCATCCCAAACGTGCTCGATAGGATTCAAGTCCGGGGATCGAGCTGGCCACTCCATGCGAGTAATTGTTTCCTGTTGAAGATAATCATCAACAATGCGAGCTCTGTGTGGTCTTGCATTATCGTCCTGTAACAGGAAGCAATCACCAATTGCCCCGGCATATGGGCGCACATAAGCATCAAGGATGTTGTCTCGATAAACCTGAGCATTCACGGTTCCCCTTGGAAAGACATGGAGGTATGTGCGCCCTCCTAAGGATATGCCTCCCCAAACACAGACACTGCCTCTTCCGTATGCATCTCTTTCACGGATGTTTGATGGATGATAACGGGTCCCAGGTTCTCTCCATATCAAATAACGTCTACTGTCACTTTCTAGACTAAACCTGGACTCATCCGTAAAGAGAACAGGCCTCCATTGATCTGACTTTTGAAAGAGTTATCGCTATTTTTGTGATTTTTCCTTAATTTATGATAACCAGTGTAGATAAAGCAAATAGCGCAACAGTAAGAATACAACCACTCATCCACAACCAGAATATGTCATTAAAACAAAGAAAACTGCTCTATGTATCGATGATCAAACCAATTCTCACATATGCCTCACCTGCCTGGACAACCATACCGGAATACCTCATGCAAAAGCTCAACCAATGCCGAAACAAAATACTAAGAAAAATAACCTGTGCTAGAGGGTTCATCAGAAATGCATATACTCAAAAAGATCTCAAGATTCCTATATCCTATCACACTATATTCATAAATTAAATGCAGATTTCTTCGATAAAGCCAAAAATGTAATGCAACTAACTTTAACCTGATATTTAACTTTGAAAGCAACAAAAAGGTTAATAAAATACAGACCAATAGCCGATCACTTTACATCCGATGCCTCATATTACAATCATCAAAGTAAATAAAACATTAAAAAAATTTCTTATCACAGATCCACGTATAACATCAGCTTCAACATTTACAATATTGAAAGTTCTATCAAGCGTTTCCCCAATTTGACCATCAACCAGCATCCAAAACTAAAGTCACACATAAGCTGCTTCGTTTCATTTTCACTATAATTCTTATTCAAGCAAAGTGCTTGAATTCTCCTGTCAGCAACCCCATTGCCCGCTGATCTCAACGAAACCAAACAAAATGGCAAATACTGCACGATGAATGGGATAGGGGCAAACAAGACAAGGTATTGAATCTAAAACTTCCTCATTATAGACAATCCGAACTGTGCCTGGGTAAAAATGACATTATTTCTAAAAGCTTCTAGCATGATTTTTCAAACTGGGTCAACGGTTATATCATGTAAAATCTCCTAAAATATTTTTTGTAAAAGAAATATTGTTTACACAAGGTTAGATAGAAGTGTTACTATAGTTCTGATCAGTCTTCGTATCTATTCATGAAATAGGAAAGAACTTTCTAATTTATTAAATCCAGAAACAAATATATATATATATATATATATATATATATATATATATATATATATATATATATATATATATATATATATATATATATATATATATATATATATATATATATATATATATATATATATATATATATATATATATATATATATATATATATATATATATATATATATATATATATATATATATATATATATATATATATATATATATATATATATATATATATGAGGATATTTCTGTAGACAATGTTTCAGTATATGTTGATTGGAAAAAATCTGAAATATTAAAAGAAGTTTCAGCTTCTGGTGATGTACCAGAAAAAAAAGATGACGAAACAAAAGAATTTTATGAAAACGTAAAATCAAATGAAAAAAAAAGCAAAGATATAGAAAATATAGAAATTAATGTTTTTTGGAATAAATGCACGTTTCACAACTTTTAAATCGGCTATTATTTCATACCATTTTGTAAACGTTTTTCTTTATCGCCCTATATACCAAACAAAAATATTTAAATTTAAAGTAGTCATATAAGAGTATAAAACCGTTATTTGAATATTTTAATGCTCAAGTAAAAGATTAATTCTAACATTCTTTGCTTATGTTAAGATAACGTAACTACTGCTTTGTGACTTTTTTTCCAGGACATTGCACCTCCATCACTATTAAAGGGCCATTATTGAAGTTTCTAAAAGGATAATCGCAAACTTATCTCTTCACTTTTCCAACTTCATTTTTAAATCTTATTTCTAAAAAAGAGTTTTGTTCTGTATAACGTAAATTTGAACTGTAAGCTCTGGCGAGTTTTAAAATATCCATTTAGAAACTTTACCACCAATTGTTTCGTTTCCCCTTGATTCTGGTAAACCTAGAGGTTATCAATTATGTAAATATTATGCTTTTTATTGTAGGCCTTATGGACTGGTAATGCATGGTTGTTGACAGGAGGTCTGAATTATGGATTAGTGAAAGTAGTTGGGGACGCTGTGAGAAAAAGGCAATATTTACTCTCCACTAAAGATCGAATGATTCATGGTATTCGATGCATAGGTGTCACGAAATGGGGATGCGTGGAAAATAGTGATTTGCTTATTAACACTGAAGCAAAAGTATGATATATTTTTTTATTTATTTATAATCTTTGAGAAAAAATAATATCTTAAGCACATTCTTCGATTTAAATTCTGTTAACTAATTGAATGCTGGTCTTAAAATTTTGTACTAATGCATGGATGTTGCTCCGCTTTGTAGAAAATGTTTTTCTTGTGGTAGATAACGTTATGTTTTAAAGCATGATTCTTGGTTTAGAAATTTCGATTCAAATCTATTTAGGCAATGGCTAAATATAACTAATTCAAAAGTTCGTATAACACTTAATTTCGTTCCAACTATCTCGTGATGAGCCTCTGTAACCGCTATCAAAACTTACTCATCTTCAGCAAGTTTTAGCTTTTAGTACTTTACCTCTTTATGCAAACTTTCTCCGAATTTGGAGCAATCACAAAAATCGTTTTAGAAAATTTAGTGGTACATTGGTACTAAAGGTGCTTCCTATTATGGGCGAGATATTAGCATTTTAACTGATAACCGAACATATTTGAATTATCTTCAATTTATGTTTTCGAATATTATTTTCAAAAAGACGCACTTAATTATTGTAATAAGCTGATTTGGCAATCATATTAGCGGGCTCTGCAAATTAGTCACCATATCAACAAACTACACCCTGAAAAATCATTTGTTATTTTGAATCCAGCGCCCTACCAACCAGACTATTCCAGCCATAATTAAAATAACGGAGAGTTATTTAGGAAATCGTTCATCTATTTTTAGATGAAACGAGATATTTTAACTACCACGTAATGTTTACATTAGAAGTAATAATTAGTTCTAAAACTGATTGCGGTGTTTTCACCATTCAATTGCACTTCGGCGATTAATTATTCATTCCCACTCAGATGAATTAGTTAGAGCCCCTCGCGCGGCTGATGCTAAGATAACCACCACATATGAGTATGATTGCGGTGTATTTTATTTAAAATTTAGCATGACAAAAAAAATAAACCTAAGGTTAAGCATTTTGGAATAAGCTTAAGAAAAAGTGCCCTCTACTGTTTGGCTTTTTCTAGATCGTGTTTGAGAGGTGTTATTTTACACAAACGAATTGAGCTGAAGTCATAATATTAATTTTATATTAAATTTTATTTGATTAAAATGAGTAGTTGGATAACTTTAATAAGTAGTTATATGGAAAGAAAAAATTATTTGTTAGAAAAATAATTTGATTAAAAGCAAGTGAATCAAATTATATATAATTATATTATAATATATAACTAGTTCTTTGCTTATTTTAGGAAATGCATTATTCAAGATACAAAGTAAAGCCACATCAAAAATTAGAAAGTGGTCGAGCTTATCTAAATCCGGGACATACACATTTTTTATTAGTTGATGATGGTACAAAAAGAATATGCAAAGGAACTGAAGTTTTTCGTGTCGAACTTATGCATAAGATTTCATCGACCAAAGAAGAGGAAGGTAATGTGAATTGTCTAGTGCCATCTATATTTTTTAGATGAAGTTAAAAGAACTTATGAGATTATTTTCTTGTGAAATACTTGAAATTTAACATTTAATTACAAAGCTTAATAGAGAATCTATTTTATAATTAATTTTTTCACACATTAAACCCTAGCGCTTTTTTTGTAAATTGGTGGTTTCTTTTCTCAAATAAAAAAAAGCGACAGCATTTTCTGATTTATTTTACAGAAAGAAGGATATCTTTGTTTATCACAATATATTCTTAATTAAAATATTTATTTTGATTCTGAGGTTAGACAGAGCTTCTTTAAAGCTACAGCAGGATAATCACGTGGTAGCAAACTAAATAATCTTAAAAGAGAAGATTGCCACCTACTACACTTGAAAAATATTTTGTGGAGTGGTAGGCAAATCTAAATTAATGCTTCCCGAATTTATGGTAATTTTGCCAAAATTTTTAAAGCCGCCTCACGAGAGAGCTGGAACAAAGTTGCGAAAATTTTTGTTTATTCAGAGAGAGTATGTTTTGTTTTTGATTTCCTAACTTAAAATATCACTCCACAAAATTTATTAGCATATTTAAGGAACTCCCTCGAAACATTGATTTCTAGTGATTTTTATGCAGTTATTCATAATTACTTAAAAATATACAAAAAATTTACTTATCTTGATAAAGTTTAACCCCTTAAGTTGTGCCCTCGAGTTAATTCGAGCGGTGTTGTATTTCACGCTGCTATAATTTTTCACACTCGAATATTATCGAGAATTGAAAATAACACTATTTTTGGTGTTGAAAAACACTATTTTTGGTTTGTATTTTATTGTCGGTCCCTCAGATCTCTAAAAGCTTTAGACGTCATTGATAAGTGTGATGCCATAACAGGCCTTGCATGTTTCCTAGCTTTTAAAATTTCTTTAATTCCATATTTGAATTTTTTTAAGCATTCTTAATCTATTTTTAACTTAATTAAACCTATTATTTAATTTTTATTACATTTCATGAAATAACAATCAATATAACGACCACCTTTTTAATTCAATGCAAATGTAAAACTAATTAATTCACTGTAGCAACTAAATCATACATCAGAATCTATTTATAACTCTTTATATTTTATTTCTCTTACCACTAAAAAATTTTAGTTACAGGGTTCTTTTAATTCTCACGGTCTTTTTGGCAATTACCCATGGCCAAATTATTTCAAAATTTAATATTAATTACAGAGGGCTGGCCTTGTTTTAGGCTATTTTATCTTTCAATTAATCGCCAACCATGGATCTCTTTCCTTGCTCCTAACTGTCCTTTGGTAACAATTCACTTTACTTTTTTTTCAATTTTGAATTTTTGACGTTAAAACTGGAGAAAATCCGCCTCTCAGCCCAACCGTTAATTAAATTTACGAAATTCTTTACAGGAGAACAAATAATCTCCACATCCCTTTAAAGGGGCATCTTATCTTTATTTTATTTTAAAAATTACATATGGCCATATTGTTTCTAATAATATTTACAAAATAAGAAAGCAATTTGTGGTTAAAAGTTTTTTTTTAATTCCCTCACATAAAATATTACTCAATTATAAGAGACGCAAGTGTTTTTCCTACGGCCAAAATATGCTAAAATATTACAGTGATATTACCTTCACTGTAAAATTGGACGAACCACCATCATAATAAGTATGAGGAATCACCTACTAAACAATTCTAAATATATAAAATGATTCACTAAGTATTTTTTTAGGAAGATAAAAAATGTATTAGTACAGAAGTGTTTCCATTATTTTGTCCAACCCCTGTGTTTTATACCCTATTCAATTTAATAATAACGCTGTCCATTCCATTATTTTGTACCATTATTTTCTACATTACCATATTCCATTATTTTGTACCCTATTTCAATTTGATAAAAACACTGTAATTTTTTAACAAATATATGAAGAAAAAAAATTTCACAACTGCATTTGCAATTTTCATTCAGGTTTAGCTATTCCAGCCATTCTTCTTGTTCTCGGGGGAGATTTAGACACAATTGACGAAATATTGTTATGCCTTCAAAAAGATATTCCAGTACTTTTGTGTTGTGGATCCGGAGATATAGCAGATATTATTGCAATTGCAATTTCTGGATGTAATATAGCGAGTTCAAAGTGGGTTTTCGAAACATTTTAAAGTAATAAAACTTAAATTTATCAATTATTTTTTTAGAAATAAGTAAAACTATTACATTATATTACTTAAATGTGTTCAATTTTAAAGTCGTTTTATTGAAATATTTCAAATTATCAAATTAAGATTAGATATGATAATTATATAATTTTAAATTATCATTTATTTCCTTAAACTTTTAGATAGTTTTATTAAAATAGTACTTAAGAATAAAATATTACTTTATTAAAGTATTTAAACAATCAATTAATAAAATTTAATAAAGTTAAATTTGTAAAATGATAAATTTAATTTTATTAAATTATTCTATAAACTTAATTTTATAATAAGATAATTTTATTTAATTTTATTAATATTTAATAAAATTAAATAGAATTATTTTATTATATTTAATGATATTAAATAGAATTATTTCAAAAAGCTCAAAGTGTGTTTTTGAATAACTTTGTAAATTAGGTAATAAAATTTTAATTATTCAATTATGTTTCAGAAATAAGTGAAATTATGACATTACATTACTTAAATGTGCTCAATTTTACAGTAATATTGCTGAAATATTTCGTATTACTAAAATAGTTTGACTAAATATGATAATTATATCATTTTAAATTATCATTTATTCCATTAAACTTTTAGAGAGTTAATTGTTTTATTAAAATAATATTTATGAATAAAAAATTACTTTATTAAAATATTTTAAAAAATCAAATAATAAAGTAATTATATTTAATAAAAAGTTTTAATAAAACAATTTATTGTTGTAAAATATTTCAACATAATAATATGATATTTTATATTAACATTCATAAATTGAATTTGTTGAAATACTTCGAATTATTAAAATAGTTTGACTAGATATGATAATTATATCATTTTAAATTCTCATTTATTTCATTAAACTTTTAGATAATTAAATGTTATATTAAAATAATATGTATGAATAAAAATTAATTTATTAAAATATTTTAGAAAAATAAATTTATGAAATAATTATATTTAATAAAATGCTTTAATAAAATGTTTTAATAAAGTAATTTATTGCTGTAAAATATTTAAATATAATAATTTGATATTTAATATTAACATGCATAAATTTTATAATAACATTTATTTAAAAAAATTTACTATTGTATATTAAATTGTATTATAAAGAATTAAAATAAAATTTTCAATTGCAAGTTTAATTCAAAAATTTTTATTCTTAAATAGGTGTGAAAGAATGATTGCCGAAGAAGATAAAGATTTAATAAGAAACTTACTAAATTCATATTCGAAGAAATCTAAAATTAGTGCGGCTGCATTAGATGCTAAAGTCAAAGATATTTATAAATGTTGCAAGAAGAAAAATTTAGTAAGTGTTTTTTAATTACTAAGGTATCAAAACTGGAGATGTATTCTAAACTTTTCATAAAATAATGTTCCATTTTTTTATTATAACTCAGATTTTCTCATTTGTTTTTTACGATTTGATTAGAAGAAGATGCATGGTTATCATTCCGTATGGGTTATCATAAACGAGAAATATCATCCCTTAGTAGCCAAAACGTTGTTTCATCTTTCGTATTACCCTCCACTGCGCAGTGTAGTATCCTGAATGTTGTGACATCTTCCGAGTTCTCCTGTTGGTTCTCCCCACAGCGCACTTTAGTAGCTCGAACGTTGTGATATTTTTCCTATTTTCACCCACTGCGCAGTTTATGTTCACTATGATCGACTGCTAAATTGATCCTTGTGGAGGCATTCTGTCATTAAGATGTTCGAATAACACAGATCTAAATTTTAAACTCTGACTACAGTTAAGTTTAAATTTAATACACTGTAAAAATTTTAGAGTTTTTTATTCTGTCAATTGGCATTAATTAACATAAGTTGCTGCAAAAGTTTTCAATAAATGCCTTAAAAAAATTTCCAAACAAAAATGCATTCATTATGTTAACTGAGCCAATGTAACGCCATTATTTTTCATTATTGTCTAGATGTTCACAAATAAAAATAAGATTATAAAGAATAAATATCCTTGATAGTATCCTTAACTAAAATAGCAGCAATAGATAAGTTATATTTCACTTAGTGAAAATTTTAGTGTTTGGATGCGTTGCAAAAAGTAACGCATTCCTTAAAAAAATTTCAGGTACTTAAGAAGTTACTCATATTCGTGTAAAATATTTTCAAACAAAATGTTACAAATGTACTCGTTAAATTGTGGAATGTCCAAAATATTACAGTACTGATAGTTTTTCCTGCAAATTTTATTATTTAAGATAATCTGATTGACTGAAATTTGATAATTATTGCAGTGTTAATTTTATTTAAATTTAAAAATATATTACACGGGTAGGAAATATAACATGAATATCAATAAAATTCAAAATTAGTTATTGTTTCCACCTTTTGATAAAACATATATGATGCACAATTTTATGAAATGCCCACAAAAAGCACCTTAGAAACACTTTTAAATTCATCGAATTTTAAATACACCGAAGAGCCATTACATTATGACCACCCTCCATGATGACGGGGGTAGTATGGTGTGGGCAATGTTTTCATGGGGCACATTAGGACCCATAATCCTCATAGAACAATCCCTGACGTCTGTACGCTACTTGAACATAGTTTCAGACCAGGTTCACCCATTCATGGCAACAGTTTTTCCTGCGGGGGATGGTGTTTACCAACAGGATAATACACCATGTCATAAGGGTCGAATCGTCATGGTTCGAGGAACATTCCAGTGACTTTCAAGTCATGTCTTGGCCCCCAAATTCACCCGACCTTAATCCAATAGAGCAATTGTGGTCCTACTTGGAAAACCAAATTCGTGATCTCACGCTACCCCTTCGCAATGTAAGGGAATTGCAGGACGAGTTGTTGAGCGCTTGGTACCAGATACATCAGATTACCTATCAGCACCTTGTGGAATCAATGCCACAGTGGGTGCTAGCAGTTTTGAGAGCTAAAGGTGGTCCTACATGTTATTAGCAGGGTGGTCATAATGTAATGGCTCTTCGGTGTATGTTAAGTGTTATGATAATATGTCCTAAGAATATCTTAAAATATAGACAGTAGTTAGCTGTTACTGAAGCGGATCATGCTTATTATGATGCAAAAAAAAATTCTTTTTCCGATTTTTCCGAAAAAAAAGAAACATGATATTTTATTTAAAATTCATCCATAAGAAATTAATTTTGACTTCAAACTTTCTAAAAGACTAAAGCAGTTTATAAAACATATGAAGTTTCCACCGTTTTGCATTAACAGAAACAATTGAATGGTACTGCGATTGTGATACAGTTTTCAATAGTAATCTTAGATCTCCCTTAAAATGAATTGACATTTGCTCCAACTATAGGAGTTTTATAAATATTTAAAAAGGAATACAGGATGGCCAAAACAGGGTTGCCACGGGTGACTAAAATTGGAAAAAGTGCTAACTTTTGAAATTCAATTATTTATTAATAAATATTTGTCACGGTAAAAAAGTATATTTTTTTTGTTAAAGGTATTGTCTTATTTCTTTTCTAGTTTCATATCTTTGAGATAAATGGAAATGAGAGCTTAGATTTGCACATTCTTTCAACTGTGATAAAACGTAAGTTATCCCTTACAAATTAAACATACTACTAAATCAAAGCTACGTTAACACTATGACGGAGATGGGTCACTGGTGTTCCTTTTATATATATTCTTACATACGCTCTAATTACAAATACAAATATATTCTGGTATTTTTCAATTATGAAAAACGGGAATTATTTAACAATTATAAAAACATCTAATCATATTTGTACTAAAATATTAAATTCAAAGAAAAAAGTAGTTTTTTATTTTTTTTCCGTGTATGAAATTTCAGTGATGAATAACTTTCTTTTAGATCTAAATAACTGTGAATAAGTGCAAATTTAAAAAAATATTGTTTGGAAGTGATCTGTGTTTGAAAGCCTTTACTTTTAACGCAAAAAAAAAAAAAAGAAAAAGAAATCGGTGTTTCATGCTGTATCTCATAACCATAAATTATTAAAGTGCTCAATATAATATTTTCATTCATTTCGACCTAAATTAGTACAAAATAATGAAAAATTTGTTTAATAAAAATTCCGCATCAAATTTTTATTGCTCAAAAATCTAAATTCATCGAAAAGAATGTATGTTTAAAGAAAGTTAATGTTTCTGATATCATAACTTATACAAATCATATCATAACTTACGGCACAAATTAATTTAACTTATGTCACAAATTAATTAGAATTCATACTATGACCTATATGAGTCACTGATGTCCCTTTTGTATATATTTTTTACAAACGCTCTAATTACAAGTAAAAGTATATTTTGCTATTTTTCAATTATAAAAAGCAGGAATTATTTAACAATTATAAAAATATAGAATCTTATTTGTACTATAATATAAAATCCAAAGAAAAAAAGTAGTTTTAAATTTTTTTTTTAGTGTATGAAATTTCAGTATGAATAACTTTCTTTTAGATCTAAATAACTGCGAATAAGTGCAAATTTAAAAAAAAATATTGCTTGCAAATGAGCCCGTGTTTGAAAGATTTTAATTTTAACTAAAAAAAATACATCGGTGTTCCATGCTGTATTTCATAACAATAAATTATTGAAGTGCTAAATATAATATTTTCACTTATATTGACCTAAATTAGTACAAAATAATGAAAAATTTGTTCAATAAAAATTTCACATCAAATTTTTATTGCTCAAAAATTTAAATTCGTCGAAAAGAATGTATGTTTAAAGAAAGTTATTGTTTCTGATATCATAACTCTCAAATCATATCATAACTTACGACACAAATTGATATAACTTACGTCACAAATTAATTAGGATTAGGTCTTCAAGCCATTAAGATAGAATCTTGGTCCTTGAAAATCTGATTTTCAATTCAAAAGATATTAAAGTGTTCTATTTTTGTCATAAAGGCACTTTTTACATTGTTACATCGTTAGTATTTGTGAATTCTAGGATGAATAACGAATTCTGTTTACATTATATTAAATACATTTTTAATTGTTTAATTGAATATTTATTTTTCAGATAAAAAAGGTGCTTCTCTTCGAGATCAGCTGTTACTCGCCGTTAATTGGAACAGACCTGATGTAGCAAAAAAGTTATTTCCTGATTGTGGTTCTTGGCCATTAGACATCATTGAAGATGCCATGACAGCGGCTCTTATCACAAACAAACCTGCCTTTGTTCGATTGCTTTTGAAACGTGGAATCGTCATGCGAGATTATCTAACAGTTGGATTGTTGAGAACACTTTATAACGAATGCGTAAGAAACAATTATAACTTTAACATAACTGCTGACTTTTTATCGCTATGAAGAGGATTTTCCTGCGTGGTAATGAAATAAAACTTGAATTGCAATTTAAAACGGAAATATGGTCTATTTTTTTTAATAAGAGATAGAACTCATGATCGATAGATTACCATACATTTATAGATATGTTAAATTTATTTGTAAGTAGTTAATTTTAAATGCAATTTTTTATATCAAAGAAATAAATAGAAAGCATAAATTTTACTACCTTTTAAGCAGATATACATGCTTTCAGCTCTGCTACGAACTCAAAGATGAAACAATCTTGATAAAACAAATTAACTAGACATGTAAAAAATTTCTTATTAAGTTTATTAAGTTGGTATTCGCCATAATATTTAATTAAATCTAAATAAATATACCTAGACCTGATGGCTGGGGCTTTGAAATTTTAAATCTAAAGTAAAAAATAATCATGAGTGAGTTTTTAAAACTGGAAACTACTCGAAATGCTACTTTACAAAAATAAACAAAGTACAAAATGCATGTCTAAAAAATGGTCATAGCTCGAAATGCATGTTTACTAAAATGGTCATAGCTCGAAATGCTATTTACAAAAATGGATATAGCTATTTAAGAAAATGGCCATAACATTTGATTCCGTTTTAAAAACTCTTTTTATGAGCATTGTTCTTTTTTTAAAGAATTAAGTAATGGATCCAAAAATTTTTTTAATAAGATACCGTTCATTTGCTTAAATCACTTGGTACGTAAATTTCATTAAATTAGTATATTTTATTGTGGCGGGATACCTTGTTTGGCAGGGCACTGCACTCACGTCCGTGAAAACTAGAGTTTGAATCCAGCCAGCCGAAGACCTCCGCGTGTAGTAAATGGTGACGGGTGCACGTTAAAACTGTCGGATCACAAAGTCCTCAACATTTCCATAACAAATTATACCTCTAGGGGTACCGAATTTGAGATCAATCGATCATTGGTTCAGCTCAAAATTACGGTCTGTTAATGAACGGGTATATGAATGGCATCACCCTAAATATAACTGTCGTTGAACAGCTGACCCAAATTTGAGTTTCCGGCAACCAATGTTCAACTCCGTAGCCTTTTAATAATCCAGTCGTAGTTTTAACCTAATTCAGAAGACAAGGGAACTCCTGGATCAAGTATTTGGAAACTTTTGCCTACGTTGGAGACTTTTTGATGAAACTTACTCGCATTTGCGTTACATAAAGAGGAAAACCACGAAAACCTCCCACAGTTAGCCTCCCGGCAAAGGGACTCTAACCCATGATTCGTCTACCACTGAGGATATTTTACGTCAGCATTGTGGTCGGTGCAAGTACGGTGCGAAATTCGTATCGACAAGCCATCGCTGGAATTCGAGCCCAGTTAACCTCATTGGAAGTCGAACCTTCTGTCCCTTAAGCCACTACTCGGGTCCGCCCTATAAACGTGTCTGATATATGGGTGACGAATTCTTCACCTTAGATGGCGCAACTAGAAAACAAGAACAATCGCACCCCTTGCCTGAAATCCTACGACGACAACAAAAACAGTACACTTTACCAACTAAGTTTATTTTTCAAAGAGAAAAATAAGATTTTGAAGTCAACATTTGTCTTCGTAAGTTTGCTACAGATGCTAAATACGCATTTCGAGCTGTGCTCAGATTTAAAAACTCACATAAAACTAAAACTAAACAATTTTTACCTCCTTTGTAACAAAGTTGATACCATTCTTTAATTTTTGCCATCGATGCGAGTGAAATCGAATGCTACGAGTAAGGCAGCATTTGCATTTTTTTTTTCTGAAGTATTTACTATGTTGCGAATTCGACTTCATTCGTTCGCTAAAGCTTAAACAAACATACATTTTGTGCAAAATAAAAGACTCAGTGGCAATATATATGATTTGCAATCTGTTCTCTTTTAGATATCTGAAAATGAAGCTGCACTAGTTGTCTTAAAAGACTTGATTCATAAAGACAGATATTTTAATCTCAGAGACATATCAAATTTTCTAGGTTTTTTAATGAGAAAACACAGGCATGATGTTTATCAAAGAGATATTACTTGTAAAAGAGGTATTGAATCAACAGGAATATCCGGAGAGCATTTTGAACAGCCTTTTCGAGAACTATTTATTTGGTCGATCATTGTTCTCAGGTAAGATATTTTTGCAGAGCTGACAATGTTATAGAAATGTAAATTTGCATATATTTGTGATTCTTCGAAAAGTGTGATATGCAAGAATATATATGTGATGTATTAAGTACTTTTTTAAAAAAAAATTATAGCATTAATCTACAGACTGTTGACTATTAAGGATTATATTTTGGCAACAAACCTTCCACATTAACCTCAAACAGTTTTTTAATGAATAATGTTCTTAATGAACCGGGAAAAAGGCTTAAATAATGGGAAAAATAGGGGAGAGTGGGGTCAATTGTAACATTTTTTACTTAACTATTTTTAACTAACAAAAAATCCAATATATTATTAGTATTAATTGACAGACGAGTAAAGTAGACTATCTTCTACTAGAAAAAATAAATAAACATCTTATTTTAAATGTTATTATATTAGTTATTAACAATTTTTGACAGTCGTGCACTTACAATTGTCCCCACTTACGGGCTCAATTGTAACAGTTCATAAATTCAAGTAAAACATAGTTAATTATACATATTATCATAGTTGTGATATATTTTTTTAATGATCAAAATAGAGTAAAAATAATAATGAGCAAAGACCTAAAGTGTTAAACCTTTAACTTTAAGGGGCTAAAAATTTTAATTTATGCTGTGAAAGGTGACAAATAAAATAATGCACATGCAACATAATATAAATGATATAGGAAAATATTGGTGGTTCTTAAAGAGTTAAGTAATGGTTTGCAAACATAAGATGATTTATTTCCAGCTGTTACATTCGTCCCTTTACTTATTGTTACAATCGTCCACAAGACGCCATTTCAGCTTCATTTGTTAAAAACAATGCTAGTTAATTAACAAAACTAATCTTTTTTATTTTTGAAATGTTAATTAAGGTGTCCACTTACATATTCGGTTAATAATTTTTATTTGTTTAAACAAAATTACTTTGTTACAATATAATATTCTAATACCAAAAAGAGTACTTACGTAGCGTGAAAATATCTTTTGTGATGTAACTCTTTCAAAAGTACATAAAAATGGTTGCCAGCAGGGGTGTACAAGTAGATTTATTAAATACACCTTGTGCGCCACCTAGGAACCAAATCTAGAACCCGACACTCGAAATTTTTACTCTGTTACAATCGTACCCTGTTACAATTGACCCCACTCTCCCCTACAAAAAAAGGAATCACATAAGAATTTTTTTAATTTGAAAAAAATGCAATAACATAATAATATATTTCTATATCATTATGAACAATCACTCGATAAGTTCTACACATCTGCTGTGCCTATTTATATAATATTTCCAACATGAATTTTTATATAAATAATCGTTTTCAAGTATAATTATCTTTTATATAAATAATCGTTTTCAAGTATAATTATCTTTTATATAAATAATCGTTTTCAAGTATAATTATCTTTTATATAAATAATCGTTTTCAAGTATAATTATCTTTTATCTAAAAAATCGTTTTCAAGTATAATTATCTTTCATCTAAATAATCGTTTTCAAGTATAATTATCTTTTATATAAATAATCGTTTTCAAGTATAATTATCTTTTATATAAATAATAGTTTTCAAGTATAATTATCTTTTATCTAAATAATCGTAATTCGTAGCACCCACAAAAATAAATTTGTACCAATAGCACGACAAGCAATGAAAATTGTCTCAGGTAAAGAAATAAACTATCTATGATTCTAGGTGCATTAATATACGATAAAATAATTTCGTGTAAAATTAAAATTTAAAAAAATTGCTAATGTTTGCTACATAAAGAGATGTGAGATTTTAAACATACCATGCAGATCTACAACGCAATGAATTTAACAGTTAAATGAATAGTTCCAAACAACAGCAACGCAAATAAATATTTGATAATTTAAAACCTCAAAGGTTTCGGTCTTGAATTCGCCACCAGTCTTGAGAATGGGTGCCTATTTTTGAGCTCTCAAAACATGTAAACTTTTATTACCATCATCAATATTTTAAAGCAAATGTAGCTTTAAAATCATACAACACTTTTTCAATATTTAATAAAGAAACTAATTTTTATAGTAAGTTATTATTAATCTTCATTCATATTATATTTTACAGGTGTTTACGATTGTTTTCAATTCGTTGCCCGCGTTTTAATAGTCAATAGTCTGTCAGTTTGAAACTTTAATAAAATAAATCTCATTAGTTTAAATGGTTACATGAAATAAAAATTAAGCTAATTAGAAAAGTTGTTTTTAATGGAGAGAGATAAAATTAAAACAAATAAAAGACAAATAAAAAATAATAGTAACAAATTGTTTAAAAACATCATGATGCTATGTCCGCCACTGCATTGCATTGGAGGCAAAATGTATCCTATGAAATCACACCTTGCTGGTTTGATTTTTAAGTTCATTTTGTTCCTTAATTATTGCTGTTCTATAAATTCGGACGAAAATAATTTTATAATTTTGAAAACTCAAAAGGTTATTCTAGATGTCTTTAATTGCCACTGCATTGTATTGGATGCTAAACAGTTGGTGCAGTTTCTTCACTCAAGAAAATATACATTGTGCTGTACAGATTGCATTCTGTAGAAGCTGAAATTTTTTAAATGAAATGGTGACTAACAGTTTATAACCGTTGTTGAACAGCCGAACCAATTTTTGGTTTACAACTACTGATGTTCCACTCCGTAACCTTGTAATTTCGAACTCAATGCAGAAGACAAGGGAACTCTTGGATTAAGAATTGGGGGAAATTTACCTTCGTAGAGGACTTTCTGATGGAACTAATCCGCATTTGCGTTACAGCGAGAGGAAATCCACGAAAACCTCCTATGGTTATCCTCACGGCAAAGGAACTCTAGCCCATGATTCGTCAACCATTGAGGATATTTTTACGTCAGCACTGTGGTCGGTGTGAGCCTAGTGCGGAATTCGCATCTATCAGCCGTCACTGGGATTCGAACCCGGCTCACCTAATTGGAAGGCGAACGCTCTATTCCCTGAGCAACCACGGTTCAACAGTAGTAGATATAATTTATTATCATTATACTAATTTTTCATAAAGACACTTTTTGAATGACTTCAATACAAAAAGTCGGGATAAAATAAGCTAATTATGCCAGATGAAATCATATGAAAGTGCTCAACTTTGAATTTCTTTTTATCATTTAATTATTGTTTCTCTGTAATTTAGGACAGAATTTTTTCTTTTTCGAAAATCTTTGGATTGAAATTCAAAAAATACTGCATTATATAAACAGTCAAATGAGTAATATAAAATAACATCACAGTTTTTGGTATTGAAAGTTCATTTTACCATTCATAGTTTTGTTTCTCAATAATTTAGGACAGAAATGGCATTGTTTTTCTGGACGGAAACCCAAAAACCATTACAAATGTCTGTAGTTGCCACTGCTCTGTATTGGAGGCTAAATGTGTCATATGAAAATGAGGAAAAATCAATTTATGTAGATAAAAAAAAGGTAAAAACGAAGTGATTCTTTCTCTTGAAAAAATATATAAGTAATTTATTAATTAAATCATTAATTTATTATTTAATATTTATTAATATTATTATCATTATTTATTTATTATATTATTAATTATTATAATTATTACTTATTATTATTTTGTATTATAATTAATTATTATTATTGTTATAATTGATTAAATATTATTATTATAATTATTATTAATTATTATAATTTTAATTCTTATAATTAATTATTATTATTGTTGTTGTTATAATTGATTAATTATTATTATTATTATTTAATATTTATTAATAATTTATTTTTATTAATAATTTATTTTTATTAATTAATTATAATTATTTATTGTATTTTATTTATTTAATTTTTTTTCTTTGAACAGGAATTCGAAAAGATTGCAATAGGTGTTCTCGAGGAATGTGATAAAATGGACTGGAAGAAAACCTCTGAAATTTTGAACTTTCGGGATGGCTATTGGGGAAATATGACATTATTGGATCTGGCAATTTTGGGTTATGACAGGGTAAGACCATTGCTTCCTAAAAGCAGGGCGTCCTGTGGTTCCTTAAAATTATGATAGTGGTATATAAATCTTTATTATTTATATACCAATTAAATTTATTTCACGTTTTTAAAAGGTGAACATAACTCGTTCCTGATCTCCACAATAACCCATCCATATTTTGATAATCAAGAATTTAAATTTGTTTAAAAGATGGCATGTTCATTCGCTTTTATCTCCATTAATTTAATGACTTGTTAGCCTTAACTAGCTAGAAATTAAGAAGGCGATATGTTAAACTACAAGAATGATACTCACTTCATCAAATACCGATAATTTTACCAAATTTATCGAACAAATATCTGTTTATTGTTGGTTATTATATTTGTTTGGTTATTATTTTTGTTTGGTTTTTATATTTGGTTTGGTACAACTTAACTCATACACCTTCAAAGCTCTCGTGATTTCTCATATATTTTTTCCAAAAAAATCAAAACTCATAAAATCATTACATTTTCCTGGTATATTTTTCAAAACGTAGTAAAATAGTCGTGAAATAACAAGTTGTGCAACAATACATATATTTTCTAATTTAGCGAGAGCATTTAAACGATCAGAACTAATAAATTTATAATTAGTTTCTCTGTTTTAAATTTTAGATCATCATATGTTTGATTAAGTATTCACTCATTATTTCGAAGTGTTCAGCTCACTATCCATTGAATATTTTATTATATGAATATATGATATTGCTCTGAAATAATTATTTTCTTCTAAATTCATAGGGGTTCATGTCCTCAGAAACCTGCATAAAGCTTACAGAACAATTATGGTTTGGAAAACTTGAAAGCAATACTGTTCTCAGGGTAAGTTTCATTTCCATTTAATAGAAATTGGAAAAAATTTGAAAGCTCATTCATACTTGTCAACTTTTTTCGCTTTTGACTGGAGGTTTTTTTCAGAATATGTAAAGTGGTATTAAATTTTTTTTATTGACACATTATTTTCTATCTTATTTACAGCGTAAATAAATAAAAATTAAAAGAGTTTCAACCACTTTTTAAATTTTTAATCGCCAATGGCATTCTTACAGGGCGTTTGCATCTATTAAATAGAAGTTCAATGAAAAGATTTAAGCGAAAAATCTATTTTGAAATTTTGATGTCATACTCTTGCGTACGTGTATAGAACTTTTTTGGGAGACAATGCATTAGAATAATTTAATGCAAAAAATATTTTTGCGTTTCATGCAATTTTAATGTTTTTAAAATATAAATGTTCGGAGCTTGTTACAATTATATTTTGTAAATTTTGAAATTCATTGGGATTAAGTTGGAAAAATAGGAATAAAAATTATAATCACCTTTACGACTCAACAGCACTTGAAATTTAATGCTAAAAAGAACAAGACTATTGTCTTGCGTTCTAGACGATATAAATAAAATTGATTGTATTATATGTCAAAGAAATAAAAAGTAATTGCAAAAACTTTTTGTTTCCTCTGTAACAAATTTTGTGTAATTTAATATTTATCATAAGTAGTGAATTAAAAAAAGTTGTTATCATAAGTAGTGAATAAGTAGTTATCATAAGTAGTGAAATAAAATAATCTTTTTACACTTTTGCCGTATTTTTTGCCTTTGTAGGCCTACGAACTACTACGTTTTTTACAAAATTTCTAATGGAATAGTAGACATTTAAAGACCAAAATTTTTAGATTTTTTATAATTTTGCTTATATTTTAAAAACCTTACCTCGATAGAGCTAGAACAAAGTGGCGTTGTAAGTTGCGTATGAAACTTTTAATCATTTATATGTAGTGGTGCGGAAAATAATTTCAAATGAATAAAAAATAATACACATTAAAACATAAGCTTAGGTGTCACTAGAATTTTTTTTTACAAAAAGCGATGAAAGTTGGCAGCCCTGCATTTGAAAAGGGAGTTTAATTTTATGAATTCTTATTTCTTTACTTCTCTCAGAATAACTACTTAAAAAGATTAGCACAATTTTATTGAAAAAAATTATTTGTAAGGAAAATGGCATTCCAGAATGACAAGGCACATGTTCATAACAGTTTTATGAAAATGCATATAAATCGGTCCACAGGTTTGCTAGATATAGTAGAATATATATATCTTTTAAAAAGAAATTAAAATTTATAAAAATAGTTTGAAACCGAAATCTACATTTTTATGAGAAGCTTATTTTTTGAAGTTTAAATTTTAATTGTTTGGTATTAATTTGGCTTTATATTTTACTATAAAATAATTTTAAAGCATATTTTATGTATGCATAATTCCTTTCTTGCTTAACTCTTTTTTTTTTTTGTTATTCATATCTAAATATGGTTTGTGAAGTATGTTAATTATTTTAGATCATAATGTTAAGGGGCGCAAAACTGAATTTCTCCCCTGACGTTGTAAGCCCTTAATTCATAAGTATAACTCTTAATTGTTTGATTTTCAATTTCTTGTAATTAATGTTTCTTTTGTTAGCTTAGCCTTACTATCTTCAACCCTTTACTCATCGGCTTAGGATACCTCAGATACAGACATGATCCTGATGCAGAAAGGGAGCCAAATATTTTTGAAAAAATTTACTTTTTTTATTCTTGCCCGGCAATTAAAATGATGGTGCTTTTTGTAAGTAATTTCATAAATATTACTTTTTAATTGCATTTTAGAAGAAAAAAATCTTTATCAAACATATTCTTTTGTGAATTTTTTGTTGAATTAACGTTGGTTTTAATTGCTTTGCGGAATCTGATTCCAAAAATTAAGATTCCTATTTATTACTTCCTCTTACTGAAATTAGTTGCAACATTTAAATATTTTTCAATTGATTATTGATACTGATAGTTTTATGATTTTGTTGGAACATTTTTTCAGAGATTTCAGGGTGCTATGCTATCAATCACCAACTGTTACTCATCAAGATTTCCTTAAATCGGTACTAAATTGGTTTCAAAAGTCTAGTGCTCGCACACTTTAAAGCCACACCAATTTTGAAAAAACTCTTCACCAGTATGACTCCACTTACATAAAATACAGCAACTGATTTGGGACAAAAGTTTCGACCTAAATGTAGCAACTAATTTGGGACAGAGGGAGTGAAAAATACAAATAACCTATTTTTTGCGATAATGTTTACAATGTTTTTTTTTATAATTAAATGTCTGTTTATTTTTCTACAAAAGCAATAGTTGGCCAATGCAATTTGACAGATGCAAAAACAAATGACAGTTTTGTTAGCTTGTATGATATTAGCTCACCATGTCCTTGTTAATGCCTTAAACCTCTTTTTCTCCTCCTGGCGGAAAATAATCGTTATAACTTTGGTTATTCCCTATTTTATAATAATTGAAGCAACAGTAAATACTCACAGATATTAAAAAAGGAAGATAAATCTCAGAAAAAAAATGATAAAACTATGACGTTCATTTCTGAACCAGAATAGAGAAATGTTGGTTACGGTAGTAAAATGCACTAAAGATAGCTCAAAAATCGTTAAAACCCGGACATCCAAGAAGAATTTTACACAGTTTCAAACTGTTAAGTATCCCTCTCTTAGTAAGTGGAAAAAAGTTATATGGCTTTACGCGATGGGCTTTTATGAGATTTAAAGTACAAATTGAATAAAGATATGATGAGAGTTGAGTTTTTATACAGAGAATAAATGATAGAAGATACTTAAGATTTGTTGTCTAGACAAATGAGGCATTGCGTTAATTTATTTTCGCTGAAGTGAATGAGATTAAATACGAGACGACCAGACAGATAGTTTAGAAATTATTATGATGCTGAATGAATTGAAATCAAATTCCCGTTCATAAGATGCAGTGTAGAGGAAATGTAAGAAAATGTCAATTATTTAAAAGCACATATCAAGTGATGTCTTAAACGTGCAGTTTGAGTTTTATCTAAAATAGAAAGTTCAAAGACGATATAAATACTCTTTGCAGTAAGACAATCTTGATATATGAATAAGAATAATTATAGTTAAGCTAAAATGAACAAGAATAGCAGCAATGTTCAAGTTTACATCTTAATTTAAATTTATTTTAAATTATTTTTTCGAACTAAATTGTAGCTACCTTAAGCAACTCTTTTTGTTTAGCAAAATACTTGCTTTAGTAAAGTCGCACAAAAATAACAGCGATGTGCAAGTTCTCTGCTAATTTTAATTTTCTTTTGATCCATAAGCAAATTTAGCATCTACCATAAGCAATTGATTTTGTTTAACAAAAATACATTCTAAGTCGCAATGCAAGGACATTATTTTTCATAAACTTTTTTATATGTGGCTAAAATGTGATAAATTTATAACATATGCTCTTTTATTTGACAGTACTCCTATTTGTGCTATCTTTTCTTATTTTCGTATGTGATACTTTTTGACTTCCGAGATCTTGTGAACTGGCCAGAATATATTCTTCACGTTTGGGCATTCAGTTTGATTCTGGACATTGGAAAAGAAGTATGAAGATCTACAGATTATTTCAGTACAAATGTGAAACGTTCAGGGCTGAAAGCTAATATATACTACCCTACAATAATGGAAGAAACTCTTTCAGAGTTTTTTACATATTTTTAAATTTCTCAAAAAATACTTAGAGGATTATTTTGTATCTTTAGTGTTTGCAATTTTTCATACTTATCTATAAAATTTAAAGTTTTTAGAGATTTGAGGGTCTGGCAATAAATTACGACGAATATTTTTGAACACGCTATGCCAGTAAATCAAGCAATACGTTTGTGACTTGTATCGATCACTTTGGTTATCATTTAAAATAACTGCATAAAATTTCGTAAACTTAGCTTAGATATTCATGAAGATACAGACATTTTCATAAAAAGTAAAAAAACTAATTTTTTAATATGACTTAAAAAATATTCAATAATAGTCAACAAAACTTTTGGATCAACTAAAAATTAATAACGAAACTATCGTTTTAAAATTTGAAAAATATTTGTTAATAACTGTGCAAGATATGAATATGTTACTGTTAATGACCGAAATTGGTGGTTATTCATTTCCACAGGTGAAAATTGACAATCAGATAGTAGCTTTGATAAATGTCCGAAATATATGCTAGGTCTAGTTAAGTGCCTCTACTCGATATACATTTGCCTGGTATGCCATGCATCAATGTTTTTTTAAGTTTCATTGCCACTGCCTGGCATACATTTGCCCGGTATGTCCTACATAAAGGTTTTTGACGTCAAGTGCCACTGTTCAGTATGCATTTAACCGATACTCCGAACTCTGATGTTTCTCTTAATCTATCCTTTACAGACATTAATATATCGAATAAATATAATAATATCAACGAATAAATTAATATCAAATCGGATATAACAAATATTTCAAAGATTCACCAAAGCGATTATGTGATTGTTGACATTCACGGGTGAAAGTTGACATTCTTTTGATTTCTGTCATTCACGGTAACAAGTATATAATGCAGTTCTTTTATATTGCGCAAGCGCGGAAAAAATTAAAAAAAAAATTTCCTTCAGAATTTTGTGATGAATCGTATTTGGCAACTAATGAAAAAAGTTTGATTTTAATATCTTAAAAATTTAAAAGAAATTACAACAATTTTCTAAGCAGTTTTGTACTTTTTAAAAGAAAGTTCAAAATGATCATGGGTTTTTCACATATACCATTTTATTGTATTGCAAATTATACTGCTCTATAGTAACAAGATGTGATTGTATTGCGACAGGAAGATGCGATTGTATGAGGAAAAAAACTCTTTGAAATATAACATTCTTTAATAAGGAGTTGGCCATGTACTTTTTAATAAATCTTGTTTCATAATTCAAAATTAAATTTCTTAACTAGTTGCAAATGAAATTAAATGAATTGCCGATTTTAGAGCTAAATTGTTACAGGGGTTAGAAAAAAAATTATTTTTATACTCACTCTAAGTAATAATCGTTCGTTTAGCAGTCGATGACTTGGAAGATTATCTGATGTTGAACTTAACGAACATAAATCAAGCAATCAAAACTACAGAGTAAAATTGTTGTTGTAAAAATCAAAACTTTTGTATGTAAACTTTTCAATCAAATTTCTTGACAAACATATAGCCTAAACTGGCTTCGTAAATTGCTCCAGAAAGATTGAAATACTAATTAACAGATTACGTATTAGCCATGCAAGATCAACACACAGACACCAAATGAACCAGCGCTTGCCTGCTCTAGTTACAGAAAACCATTAACCATATTTTGACAGTGATTGACTTTAAAAATTAAGAGGTATTACTTTAATTGCTATTTTCCTAGTTTATCTACTTTATTTGGTGCATGTTCACAGCAAAAATTTACTAAATTTATTGAAGCTACTTCTTAATTTAAATCGTAGTTTCATATAGAACAAGTATTCGGCGCGAAATAGCTTATCTCGCACGAGAAAACAGGAACTAACTAGCTAACAATGTCTTCATTCAAAGCTCTAATGAAATCGATACTGACTGCTGCTAGTTTCATATTATTTTTGATAAATAGCTACAGTAGTTTAGTTAGAAATGTATTTTTGCAAAATCATAATTTTGAATTTTTATTATTTTTATTTTTAGATTGTTCAGCAACCAAGTGATCCAAAAGATAATAAACTAATGGAATGGTTACACGGCTATTTTTGGAATAAATTAGATGTAGTTTGGGTGATTTTCTTCTTTGTTGGTGTTTCTTTAAGGGCTCTATCCCAATTTATATACATTTCTAATTGGGTAAGATTAGACGATATCCATCTCATCTACACATTTAGTTGCATTCTTAGCTATATAAGACTATATGAATTTTACATGACCATGTCGCACATTGGGCCAAAACTTATAGTCTTAAAGAGAATGGTAAGTAAAGCCTTGATTTATATAATAATGTGAAATGAAAATTAAATTATTTGTAATTTTTTTTACCTTGAAAGACGCATGTTTTATATTGTCTATAAACCAAGTACCAAGCCTGAGAGATTTTGGGCTTAATTTTTTATAAAACATGATGAGAATCACTATTTGAGATGAGAACAACTCGCAGGATACTGAGAATATTATGCAAATAAATATTAATTAAACATCATAATAAAAATTTAGTATTTTGGAAATTCATATAAAATTATATCAATGCACTGCAAAAAAATTTAAAGTATCATCACACTAAAAATGGTAGCAAATATTTTAAACCTAAGTGGTGTAGTGATAACTCTTGGTTCTTGGTGCTTTATCACACTAAGAATTAAGGATAATTCCTGGTGTAGTGAAAACTCCAAGAGTGTTCTCTTACACTATTAGCGAAAAGTAGCTGCCACCATTTTAAGTATTTAGTAACACTGAAATTTATAATTATTGTACAATTTGATAAAAAAAAGAGTTAGTAATATTATTTTTATATATAAAATTATATGAATGCTTATAAACTGTGAGATAATTTTAAGTATCTTCACACTAAAAATGGTGGCAAATATTTTACACCGAAGTGGTGTAGTGATAACTCTTGGTTCTTGGTGTTTCACTACTCTAAGAATCAAGGATAATTCCTGATGTAGTGAAAACTCCAAGAGTGTTCTCTTACACTTTAGTTCTTTCGCATTATTCCCATGCGAAAAGTTGCTGCCACCATTTCAAGTATTTAGTATCACTAAAATTTATAATTATAGTAAAATATGATACACACAAGATTTAGTAGAGTTGTTTTTAAGATTAAATATATTAAAGAATAATTAATTTAGGTTGCATTTATGTACACTGATTCTATAAATAAATTTAGTTTTTTAATCTAACATATTCCCAGTACAGAGAGAATATTACGATGAATTCGAACTTAACCATCACCTCTTACATCAAAAAGCCTCCACACGGTCTGTTATAAGTAGTCCGCGCAGACTGTTTAAAAAGTGAACCAGTTGTGCGCATGAACCCAAAACCTTTTATATAAGTCCTAGTCCTAGTGTTTTTATTTTATTGGGCACCTGGGCCGCAAAGCGGCCCCTATCCCATTCATCTGGAATTTTGACACAGTTTTGGTTGAGCATTGAGGTAAGCAGGCAGTGGAGTTTCAAACTCCACTGCCTGCTTATGAATGTTTCAAACACTTTGCTTGAATAACTAAAAAGGAATAAAAAATAAAATAAGCAGCTTGCTCTAAACTGCGTGTGTTTGATTTTGGAGTTGTTCAGAACTGTATCAGCATGAGGAAAAGTTATTTTCAGAAAAGTTGATGATATTATTTGTTTTGATAGTTATGATATGAGGCGTCGGAGGTGAAATGTGCAGCTATTGGTCTGTAGTTTTTATCTTTGATATAATTTTCAAATTTAAAGACTAAGTCTGATTAAAATTTGCTGTTTTGCATTCTATGGCTTTATCTAAAAAATCTGCGTTTAGCTTGTATATATGCAGTGATAGTGTTGGTATTTTGAGGTCTGCATGTATATTGGTATTTCGTATGAACCATCTTGCACTGGTTATTTTTCTAAGGATCTTGTTTTGGCATTGGTTTAATTTCTTTAGTAGATGTTGAGGTATCGTTGTCCAGGCAGGTGAGGTTTATATAAGTGACTGAGAGCAATTTATCATATATATTTGAGAATTGAATCTGTAGTGGTTGACAAGTGAATAAGGCAAACCAATAATATTCATAAATAAAACAAATTTTTAGTCATATATTTGCTACCACTTTCTTATTTCAACTAGATTTTGTATTAGATGACTCGTTTGGAAAGTGGATATCCTTCACAGTGGTCTGATCGGACTGCCTATAAAAAACCGTGTGGAGGCTTTCAGTTAAAGGAGGCGTTGACTTAACAGAGCTGAATCGAAGAGAAATTCTATATTATAAAAATATTTCATAACAATCGACAGATATTTTAAATCAAAAATATAATTTTTCTTACTTCACAACTAAAAACATAGAGCTTTTATTAGTACAGGATGCATAGCTGCGTAGAAGACAATAATAAATTGTGAACAAACTATTAGTGATATTCAAAGTATGAAAAAATCAGTGTAAGCTATGAGCAGTAATGAAAGAGATATTTTGTTTTACTTTCAGATTGGTGACCTTATCGTATTTTTTCTTATTGTTGCTGTTTGTATTTTGTGTTATGGAATTGGTCGTGTTGCACTTTTACACCGTGAACGTCAACCATTTTGGAATGTTATTACAGAGATTTTTTCACTACCCTATTGGCATCTATTCGGAGAATTAGATTTAGATGAAGACTCGGCAGGTATACTTTACATTTGAATATGCATAAATTACTATTTCTATATTCTAGTTCATGTTCTTTATATATAGTATCTAGTGATCGCGAATATACACTATCTACTAATAAGTATTTGGACACCTATGCAAATGACTATATCTGCGGTCCTGAGATACGTCACGCCCTCCACCGGTATATATCGTGTAGGGAACAACATCGGCATTAGTCCCATGCAAGATGCCTACAGTACTATTTTGAATGACAATGTACTTCCTACTTGGCGGCATTTTTATGGGGTGGACCTCTATTACTTCTAGGACGTCAATTCCAGCTGTCATGTTGCGAGGGTCATCAAGGCATGGTATGGTGCCAATGGGGTTAATCGAGTGGACTGGCCTGCCCAGACCTGAACCCTAGAACCTCTGAGACGAGTTGGATCGCCGAATTAAGGGGTGTACTACCCGTCCAATATTGGTACTGAGTGGAAGAAAATACCACTAGCCGTCACACAAGGACTTGTGGAAAGTATGCCCCGGAGGGTTCACGTTGTAATTGCGTCTAGTAGAGGCTCTACCAACTATTGATTATGAATATAGTTTGTTTTTCTTTTCATTCATACGTGTCCAAATACTTATTGGTAGATAGTGAATAATATATACAGTGATCGCTTGTAAACTAGCGTCCACATTTCAAAAATTGTGAGAGGTAAAAAAAAAATTAAATTGAAACATTTCTGGTGTAGTGGTTAGACGCAGCTTCATTTTCTTTTCATAAAGTCAGGCAAAATATTGTATTTAGATCTTTTAGACATGGGTTGCATTAATCTGTTCTTTCGTTTACAACGGAAAAAAATATTTAACAAATTTCGTTACCAGCAACGGTTAAAGCAATTTTTCTATTGTGTAGGCCGATTTCCTAACTGTGATGAAGACCCCTCATCTTGCCACCAAAGTCCTCATGCTTGGATAGTTCCTATTATGCTCGCTGCATATATGCTCATTGGCAATATCTTGTTGGTTAATATGCTAATCGCTGTATTTACGTAAGTACACAATAAATAATGTAATATAACATTTTCATTTCTTATTGCACTCACTCACGAGAAAATCAATTTTTTAGACATGTGTTTGATGAAGTGAATACGAATTCAAGAGAAATATATTTATTTGAAGTTTATGTATCCGGACTTCAGTTTTCCAGAAGATCAACACTCCCGCCACCTTTTCTCATAATTGAAGATTTACTCTGTGGAACATATTACATATGTTTAAAGATATACAGAAAAATATATTTAAAATGTTGTTGCTGCCTTCATGTCACGAATGAAAAATGTAAGTGTTTCTAACCTTCTTAATTCTATTTATAACTCGTTACAAATACAATAGGAATCCCAAGGTTACGCTTTTTCGCATTCCCCTTTTTTATCATCTCCATTTCCATGGTTTCGGCAAATCTTACTTTTTCCCCACGGGATTACGTTTCAATAAGAAGTTTGAACCTACTTGCGTGGTTAAAAATCTAGATTTACAGAAACCATGGAAACGGAGAGAAAAAATGTGGAGAGTGAGAAAATCGCGTAACCTTGATACGCCTAGAAAGTGTGGTGTTCATTTAAAAGTACAGTTGTTTTTTATAAAAAAAAGCCTATTATTTTTGTATTTAAAGTAGTTGGCAAAACTTGTATTATAATATTTGATTCTTGTATATACAAATTTGGGTTTAAACTTCTTTTTACACGCAAATAGTTAGTAATATAAATATAAGTCTAGTAATTCATCTTAGCAAATATAAGTCTAGTAATTCATTTAGGTACAATTTAAGTGCGATCGAAATTGGAGCAATTTCTTTCCGAAATTGCTAACTCAATTGCTAATTATCTCTCGTCGGAAAATGTTAATGTTGGGAGTAATGTTACGTCTAAATTAATTTTTTTCGGTTTAAATAAAACTTTATATATTCACTTTTTTGACCTGTGAGAATAATAATATTTTATATTTTAGGTCAAATGCAAAGACGCTTAAGACGAGTATATGTTGGAAACTTAAGATTATTTGAAAAAGAGGCTCGTGCAAAATATCTCAAAAAGATTGGCAATCCGGATGAGGTTGCCTTGGAAGCTGCAAAAATTGATCAAAGGTAAATTTTAGAAGCTTAAAAAGGACTGACTAATTCAGTTAAAGCGGATTCAATAATTTAATTAAATATAATTCAATAATTTAACTAAAGAATCTTCTTTACTTAAATTATGATTTAATTGATTAAATGATTTAATTGATTAAATAATTTAATTGATTAAATAATTTAATTGATTAAATTATTTAATTGATTAAATTATTTAATTGATTAAATTATTTAATTGATTAAATTATTTAATTGATTAAATTATTTAATTGATTAAATTATTTAATTGATTAAATTATTTATGTGATTAAATTATTTAATTGATTAAATTATTTAATTGATTAAATTATTTCATTGATTAAATTATTTAATTGATTAAAAATGAATTAATTAAAGAGAATTCAATAATTTTATTACCGAGGATTCACTACAGTTTTACGCTGTCTTAAACATTTAAACACAAATGTTCGATTTTCGAAACGCGTCCCTTTTTCAAAATAATAAATACTGGCAACTATATTTTTTCATTGTAAACATTAATCTTGGATAAGCAACACATCCGTATCCATTAAAGTATTTACTACTACACTAAAATCTATGTTTTATTCTGAAAACTCACCGACTACCTAGTATGGTGGTTAGGGAGCTGACGTCATATCAGAAAGGTCTCAGGTACGATTCCCAGTCAGAGGTATGCTGTTTCATTCTTTTTTCTCTGTCTATCATTCTTACAGTCATAGCAAGGTAGGCCCACCTAGAATGGTGCTCCTGGAGGAGTGATCAGCACATCTGCTCTTCTGATACCCGAATTACGATTGTCAATACGAACAGAGGGCATTGGAAAAAAAAATTATGAAAACTTGCATTTGTTGTATATTTAAAAAAAATTATGAAAACTTGCATTTGTTATGTATTTAAAAAAAATTATGAAAGCTTGCATTTGTTATATATTTAAAAAAATTATGAAAACTTGCATTTATATATTATACATTTAAGCCAAATTGGCTGGTAAATAAATAATAGGTTAACTGAAGTGGGGGAATTAAGTATATATTGTCACTTTTTTCCTAAAGGAGGTTTTATTATTTGCCACTGGTCAATACCTCTAGAAGGTATTGAACTGGTAAGCTGCAAAGGGTACGGGCCTATCTCTATTATGCAGGGGCCCCAGGACTATACAATTGGCCTTGGCATGATTCAAAAGTGGTCACTTGAAATACATGAAACTTCAGAATGGGGAAAAGATTTTTTCTCCTTTGTCCCTTCCCTCAAGTTCAGTTCAAGTTTTGTTCCCTTCCCTCAAGTTCAAGTTCCCTCAAGTTCAAGTTCAGCTACCGGATCTGACCAATTTACGAAAGCGCCATTTAATAGAAAATCTAGTAAAAATAAGAAAGTGGTACCAAGTCTAAAAATTTATTTAATTTATGAATATAATTGGTTTGTCTAATTTACTTGTCAACCATTACAGATTCAATTCTCAAATATATATGATTCGAATCCCGCTCAGGGCATGGATGTTTCTCTCTACTTGTTGTCTTCTGTTGTGTGTGATGTGTGAATGTGGCTCACCCTGAGAACGGGTGTCTGTGGTAGTGTAGCGTGGGTAATGTTGCTCTCCTCCATCACTATGATCATAAAGTGCTCACCAGGCAATACCGAATGAGAAACACCTCCGGAATCTTCCGAACGATAAGTTCAGAACCTGCAATTAAAATTTTTCTTTTAAAATGTTAAGAAAATATTTTCATAAACACTTCCAAAACGCACAATTTTCCGTACAACAGGGAGTATAAGGGAAAAAATCTCTTTTTCTATATTTTATAATGCTATAGAGCAGGGATGGCGAACCAATGGCACGCGTGCCATTGGTGGCACGCGACAGAATATTTTGGGCACGCTACCAATCACAAAGTTCACTATGAAGCATATTAACAATTGAATTAAAATTCACGAAAAACAAAAAAAAAAAATGAAAAAATTTTTATGAAAAATTAACAATTAATGCAAAAAGAAAACAATTAATAACCATAAAAAACAAGCTAACAATAAATAACTAGCAAAAAAATTAACATATAATAACTAATAGAAAACAAAACAAAAGAGCAATTAAGCTATGCGAGTGAAAGCGAAACCAAAGCTGCACAGGACGCCTAAGCGAAGGCAAGGAGACTCGAAACAGTTAGTCTCGCCAGAGCACAGCCAACGCGCTAATTTGTCGTCCCTTGGTCGCCAAACTAAAACATCTTCTCTGTACATTCGCTTTCCTGAGAAGGTATTTATAAATTAAGTACATTTAAACATGATAAAGCTTGTAATACATGTTCAAAGATAAACTTTTCTTATTATACAACATTTATTTGTATTTATAGGCACTTTTAAACTGTAATTAATTCCGAATACTTTTGAAAAGCGTAGTATTATATTTCCCTGTGGTGAAAGCTTGAGTAGACACAACTGTATTTTAAAGTTTATTTGTGTTATATTTGCGATTAACTGTTATTTAACATGGCTAGTTCAGCAAGAAAAACAAAAGTGCAAAATAGTAAGCATATGAGAGAATTTCAAACTTGGTGGACAGAAAAATATGGCATGATTAGTAAAGGCGACAAAGCAGTGTGCGTTTTATGTTCTGGAACAGTGGTATGTAGAACATCGTCTGTAAAACGGCATTTTGAAACAAATCATAAATTCGTTAGTCAAAAAAGCGAACCAGAGCAAAAGGAATTAATTGCAAGTGCAATGAAAGACAGAAATAAACAGTCCACTTCTATGATTAAATATGTCGGCAAAAATTGTCATACGAGTGCGGCAAGTTACTTGGCTGCAAATATCATTGCTCGGCATAGTAAACCTTTTCAAGAGGGAGAGTTTTTGAAGGAAGCCTGGTTAGCGTGCGCGCCCTCACTTTTTGATGATTTCGATAACAAAGATAAGATAATTCAGCGCATCAAAGATACCCCTCTATCTAGAAATATAATAAAGGAAAGAATATTAAAATTGGCCGGAAATGTAACAGATCAACAAAAAATTGACATTAACTCCGCTCTTTTTATATCGCTATGTCTTGACGAAAGCACTGACATCACTAAATCTGCACGCTTAGCTGTTTTTGCTCGATATTGTGTAGGAAACGTCATTAAGGAAGAATTAATTGCGATAACATCGTTGCTAACAACTACAAAGGGCACAGATATTTGTACGGCTGTTCAAAATTCGCTTATTGAGAAAGAGATTGATTTGCAAAAAATTGTTTCGGTAACAACTGATGGTGCTCCAAGTATGGTGGGCAAAAAAAATGGTTTCATACGTTTATTTCAAACATACGTAGGGCACTCGATTCTTGAATTCCATTGCCTCATTCACCAACAAGCCTTGTGTGCTAAGAGTGGTTTAACATCTCTTGATGATGTAATGGCGGTAGTCACAAAAATAATCAATCTCATTTCCTCGCAAGCTTTAAATAAGCGAAAGTTTGATGCTCTGTTGGATGAAGTCAACTCGGTGTATAATGGCTTACTGATGTATAATAATGTTCGCTGGTTGAGCCGCGGGAACGTACTTCAAAGATTTGTTGATTGTTTGGAAGAAATCAGACTGTTCCTGCAAAATGAGGGGAAAATTGAAAAATACCCACAGTTGTTGGATGTTATATGGCTTTCAAAATTAATGTTTTTTACAGACATATGCCAACATTTCAATGAATTGAATGTGAAGCTTCAAGGCACGAATAAAACGATTATCGTCATGATAGATCTCATTCGAGCTTTTGACGCTAAACTGCATGTTTTCAGGAACGATATTATTACAAGAAACTACAAGTATTTTCCAAACTTGAAAAGAAGTATCAAGGATTTAGATATACATGAGAAACCAGTCGAAGAAACAGTAACTGGAGAATTTATTTCTGTTATTGATTCTTCAATCAAGGAATTTTCAGCGAGATTTTCCCAGTTCAAAGAATTATCAGAAACACTCAAGTTTATTATGTACCCTGATGTGACTTCATTTGATAAATTGAACTTGTCCCAATTCGATTGGTTGGAAATTGAAGAATTTGAAATGCAGCTGATTGATTTCCAGTACAGTTCAATATGGATTCAAAAATTTATTGAAACAAGAAAAGAGTTAGAATTAATCGAAACAGAAAGATTGACAAGCAATATAAGTAAAAATGCCAATAAAAAAATTTTGGAAGCATGGAATTCGTTACCAGACACATTTAACTGTTTGAAGAAGCTGGCTCGTGCTATTTTAACTATATTTTCGTCTACCTATGCTCGCGAGTCATTATTTTCAGAGATGAATAACATTAAACACTCGCTTAGAAACCGTTTAACAGACGACTCCACTTCAGCGTGCATTCAGCTTAAACTAACATCTTACAACCCTAATATAAGTTATTTGTCATCTAATCTGCAACAACAGAAGTCACACTGATGTTACTTTAAAGTTTAATTATGCATAAAACTGAGACATTGCATTATTTTCGTAATAAATAATAAGTTTTGAATTAATAAATAATAAGAATTTCGTAATAAATAATAAGTAAATAAAGAGTTTTGAATTGATAGTATTTAGTATTATTATTTTCCCAATAATCACGTAAGTCAAAATTGTTTGATGGCACGTCTATGACTTCATTAAACATTTTTCTAGAAAAAATGGCACGTTGATACATAAAGGTTCGCCACCCCTGCTATAGAGTATGGGAGACATTTTGAAATTGTTTTTGTTAATTGAAAACAATGGTAACAGCCTAGCATGTTCTGAGATAAATATTCATAAAATTTAAGTGTTTAGAATTACGTACCAACGGCAATCTGGTTAACAATATGCACTGTCCGCTTTGATTTCGCAGACAAGCTAGCACCCATCGAACTGAAGCTGGGTGAATTTCTAATTTCCCCCAGGGAGGAATCCTCAGTACAGCCAACATCTCCTAGAAGAAGAAGGCCTAAGCACGGATCAATTTAGAAGTCCGACGTAACGAAGTGCAGTGAATAAAAAATAAGAAAAATGTCACAACGTTCGGGCTACTAAGGTGCGCAGTGGTGGTAAATTCGAAAGATGTCATTACGTTTGGACTACTAAAGGATCAAATTTCTTGTTTATGGTAACCCGTGCAGAGGCCTTCTCTTTTCTAGGAGGTATTGGTCATATTCAATCGCAGCTCAGTGCTTTATCCACAGTGCCATCACGACTTCTGTTTTGAAATAAAGCGATTTATATATGTTATAAAAAGTCTTGTCAAAAATGAAGAAAAAATAGTAGACATTGAGAGTTGCAAATTAATATTTAGTCGACAAAACAAAAACTCTTCTTAAGGTTTTAATGTTTTTAAAATCCTCTTTCTCAGTGTTTATTTTTTAAAAAAAATTATTTTTTCTTGCCTAATTATTAATTTGCGATACCAGTGTGATTTTAATCTTCATTTCTGACAAAAGTTCTAAAAATAAGCAGTATGGGATATGAATCATGGAACAGTTTGCATTTAGTACTTGTATCGTTAATATCTCTTCTCATTATATAGGGAGAATTTAGGGAAGGGAAGAATATTAAGGAAGGGAAGAATATAGGGAATAATTTTTTTTCTGTTGCGTGAGATTTTTTAATAGATCTTAAATGCTTTCACGTCCCGGATTTCAAATTAGCAATCGGTTTATTTCTACAAGCAACAGTTTTTAAGTAATTTGATCAGATAATCTAAAGCAAAATGTTTTAAAATTCACCCGAGTGACTACTATGTATCCCCACTTCTCTGGTACGTAGGACGTAGCAGGAAGAATACGATAATACATTTGAGTTCGTTATGCAATAAGTTAAGATCATATAGCTATTGTTTTAAGTGTTATTTTCAAAAGAGCTGTTAAGAGTTTTGATATCCATATAAGCTAATAAGCTCTTTATAGACTTAGAAAGTCATTCAAACAATAAACTAATTAAATTTGCAATTTTGAAAATATTTGAACCTTTCGGGACATTACTAATTTCAGGTTTGAAATCCCTACACCCAAATTAGGTAAGATCAAGTACTTGTATAAATGCATCAAAAATTTTTTAAGCATAGTTATAAATAAAAATAAAACTCTAACTATTATAAAAAAAAAATTTGATTTGTATTTTTCAGAATAAGCTATTTAAGAGATTTGGTGAAGAAAATGCACCAGCTACAAAATGGGAAAACTCCAAAACGTACCTCCAAATCCGGGAGGATCTTAAAATCAAAAGAGTTTTTGACACCCAAACTGAAGGTTCAAAATTTTTCAAATCAAGATGAAAAAACCAACGAAGAAGATGAAGAAACTGCATCGCAGTTAGACATTGACGAATTTGTTCTACAATGGTCTACAATTAAAAGATGCGCATCTGAACAACAATTAGCAAAATCTTGGGCTGATGCAGATAGTAGACTAAAACAAATTGAAAATTTTTTAACATACCTTGTGACAAAAGTTGAAAACATTGACCAAACTGTCACGAAAATGGCTCAAAGTGGTGTTTCTATTTCAAATTAAATTCTTCCTTAGTGGGATCAAAATTCGTAACCTAATTTCCTATGCTACCTAAATTTCAGAACATGATAATAAAAAAGTCATTATATTATAGATATATATATATATGTAAGATAGGGAAATTCTTTTTTTTTAATTACCAATTATGTTTAACACTAGATTGCCTAAGGAAGTCATTTTGACTGCTTTTAATTTCAATTAGAAAAACAATGATGTATATAATGACACAATTTCTTAGAATTTTGTCACTTTTTGTACAACATATAATTTTTTTTATTGTTAATATTTACTAATAACTTGGTATATAACTGTAAATAATATAAAAAATGTTGAAAAGTAATTTTTAAAAAAAATTATTTACGCATTCACAATCCAGTCATTTTGACTACTTTTGGGCAATATAGGTATATACTAATTTTCCGTCTTTCTAGTGTTAAGAAGCGAGCCTAATTTAATAATTTACAGAATAGTATAAAATAGAAATCCAACGTTTCATAATTTACCGAGCATGATATAAAAAAAAAAGTTCTCTATTTTATGATTTACCAGACATAATAAAATAAATTGTCCTTATTTTATAGTTTACCGATTATGATAAATAAAAATGTTCTTTATAATCATTGTTGCCCTTTATTGTTTTATTGTTATTATATGATAAAATAAGAAGTGCTTAATTTCATAGTTAACCGAATACGATAAGAAAGTCCTCAATTTTATAGTTTACTGAGTTTCATAAAATCAAAAGTTCTTCATTTTATAGTTTACCGATCATGATAAATAAAAATGTTCTTTATAATTATTGTTGCCCTTTATTGTTTTATTGTTATTATATGATAAAATAAGAAGTGCTTAATTTCATAGTTAACCGAATACGATAAGAAAGTCCTCAATTTTATAGTTTACTGAGTTTCATAAAATCAAAAGTTCTTCATTTTATAGTTTACCGATCATGATAAATAAAAATGTTCTTTATAATTATTGTTGCCCTTTATTGTTTTATTGTTATTATATGATAAAATAAGAAGTGCTTAATTTCATAGTTAACCGAATACGATAAGAAAGTCCTCAATTTTATAATTTACTGAGTTTCATAAAATCAAAAGTTCTTAATTTTATAGTTTACCGATCATGATAAAAATGTTTTTAATTAAAGGTTACTGAGCATAATAAAAAAAAGCCCTCACTTATATTTTACCATGGATGATAAAAAAGTCCTCAATTATAATTTAGTAGTTTACCGAGCATAGAAAAATTAGAAAAGGCCTGCATTTTATAGTTTATTTAGTATGATAAAAAAGAGTCCTAATTTTATTGTTTACAGAGTATCCCAACTTTTATAGTCAAACAAGCATGATTAGAAAAGTTCTTAATATAAAAGTTTACCAAGTGTGAAAAAAATAATTTATAGTTTACCGAGCATAATGAAGTAAAAATTCCGTAATTTATAGTTGGTAATGTTAAAAAAAAGCTTTAAAGTTTTTTTCCCCAAACTATTTTAAGAATTCGTTACAATATAATGAAAAGCCACTAATTTTAATTGTTCGAAAAAAACTCGTCTTCAGACAGTAAGCTGTTTCTACATACTCAGTTGATTCATGTTATTTAGAAAGCAATCCGCAATATTGTAAGGTACTTAGGTGGAAACAATATTAGGAACTGCTTTTTTTTATAAATTTATAATTAATAAAGCGAAGTAAATTTATATTATTGCAAAAATATTGTCCCATCTATGAGCTTCAGCCCTTTAAATGTAGTGTATTATTATCTATTTGAAACAACAACAAAAAAAGAAAATTAAAGCTTTTTATTGAATATCACAATATTTAAATACTTCAAAAGAAAAAAAATCCCTTTCTTGAATATACCTTCTGTAATTTCTGATAAAGTTTATATAATCGTTCAAAAAGAACTCATAAAGGTATTAAGCAATATACCTGTATCTTTTTCAATTTTTCAATAATGCTCAATAATTTAAGAAAAGTATCACGGGTTTTGATCCAATGATTTTAAATATTTGATAAAGATTGTTTTCCTAATTGTAAATAATTCTTAAATTTATTCATATTTTCATATTTTTTTTTATATGTGATTCATAGCTTTTGCAGAGAATTCAACATTCATCGTGTATTCTTTGATTCCATTATTGTCATACAATTTAAATAAAAAATCATTTCGCTTTAATGTTTTGTCATAATTTTCTCTGTTTTGACACATTGCATTTTCTGTTGTCTATATTTACTTGTAGAATAATGAAAAGGAAAACTGAATTTCAGTAGTGATTATAAATTTCAAAGAAATACTCGCAATAACCCAATAATAATTGAATAAAAAAAGAAATCAAAAATAGTCGAATGAATAGAACAAAATTTAAATTGCAAGGAATGCAAATTTTTGCACCATTTTAAGCTTTACAATTTTGAATAAAAACACACAAAGCCTGACTTAAATTAGTTAAATAGTTTTTGAATTACATTAATAATAATAATAATAAAATTTTAATTACGATTACGATTACGATTCAACCGATTCTTTCAAATTTAGATTTTTTCGAATTATAATTACCTAGTTTAAAATGATGGAGAAGTTTTAAGCCTTACACTTTCATCAAATTAATTAATAACACTTAAGAAATAATTATTAATATTATTTTTTAACTCAAGGAAAGGAGTTTTATAAGGGAGTGCAAGTAGTTTTGAAAAGTGTAAGAAATAAGACTAAAATCACCAACAAAAAAAAACTTTTTTTCAAGTTATTTATAAACTAAACAAATCGGACTATATTTTTTTAATTGGGAGTACTTCCCCCAACACTATTGCAAAGTAATTAAGACAAATAGATGACGTCTCATTAAGTATTTATTTATTTCACGTATTCTGTGAAAAAGAACAATTTTCATTTGAAAACGTAGTCAGATGTTATGTGTTCATTTTCTTAATTTTTAAGCACTAATTTTGAGCAAGGTATATATATATATGTATATATATATATATATATATAGCATAATAAATTAACATATATAGCATTATAAATAAATACAAAAAGCATGGAGTAAATTAAGAAAAACAATACGTTTTATTTATTGCGTTTTATAGCTGCAAGTAAATAGAACTCATAAAATAAGTTCAAAATATAGAGAAAATAAGGAAAAAATGACAGAACAATGAAAGAAGGGAAAAAAAAGAAAAATAATAATAAAAATAACAAGAAACCGGAAGAAAAAAAAATCCGAAAAAAGTGACAAAAATTTTAAAAAATCCGGAAGATAAAAGATATAATCTTTTCATCAGCTCACACGATTATATCCACAAAAAAGAGTGCTTTCTAATATTGTATCAATACAGACTAAGCAAAATATATCTATACAATAGTGTAAGGAGCACTCAAAAAATTTTATAGCAAATAAAATAGAACACAATAAGTAAAAATATTACGTAAAAACAGAAACTAAAATATAAAGAAAAAACAGAATAAAACATGAAATGAAATTAAAAAAAGCGAGTAGCGAATTCAAATGAATTTATATGAACGGGAAATGTTTCAAAAATGATTTAAAATATAAGATTGCCAGATTGCAAAAAATGAAAACAAAAGCGCAAATTGAGATAAACGCGAAACTAGAGGATTTTTGTATTAAAGTGCGTTCTTACTGTATTACTGAAGTGCGTTTGATTTGTTAGTTATCAAGGATGGGCCCAAAATGGACGTGCGCAAGGTAATATTATACTAGATAATTTAAAGAAGTTGACAATTAATAATTATAAAAAATAACTATTTATTTAAGAAAAAAGAATAGAAAAGAGAAAGGAATATGAATTGCCTGTTTTGCACATAATTTTAGCCACGGATTTGCCCGCAATGGATTTGCACAACGAAAAATTATGTAAATTAACAAAGAAATTCCTTTAGTAAATAACTTTAGCCACGGAATTACCCAACATGGATTTTCACACGGAAAAATTATATAATTTAACAAAGAAATTTTTATAGTAAATAATTTAGGCCCCGGATTTGCCCGAAATGGATTTGCACATGGAAAAATTATATAAATTAAAATTTTATTTGTTGTAGTTTTTTTTGTAAAATTTTTTGAGTGCTCCTCACACTATTGTATTGATATATTTTGCTTTGACTATATTGATACAATATTAGAAAGCACTCTTTTTTGTGGATATAATCGTGTGAGCTGATGAAAAGATTATATCCTGTATTTTCCGAATTTTTTTTAAATTTTTGTCCCTTTTTTCGGATTGTTTATTTTTTTCCCTTTTTTCATTGTTTTGTAATTTTTCCCTTGCTTTCTCTACATTTTGAACTACTATACTATATATATATATACTAACCCTATCCATCTCCGGGATCATGTGTTTGGAGAAACTTACTTTCATGGAGGACTTTTTTATGAAACTAACTCGCATTTGCGTTACATGGAGAAAAAAGAGAATTATTAATTACAAATTTTTAATTATCAAGTTTAATATATTACCTAATACCTTCGTTACCTACATCTTCGTTATTACCTAATAAACACGCTTCTGTGCTTTAGTAAGTAACGTGCCTTAAGTAGATTTCCTCATCCTACTTTTACGCTTCTATTTTCATATTTTTTAATCTGGCAAACTTGTTACAAAAACGTTTTCAATAATTTTTGAAAAATGTCGGTAAGTTTAAGTACATTTGAATTCTCTACTCACTTTATATATTACATTTTGTGTTTTATTCTCCGTTTTCTTGGTTTTTTATTTTCTAATTTTTGCTTGATTGTTTTATTTTGCATTTTTTGCTTTATTTTACACTTTTTGCTTTATAAGTTTTATTTTCGTTGCCGTTTTTGGTGCTCCTCACTATTGCATTTATATATTTTGCTTTGGCTATATTATACAATATTAGAAAGCGTTTTTTTCGGATGTAATCGTGTGAGCTGATGATGACATTACATCTTTTCCTTATTATGTTGTTCTGGGATTTTTTTGTTTAACTTTTGAATTTTTTAAAAGCCTTTTTTTTTCTTCTTCTTTAAAAAATTCTTCACATCTTTTTTGCTGCTTTCTACATTTTACTATTTTTCTGTATTTTCTTTAAACCTTTAAGAAAAGATTGAAATAAAGGAGTCGCTTAATTAGAAATTATTTTTTTAAATTTTAATTTTATTATAAACTAGTGAAAACAAATTTGGCTGGTATGGTGTTAGAAAAAAAAACTTTTTTGTTTGTAAATTACGCAAAATGGCAGATATTTTTATTTTTAAAAAATCTAAAAACAGTCGAGTGTTTCACACTAAACCATTTTTCAAAAAATTCTAAGGGCAAAACTGTATTAGCATAATTTTATACGAAAAATAGAAAACAGAATCCAAAACACAGCATGCTTATATAGCAAATTGTGATTTGATTACGGCCTTGTATTTTGCGTGTTTTTAAAGTTATTACTAAATAAAGTAAATATCCATCATCAGTTTAGTTATGAAAACTAATAAAAAGGGATTAAAACATAATTAGAAGTTCTACTCTCCGTCTCCACCCCTATTACTATTGAATTCCGTCGAAAGAAAAAAAGCCTCCTTCACTAGTACTTAAAAACGTTAGATTAGTATGCAATTTGAAGCGGAGTGGTAATGTTATAATAATATTTCTTTCTTTATTTATTTAACTAAAACTGGGTGCCTGGGCCGCGCAGCGGCCCCTAACCCATTCATCATGTAATAATACATTGAGTAAAAAACATTTTGTAATTTAGCAACATTGTGGTAGCTATTCAAAGGTCAAGCACAATTGCTTGATAAATTATATATTGAAATGAGAATATTTTAAAAACAATTTGTAATTAAAACTTCATAATTAAATATCTAAGAATTGAATCATAATAAATTAAACATAAATTGACATTGGAATGAATCATGATTTTTGAGATATCAGAAATTTTCATTAATTAAAAAAGCACAATTGATGTTTAAGCATTGAGAACCATTTAAGAATTTAATTATGAAATGACATTTGAAATGAATCATGATTTATGAAATAATCAGAAATTTTCATTAATTAAAAGCACAATTGATATCTTAGCATTGAAAACTTTTAAGATCATTGAAATTAATTTTAAATTAAATGTGAACTTGAGATGCAAAACAGTTTTGAAATGAGAGATATATTTACATACTCCGCTTTGTACAAAAATATTTTCTAGTGGTTGCGAAATTTAAATTATTTTTAGTTTATCATTTCTCATTTTAAGTAATATTTCCTCCACTACATATATAAAATACAAAGTAAGCAACATTTTTACAGTTATCTCGTTTTGACACTTTTAAAGAGTGGGAATAATTAGCCTACAATTTCAGTAAAACTTTTGCAAAAAGACAATTCGTGTAGGATACCATCCTGTAGTATACAATATCTATAGAATACAATTTGAAGTGGAGACAAAACGTTATTATTAGTATATAATTTTAAGGGAAAGGCGTAACACTAGTGTTTATATACAATTTGAAGGGGAGTCGAAAGTTATTTGCCGTTAAAAGATATTCACGTAAAATACAGTTTGACTGTATGCCTGAAAATAAACACTAATTTTTCTTATAAGAAATTAATCTTTCAAAATAATCACTATTAAAGTATCGTGAAAACCACAAATTCATATTTAAATTCCGTCATTTGTTGAGTGTTATAAAAATATTATATTTAATTTAAAAATGCTCCAATGAAAAACGATTGCGTATTGATTGCGTCAGTGACAAAACAGCCACTAACATTGCTTTAGAAAGCGCACACTTCTTTAGAGATTCGATAAAGGAAGTCATCTTTAGTTTATCTTATAGAATGATTTTAGTCTAGTTTTCATACTTACAGTTTCGGCACCGACTCAAATTTATTTTACAAAATATATCAGGTAAGATAAATTCTGCCCTTTATATATTTTTAAATAAGATTCTTATATTTATGGTAAAGTTTTATAATTTATTTAGTTATTTTTAAATATTTAATTTTGTAATGCAAATATAAATTAGATAAACACTATATGCTAATTCTATATCAAAACAAATAAATACGGGATTAAATTATATAAATACAAATGCATATCACATATACTATACTGGAAAATATTACAAATACATATTACATATACTATGTAAATACATATTACTTATGCTACCTAAATACATATTACTTATGATATGTAAATACATATTACTTATTCTACGTAACTACATAGTACATATGCTATATAAATACATATTATGAACTTATACTTAATTATATATTCATATTACATATAACTAAAGGGTAGCGGATTAAATGATATAAATATATATTATATAAACTGTGGAAGATACTTTTAAGTAAAACTAAAAGAAAATGATTAAATTATATTAATTTATATAAAATACATACTCTATTTGTTACTTTTAAGCAAAACTTAAAAATTAAAATTGTATATATTACAATCATATATACTATACAAACACTACATGTTACTTTAAAATAAAGCTGATGAATAAGAATTAAATTATCCATCATAAACACGTTATATGCTAATTTTAAATAAAACTTAAGGGTGTACAGACAAATGGAATACTTATGTTATTTTTATTTCAGAAATTCTCTGTAAATTTTGGCTGACTGGTAAAATTGTATTGGACTTTCATATGAAGTTACAAAACAAAATACTATATTTTTAATTAGAAAATTTCAAAAGAAATTATGAAGGAAAAGTATAACTTCTTGATTTTTGCTCTAATTACAACTCAAAATTATTTTTATTCGTCTTATTTAATTATAGCAGTTATTATATTGTGATTGAACGTGCTTATTACTTATTTCAATAGTCATATTTTATACGACTAATAAATATTATATTATTTATTTATGAAATTTTATTTTATGTTTTTATAGTCCTATGCCTTTTATTAATCATCAACTAATGAACTTAAATGAACTGACTGCTCCAAAAGGCAGTACATATTTTCTTTACAAAATAACGTATAGTGGAGGTCCCAAATTTATAAAATGATAGAATTTCGTCATTATTTAAGTTTTCCTAAGACCACATGAACTCAGTTAAAATATTTATATTTTTCCTGAGGTGGAATTTGTAGATTCCTACAATATTTAAAGTGCAGTATTATAACAAATAAATTAGATATGTTTGTTAACTTTTGTACGCACTTAAAAACGTCACCTTAATATTATCAGGTTTTATATATTTTATGTATCGTAGTGGGCCAATCATTATAAATCAACTTCATTTATTCAAAAAAGAAATACATAGCATAGCTGCCAACAACTACGGATTTTCCCCAGTATTTTATTTTTAGATTTAAAAAAGCAATAAATCTTATACATTTTTTCTTAATTTTTGGATTTACAAACTTAATTTTGACTATCGCTAAATGCAAAAAGAGTAACATTTGCAGGGATGCCAACTCCTCTTTCTGCAAAAGTTCCAATAAATCATAGCGAATTAAATAGTAAAAATGTAGAGTGCGAATAATTACGCCTCCTCTTTAAACATGTCAAAACGGGTAACTGCAATAAAGTTGCCTTTATATACTTTGAATTTTTGATATGTGGTGGAGGAGAATTGAAAAATATTAAACTAAAAATAACTCAACTTTGTGACCACTAGAAATTAATTTTTTACAAAGTGGAGCGAGTTGACATCTCTTCATTTTCTTAAAAAAAAAAAAAATTAAAAAAAAAATTAAAAAAAAAAATTAAAAATTAGAGAAGTCAAAATTTATGCATTTACTAAGCTTTAACATTAATTGTTAAAATAATTTTTATAATTGGGTACTTAAAATTATATTTTTCAAGAAAAATAGTTCCCTTTTGATTTTACTTACTTTTTATGAGTAACAATGTCTGAAATTATAAATTTCACGACGTGTTTTTAACCTACCCTCATGACATGGGGGTCGTGTTTATAAAAACATTTTTTAAAAGATATTAAAAAAATAAACAAAATAAAAAATTTAACAAATAAAATTTTTAACTTTTTTAAAAAACATTAATAAAGTTAAAAAAAAGTATTCAAATAAAGTTAAGTGTTTTTAAGTTTTAATGGAAAAAAATACTAAATATGTACAAAGTAATACAAAGTAATGTATATACAAATATATGTATATACAAATATAGTAATGTATATACAAATATATATACAAAGTAATGATTAGTATGCTTTTTAGGCAAATTTTGGAATAGTATCCCTTCCCTATTATATAAACTCCGAATACTATTTTTAAGTAAAACAAAAGATTAAGGTATTACATGCTACAAGTGCAAGCCTGGCAGATACTGCGCTTGTGGTAAATATTTAAAAACTAAAGCTTTCAGAATTTTTAGTAATCTTGCCAACATTTTAAAAGCCTCACAATGATCTGAAACAAAGTGGCGTTGTATATGAACTTTTAAAACATTTATCTGCAGTGCTGTGGGAAATAAGTTTAATAATAAAAAATAACACATTAAATCATTAGCTTAGTTACCACTAGAATAAATTTTTATGAGACGAGTTGAAAGTTGACAGCCTTGCAAATATATGTTAACTCTTAAGCTACTTTTAAGTAAAACTGAATGATAAAATTTTAAATGAAACTGATAATATATACACTACCCTACAATAAAGGAGGAGACGCTTTCAGTTCTTCACATTTCCTTAAATTTTTCACAAAACACTTAAAGGATTGACGCCCGGTGGCTGAGCGGTAGCTCTTCGCGCTGTCGTGCCACAGGTCCTTTGTTGGATTCTCGGGCCGGGCAAGGTTGACTCAGCCTTTCATCCCTTCAGTGGGTCGATAAATGAGTACCAAGCATGCTTGGGAACTGAACACTGGGGGTTCCGCTTTCGGCTGACCACCTGACCGGAACATCTGCTCCTGCACTCCAGAGCCCAAGGTCAAGAAAACTGAGATGGGCACAATAGGCCTTGGCCCTCTATGGGCTGTCGCGCCGCTGAGTTTAGTTTAGTTTAGGTTTTTTCTTAAAGGATTATTTTTTAACTTTAGAAATGTTTAGTTCATGCAAATATTCATACTTAGGAATAAAATTTAAAGCTTTCAGAGGTTTGAGAGACCTACAATAAATTACGAAAAAATGCAACTATTTTTGAACACCCTGTGGCAGAAAATCAGGCAATAAGTTTGTAACTTGTATCGATTACTTTAGATGTTATTTTTAATAAGTGCATGAAGTTTCGCAAACCTAGAGTAAATATTTTTGGAAATATGGCCATTATTATAAAAAATTTATTTTTTCGCCTTACGTTTTTTCGTTATAGATATTGAATTGAATTATGCAAAATTTTTGGATTAATTTAAGATTAATTACAAAAATGTTGATTTAAAATTTTAAGGAAATTCGCTAAATTTTATGGTATAAAGAAAGAAAACGTACAAAAAAAAACATACTTTAATTGGGGGGGGGGGGGTGTTCTCCTACAATGCTGGCCTCCTTTTTAATAAATCTGGTTCAACAGAACAAGATGAAATTTGTGGATAACCCTTTATCGCTTTGAGCTTTCTTTTAAAAAGTACAAAAACTACTTGGAAACTGCTTAAAACTTCTTAAATTTTTAAGATATTCAAAAAAAGCTTTTATCATTAGTTGCCGAATGCGATTTCCTACAAAATTATGAGAATGCTTCTTAAACTTTTTTTTTGGGCATGCGCAGTTTAAATTACTTAGCTTAAATACTCATAACTTGTGCAGTTTTTTACAACTTTTTTTAAAATTCTAAATCAACAATTTTGTAATCAATCTTAAATTTCTCAAAAATTTAGTTTAATTCCATTGAATATTTATGAAGTTATAGCAAAAAGAAAAAAAAGAAAAAGAAAAAAAAAAAAAAGAAGAAAAAAAAACATGAGACGAAGAAATTAATCTTTCATAAAAATTTCCATATCTCCATAAATAATTGCTCTAGGTTTACAAAACTTTATGCTGTTACTAAAAATAACAACTAAAGTAAACAATAGAAATTATAAGTTCCTTGCTCAGTTTTCTGGCATAGGGTGTTCAAAAATACTTGTTTTCTTTCATAACTTAATGTAGATCTTCCAAACCTCAGACAGCACTAATAATTCTTTAAGTATTTGTCAAAAAATGTCAAAAACTCAAAGTATATCTTCCTTTATTGTATGGTAGTGTATATTATAAAATTCTATATACTTTGAAGTGACTGTTTCAAAAGTCGTTATTCATGTATTTTTAATGAGTATGCTTGATATTATCTTTACCATGACATCACTTTGTAAGAACATTTTTGATGTAAACTTATTCAACTCACTAAGACACAGTTGTAAAAAGTGGTTTATATGTGAAAAACACTGGTCTGCCAAACACTACAGCTTTTGAAAAAAATTTTATACAGTGGTAGACAATCAGAAACCAAAGCTTTCAGAATTTTTAGTAATCTTACCAACATTTTAAGAGCTTCACCATGAAAGAGCTGCAACAAAGTGGCATTGCATACAAGTTTTTAAAATATTTATAAGTAGTTGTGTGGAAAATAAGTTAAATTGAATAAAAAGTAATACATTAAAAAATAAAGTTAATTAATAGTAAAATTAATAAAAATTAATAAATTAAAACTTGTATTAATTAATTAGAAATTTTATTAATTAATTAAAATTTTTATTAATTAATTACAAATTTTATTAATTAATTAAATTAATTAATTAATAAAAAGTAATACATTAAAATATTAACTTAGCTACCCCTAGAATAAATTTTTACAAAAAACGTAGAAAGTTGACATCCCAGAAAACGCTTATATGCTAAAAGTAGTAGTTCATATTTAAAGAGCAAAGTAGATAAACCTGATCAGCACGGATGTTAACTACTGCGCTGTTTGTGTAGTATTTAATACAGTGTTAGACAAATAAAAACTTATTCTCTCAAAACTTTTAGTAATTTTGCTATTTTTTTTAAAAGTCTCACCAAGCAGGTTGGCCACAGTCTCTAAAAATTTAAAAAATGTTGATAACTGCTCTATGTGTAAATCGTAAATTTTACAGGCTTTAATTTTCATTAGGAATTCATTTGGTCAGTTTTATTACAGATATTTAATTTACAAATAATTTTGCTCGTTGGATATTAATTAAGGCATTTTGCTTCATCAATCTTTTCTAACAGTATTTAAAATTTTGTGTTAACTTGCCAAGCAGCAAAGTAATGTTTTCTATAAACATTTGAAATATTAACCTAGTGGTGCGGAAAACAACCTTAAATTAAATTTACAAAATGAAAGGTAACACATTTAAACAAAACTTTGTTGCCTCAAGAAGAAATTTTCCAAAAAAGCTTAGAAATTTGGTTGAAAAACTTAGAAAGCTGGTTTAGTAAAAAATGATAATACCTGGTTTAGTAAATAATGATTTTAGAAAACCCCTAATCATTTTGAGCTTATTTTAAAAAGCACAAAGACTACTACGAAAATTGCTTGAAACTTTTTAAGTTAAGATCTACAAATTGCATTTTTTTCAATAATTGCCAAATAAGAATCACTACAACAGTATGAAAAAAAGAAAGCTAAATTTTTTGGCGCATGCGCATTGTAAAAGAATTACTTTAATTACTTATATATTGCACAATTTTCGGCGATATTGTCTTCAAATTTTAAAGCAATACATTTTAGGCTTATTTTAAAATCCTCGAAATTTTTTTAAAATTTTATTGAATAGTCAAAGCAAAAAAGAATTAAGAAAGAAAAAAGGGTTTTTTAGAAAAATGCTCCATAAATATTTAAGCTAAGCTTAAAAAAGTTTGGGCATAAAATAACCAAAATAACTCTTACAAGTTAAAAATTTATTGCAAACTATTTTCTGCTTGTAATTTATTGTCGGTCCCTCAAACTTTTAAAAGATTTAAAAGTTCAAAATGTAGTGAAAACATGGGGAAAAAAATAACAGAATAATGAAAAAAGAGAAGAAAAAAATTATTTAAGAAAATATTTAATAAAAATCCGGGGAAAAAGATATAATCTCGTCATCAGCTCACGCGATTATATCTCCAAAAAGGAATGCTTTCTAATATTGTATCAATATAGCCAAAGCAAAATATATCAATACGATAGTGTGAGGAGCACCCGAAAGAATTGAAATGAAAATAGAACACATAAAGCAAAAAATATACGAAATAAAACATAATGAGCAAAAATTGGAAAATAAATCAATAAAAATTCAGAACAAAACACAAAATGTAATTTATAAATCGAGTACCTAATAAATATGAACTTACTCCTTTCGGAATCTTTCAAAAATGATTTAAAATATTTTCATAATGAATTTGACGGATTATAATATACAAAAAAAGATTTAAAGCGTAAATAGAGGGATCTTTTATGTAGCGTTCTTACTGAAGTACTGAAGTACGTTTGATTTGTCAGTTAATTAAAATTAAAATTGTATAATTAAATATCTGCCTTATTAATTGTAAATTTTAAATTGTCCATTATAATATTATTACCTTGCGCATATTATAATATTATTAACTATTTTCGGCCCAATCCGAGGTTATTAACAAATTAAATACACTTCAGTACTGCAGTAAGAACACACCAAAAAAAGGCCCCTCTTTTTGCATTTCTAACCTCCATTAAAAATTTTTAGCTTTATGTAAGATAGGTCAAAAACTAAAATTACCGATATACAATTTCCATGCTTAATTATCAGTCCAAAATTTCATAAAATTCCTATTAAATTTTGAACAATAACCTGTGGGTCTAATATTTACCTAACTGAACCTGGCGCCATTTTCTCCAACTACTTAAATAAAGTTATTAACAATTTTAATAAAGATGGTTTTTTTTGGATTACCACTAATAATCAACCGATTATAGAATTTATTAAACATAATAAAATTAATTCTATTGCTCAGATGAATTAGTTAGAGCCCCTAGCGGGGCTGATGCTAAGATAACCATTACATATGAGTATGAGTGAATTCTATTGTGACTTTTAATTTCCAGGATCTCTTCAATAGCATTCCCCTATCTAAACTAAAAGATGTCCTTTCGAGTAACTAGTATGATTATAAAAACATCCCTGATTGCAATTTTGATTAGTCGGAAATTCTAATTAATATTTGTCTTTTTAATATACCTTCACGATGGAAAAAGTTTTTTATTCAAATTGATGGAATATCACAATTGATGGAATAATTTTTCATCTCGCTTAGCTAACTTATTTTAACACTATTATGAAAAAATTTATATTCTTAATATGAAATTTTTTTAGTATTATTGATGATTTAATTATCTTTAATTTTCAATATTATACAATTTTTAAAAATAATATTTACGCGAAAAATTAATCTTGCTCCGTAATCATGATTACAACATTAATCTTTTGGATTATTAAAAGAGAAGAAAATATGTGAATTGTTGCTTTATAAAAGAAATGATTTTAATATAAATAAACTAATTACTTGGAATTATAAAGTTTCTAAAAACATTTAATTCAATACCATTTTTAATCAAGTGAATAGAATTAAAAGAATAGTAATGTTTATTTATCCTAAAAACAAATAGACAAACACTTTCAAAATTTGATCAAAAACAATGCATACCCAGCAAATGTAATAAAGTTCTACATAAAATCAATTAGTTCATTGTATGTTATCAATCATATAACTAATTATTATAATTAGTTATTATTATTAATAAATTTACTAAAATTTTCTATGTTAACTAAATTTATATTTTTACAATGTGCACATCCAATTCAGGAAAATCCGTAACTAAAAAACTGTGCAAGTTAAGTTTTACCTCAGAGTTAATAAATTGAAAATTGAATTATAACTTAAAGCAGAAATATACTCCTTTTTTTTGTGAAAGCTTAAACACTAGGGTGGACTTAAGAAACGTCGTAAGAAAGAAAACAGTTGTTTGAATTCCTTTGACGATACGGTGCTATTTGCTATGAAACTATATTCTGAAAGATTCAGCTAAAATATATATATATATATACCTAACACCACCCGAAACAAAAAAGATTTTTTAAGGAAAGAAACTATTTGCGTACAATTGGAAACTATCGAAAAAATTTTCACACATAAGAAGTTATAAATAATAATTTTATGAAACAAGATAGGCATAGAATGTCAAATTAAAAAAAAGTAACATATTTATGAAAAAAAAATCACTTTATTTCAGATAATTCAATCAATGATACAAAACATAGAACAATTAACTATGAAAAGTTTATTTTCAGTTAAACAAGCAAGGTGCTTGCTCTACAATATCAGTCACCCCAGAGACTCTGTATACAAACTGTTTATATAGTTATTTAATTTTCCGTAATTTCATGATGAATGGGATATGGGTCTTCTGCGCGGCCCAGGTGCCCAGCTTTTGTTAAATAAAGTAAAGTAACTATGATAAAAATCGCAAATTTAGCAATTAGAGTATAAGCTCAACCCTTTCGCGCCGACTGTCACAAATACTTACCAGCATGAAACCGTAGCAACCAGGGTAAAAAGATAAAACTGGTAAGTATTTCTTTAGCAGTTTATTTGTGGGTGGGGTTATAATTGTTTGATTTATTTTATTCACCACTACTTTAGTTCAAAATAAAATTATTTGGTTACACTTTGAACTGATATTGATTACATATATGATTAAACTAACAATAACTAAGTAAAAGTTAAGTAAGTATTTCAAATCAGCAAAGCTTACATTTAATCTACCGTTTTTTATTTATTTACATCCTTATTCTGATTTTGTACAAATGCTTTTATGAATCACCCGTCCCCAAGGGCTTGGTTAATCCTTATTTCTCTTAAAAATAAAAAAATCTACAGAATCAAGAATTAAAAGTTTTGAAACAGCAACAAAATTCCTAACTATATTATATTATATTATATTATATTATATTATATTATATTATAATTATAGTCACAACTGTATTATCCTGATTTCCTAACAATATTCTTTATTTATTCATCACGTGAAGATAATTTTTAAGGCATTTTCATTTCTTTTTCAAATTTCTTCAAAAATAAAACAAATGAGAACTAGTTTACAATTTGTGTACCACAAGTGGTTTAAAATAATTTATATCGCTACTTTTAATACTTCTGAATCTAGTTTCTCCCAACTAATTAAAGTTTTAGCGAGTTTTAAATCTTGATACAAAATATTTAATATTTTGGACCAGTTTTGTTATAGGTATACCACACAAGTGATGTATACGTAATAATTAAAATATAAAGGAGTTTTTAAAGTTTAAGCCTGAGTTCACAAATGAATGAAAGGTTTTGTATTTTGAAGCTAAACAAACTTTTTGTTTTAATGTATGAGGTTTGGTCTAAAAAATGAAATTAAAAATTATTTTTCCAACTACTATACATAAATAATTCAAAATTTTATGAAAAATGCCGTTTTGTTGCAGTCATTTCGCGGTAAGGCTTTAGAAATATTACCTAGTTCAATCAAATTTGTTAGATTTTAATTTTCGTAAAATGAAGTAGTTGTTATCCTTGAGTAGCCGTCGAAAGCTACGGAATCTCCGCAATGTTATGTTTAAAATGGGAAGTAAATCTATACATTTCTTTAGTCTGTAAATAATTTCTAAAATCTAGAAATAACTTCAAAAGTATTTAAAAAATTCATTCTGCAAAATTTGGAAAAATTAGTATCTATGAGATCAATAATAAATCTACCTAGTGTTTTGTATTTTCATAGAGGAAATACTTGTTATAGGTCCTTTAATGAAGGAAAATAATCGGGGATTTAATTAGATTAAGATTTTGTGAGATATGATTTAATAAGAAATCAATATTTAGGTAAATTCTAGTTTTTCTGAATTTTCAAAAATATTTTATCTCATAAATTTTGAATTTTCCTAATCTGAAAGATTACAATAAAAACTCAGAAAAATATTAGAGGCAATAATTGTGTCTAAAATATCAAATATTTATTAATTAATGAGAAATAACACATCTAGACTGAAACTGCAAAAATAATTTAATATGAGTCAGTAAAGAATAAATCTGAACGCAATTCTATAATTCACTTTTTGTTTTTTGCTTGGTCTTCTTAGTATTTTTTAAATTTTTCTTTTAATGTTGTTCTACTTTACGATATCCTGTTTGACAGAAGTACACGGTGAAAACTGTGGTCTATTACCTATCAGAATTAGGTGTTGAAAACTCGAAAAATTGTGTGGATGAATTATTTATTTCAAGTTAATAATATTTAGATCGTTTATACGTATTCTATTGTGTGTTGTTAAATCTTAAAACCAATTATTGGCGAAGCTTACACCAAGCTTAGAGGCATTCACTCTATTCATAAATAATTATCGCCAATTTAGCAGTATATATAAGCTGGAAATCGTCAAACGATCTATATTTTTCGTTTGCAATGAATCAGAGAAGGTTAAAGTTTGATTTCGCTTTGAACGATGCTCAACATTCTACAGAAACAGAAGTAAATTGGTAAATTGTTGTAAAAAGGCATATTTGTCTTTAGTTATATAATAAAGATAATTATGTTCGCAGAATAGAAGTAAACTGTTGTAAAAGGCATGTTTGTTTTTAGTTGTATAATGAAGATATTATGTTAGCTTAAGAAAATTAACTTAAATCTGAAAAAATTCTATTAAATAATTTTATAAAATTTCATTTTTATCAGCTTCAACTTTCTTAACACATTGCTGACCGGCAACTTTTCTGTGGAATGGATGTGGAAGTAAAACAATATAAATAAACTTTAAAAAATTTTATTCATTATTCAACTCTTAATATTTCTTTTTCATATGATAAAAAAATATAACAATCGCCTACGTGTAATGGTACATCACAAGTTTTGCAAATATATCGGGTTTCGTAAAATTATAATAAATTGGTAGAGAATTAAATAGTAAAACTTGAAAAGTAAGGAAAATTACGCCCACTTTTTAAAATAGTCACCACGAGATCACTGCTAACATGATTGCTATGACTCGTGACCGGTCACCAACGTGTTAAGCCTTGTGTAAATTTATATTAATACTTTTTCTGTGGAGATAATCTTTCAGAAGATGATAATACATTTCAGTTAAGGATGCGACAGTTTAAAATCGTGTGTTTTATTTTCAAAAGAGCAGACAAGTGTATTTATATAAATATATACCTATGTTGCGCATTTAGACAAAAAAAACTAAACTTTAAACTTTTAAAAAACATCTGTAATTTTTCAAACAAAATTGTTTAAAGATTTGAAATCATCACATCGGAATTATGTAAGATTAAGATTGTATAAATAAAAATGCAACAAAATATTTTACCCCTGTGTTATTAAAAAATATTTTTATGTACAACTGAAACTCGGATATATTTCTATTTATATATATTTCTTGTAGCAAAGAAAAACCTTCAAATGCGTTCTTGCATTTCAGAAAAACATGAGAATTGTTTACCTAGGGTAGAAAATTTAGAAATAAATCTAAGTTCGTAAAATTTAGGTTTGTAAAGTAATGAACTAATATGATTTTCCAAAATTCTAGTTTTTTAACTCGAGTAACAGAAAACAATACAGAGAAATATCGCAGGTGGCAAAAAAAAAATTTACAATCATAAATCTCATTTTCCTGGAAACAATGCATTTACATTTGAATGCTGAGCAACCGAAATCTAATGAAATATTTATCCTATTTTCGTTATATTATCATATTATCTAATTCTATTCCAAAAATACAGATATTTTTATTTTTGTATTGTAAGTTTTATAGGTTTTCCTTGGAGCTCTTTTGCCAAGAATAATAAATAAGGCACAGTTGAATTGCAAATCAAAGATTTTATTTGAAACTTTATATACTTCATTGCAGAAAAGATTTATTTTAACTAAAATCAGATTAACAGTTTTAATATTCAAAAATTAGTGAACTCTTTTAAAATATCGCCGTTTTGGTGAGTTTTTTACCACCTAAATTAAAATTAATTAGTAATTCTAAATTTTTGAATGATTTACTAGCCTAAACAATAAAGCTTTAAAATTAAAAAATAGAGCCATAAAAATGGATGCGTGGTCATGGTTGGGTGATGATGAAGCTATAAAGTAAATTTCTAAATACAGTCAAACCCCGCTATAGTGAACACGGTTTATAGAGCTCCCGAATATAGTAAACCAAATGTCTGCTCCCGTGTTTTGCTGCCCACGTATAATTCTATTTTTTGTGGATATAGTGAACCGAAAAAAAGAGGAAGTTGGATATTACGTCTTTTTTCTGTCTTTGACTGATTTATTTTCTTCATTTATAATACATATTTGTAATAATTTTGAAACTTCTACTTAAAAATAAATAAATATAGAGGTTTTTTAAACCATCAATAGCATGGAATGTAGCAATAAGCAGTTTTGCTTCATTATTGAATTGGTTCAGCATTCAAAAAAGCAGCAATCTTCCAGTATCTGGACAACTACTTCAAGTCAAAGCGATGAATTTGTTATATGATTTGTCTGGACTACTTTTATGTGCTCGAATGGCCGGGTTTAAAAAGCGGAATAGCACAAATTCAGGAAAAATTATCCGAGAGTCGGTAAGTCTTTCCATATCTGCCGTTGAAGATTGCTCATCAGCTAAAGATTACATTTTTTTTTTTTTTTTGTACGCAAGACGAAAGGTAATAAAAAATAAAAGTTAACACATTTTTGTTACTACGTATTATTTTTCAGTCATTTATTTTTGTGTGTTGTGTCTGATGCCACTTGCCACACGGGCGAGCCTGCTTGGGTTTACCGAGCAGATTTAAAGCAGAGTGTGCGCTTCTTATTATTTCAGTGGCGCCATCCTTTGGCCAAGAATCCGACTTCAGCCACACACACGTCACACATACGTCGCATCCGTTTATAGGGCGGACCCATTATTCATCCACAGATCGTAATTTTGACCTGAATCAGAGAACGATCGATCTCCAATCCAGTACCCCCAGAGGTTTGATTTGTTATTGGAACATGGCGGACTTTTGCGACTCGACAGATTTAACGTGCATCAGACACTTTACTACACGGGGAGTCTTCGGCCAGTCATTTATTTTTATTTCATTTTATTGGTCATTTATTTAAATAATGTGTAATAAAAAGGGGAGTTAGGAACCATTAGTTAAAATTGTTTGCGTAACGGATATAGTGTGAACCGAAATTTCGGACCCTTGAAGGTTCACTATAGCGGGGTTTGACTATAGTATATCTTAGAACATACATGCTTTATGCATTTAAAATGTAGCTTTTTTCATATAAAAATTTTGCCATTTAAAGATGGACTAAACTTAAGAAATATGAATAACTTTTGCAAGCTCATAATAGCTATTAAAACAGTTCATCGGTGAACTTTTTTATTTTGAAAATAGCTTAAATATATGTTTAAGAAAATTGACTTAGCTGGAAATTAATGTTTAAGAAAATGGGCTTAGCTAAGAATGCGTGTTTAGGAAAATAAACACAACTCAAAATGCGTGGTTCAGAAAATGAACATAGTCTAACATGCGTGTTTAAGAAAATGGACATAGCTCGAAAAAAAAAAAATGAACTAAGTTAAACATATCTGTTTAAGAAAATGGTCATGACTTGAAATGCGTGTAAAAGGAAATGAATAAAACTTAAAATGCGTATAGCTTAAAATGTATGTTTAAGAAAACGGATATATCTTAAAATCGCATTAAAGAAAAAGGGTCTATATCTATTAGAGGAAATGGACATTGAAAATTATTCCGTTTTTTAAACTAGCGGGTTATCAAATATGCCAAGTTGCTCCGGATATCGGATAAATATTTCCCAGTGGTAGTCTTTTAATGTATTATTTTTGGTTTTGTAAATTCGATTTATAGGATTTTTACTCACAAATGCTTTAAATAGTTCAAAGGCTTATGTGATACGTTACTTTTCTACAGTTAGGCCGGAGCCTCCCTGGCTGGAGGAAAGAGGTATTTACTATCTGGAAAATATGCACCCAATAATTTTGTCTTCTTTTTGTATTTTAACTATTAGCATTTTGATCATATGTAAGGAACTATTTAATAACAGAATTAAAAGACTCTTGCATCGAACGATAATTCCATTCTACATATATGAGCAATTCTACAAATAAACGCCAATTAGGCGGCCAAAAAAAAAGAAATTTTTTTTTTTGGGGGGGGGAAAGGGGGCACACTATTTCTACATGAATTTTCTTCTTTTTTACACCCTAAAAAGGCAAGTAAAAATCGTGAACATGAAATTTTTTCTTTGTGACATACTTTAAATGTGACATACTCTTTCTGACATACTCAGATAAATCTGAGCCATTTATTCAGATAAAACGATTTTTACATAAATATAATATTATTATAATGTCTCTCTAAAATGTATTTATAGAGATTTCATACTATAAGATTATATTTTAGTGTAAAAAAACAAAAATAAAAAATTTAATAAAAGTTCGTAAATTGAAAAAATCGGGAAAAATTTAAAATTGGTATTTTGTCATTTAAAGTATGTCACAAGGAAAAAATTTCATGTTCAATATTTTTTGTTGCTTTTTTAGGGTGTAAAAAAGTATAAATTCATGTAGAAATGGCGTGCCTCCCCCCCAAAAAAAATTTTTTTTTTAACCGCCTAATTTGCGTTTATTTGTAGAAGTGCTCATATGATCAATTCTACAAATAAACGCCAATTTTTATACTAAAATATAATCTTAAAGTATGAAATCTCAATAAATACATTTTAGAGAGACATTATAATAATATTATATTTATGTAAAAATCGTTTTATCTGAATAAATGGCTCAGATTTATCTGTATACAAATTTAGATGAGATTTATCTGAGTATGTCAGAAAGAGTATGTCACATTTAAAGTATGTCACAAAGAAAAAATTTCATGTTCACGATTTTTTCTCGTCTTTTCAGGGTGTAAAAAAGAAGAGAAGTCATGTAGAAATAGTGTGCCAAAAAAAAAATTTTTTTTTGGCCGCCTAATTGGCGTTTATTTGTAAAATTGCTCATATTTTTTTTAAAATATTATTTATTATTTTTAAAACAAAGTTGCTAAATAATTATTGAAAAATTGAATTTCAAAGAATACAAATTTTTAAACAATTGAAATTTACGTTATTTTTCGATACAAAAATCTTAATTTTATCTAGAACCGATCAAATGTTTAACAAATAATATAATTCAAATAACAGAATCTATATGATCTATTACGACTATCTCCCAAATTTTAAGGTGCTAGAATCCAAAGTTGTCGTAAAAAAATGTATGTTTATTCTGATCAAGTTCGTTTTTGCATCTGATTTAGTAACTACGCAAATCAATTAACATATTAAAAGTTAATCCTTCTAATAATTAAGCTTGTATTATAGAAAATGTCGTAATGATTGCGCATCGGCTACTTTCAATTCGCAAGTAAGTTGGTACTCATTGATCTAAAGCTGGGTAAGCATCAAGCTGCTACTAAATATCGATCCCCAGTTATAAAACTGCCACCCAGAACGTTAAAATTCCATCATCGTATCAAAGGTCATTTAAATGTTCTGTTGACACTATGCGCCACGTACAATAAATATTTAATTGATGTTATTTCTTAATATTATACAAAAAATAAAAAACTCTAAACTAAACTAAACGGCACGACAGCCCATAGAGGGCCAAGGCCTACTCTGTCCATCTCAGTTTTCTTGACCTTGGGCTCTGGTGTGCAGGAGCAGATGTTCCGGTCAGGTGGTCAGCCGAACGCGGAACCCCCAGTGTTTAGTTCCCAAGCATGCTTGGTACTCATTTATCGACCCACTGAAGGGATGAAAGGCTGAGTCAACCTTGCCCTGCCCGAGGATCGCACCAGGGACCTGTGGCACGACAGCGCGAAACGATACCGCTCAGCCACCGGGCGCCATACAAAAAATAGTTTATTATTTAAAAGACTTTCTATTTAATTGATCGTATTGTAACTATTAATTGATCGTATTGTATTATTAATTGATTGTATTGATTGATCGTAATGTACTATAAAACTATTTTGATGCGCCATTAGATTTGGTTTGGTGCCAAAATTCGGGGAATTTAAGATTTTAACTAGTTTAACCTAGAAAATGCTCATTTTTAGTTAAATTAAGCCTTTTGAGCTGTGTCCATTTCCTTAAAAACACATTTAAAACTATATCTATCTTCTTAAAAATGAATTGTGAGCTGTGTCCACTTTCTAAAATACACCTTTTGAGTTCTGTCCATTTTTTTTAAATAATCATTTCAATCTATATCCAATGTTCTTAAACACACATATTAAGCTTTGTCAATTTTTTTAAACACGCATTTCACGCTATGTTCATTTTTTTAAACGCATGTATTGAACTGTGCCCATATCCTTAAAAACTCATATCAAATTATTTCCATGTTCTTAAACATACATTTTAAGCTTCGCCCATTTTCTTTCAACACCCATTTCAAGTTATGCCCATTTTTTTAAACACGCATTTCAAGCTATGCTTACTTTCTTAAACACACATATTGAGCTTTGTTCATCTTTTTGAACACGCATTTAAAACTATGTCCATTTTCTTAAACATACATTTTGAACTGTGTCCGTTTTCAAAAGTACTCCTTTTTAGCTATTCCTTCAAGAACAACCTCATAAAAAATGATGTTATGAAAAAAACTTAAAAATAGAGTTCTAAAACTTTCGCAGTTAACGTTTCAAGGAATTCAATTATCCATATTATTATAAGAAACTAAGTGAAGAGGGGTGGATAAACCTTCTAAAAATCTGAATTTTGAGAAATAAGATTAACGAGCATTAAATTTTCAGTTATTGAAGAAAATCGATTTCTAAGAAAGTTTAAAGTAGTAGGATTTTTTGACTGGTCTCAAATTGTACTAATGGCATTAAATATAAGATTAAAACTTAAAATACACTTTCGTAGTTTACAATCTTTTAAATTGGTAAATATGGGAACACAAATTTAGTTATTTAAATGTTATTTTAAACAACTTCAAACAACTTTTTAGACTACAAATGAGCCCAAAATTATTTATTTTAAAGAAATTTATTTATTTTTGTTTAATAATTCTAGAAGTTAATCCTTTTTTAGTACAAAGAATTAAAATAATGAATCTCAAAAATTACTATTTGAAAAAGTTAAGTAGGAAACTTTTGCTCTTTTAGTTTTCATTCATTTCTGAGAATTAGTCATTTGAGTTTTCAAATTCTTTGTAGTCCATTATAAGCTTTTACCTGGAGAGAAATATTCTTTTTAAATCAGAAGTTGCCAACTAAAAGTTGCCAACTTTTGAGTAGCTTTAAAAAAGCTATTAATAAAAATGCATCAACCCCTCTTAATCCAGTTAGTAGAACAACAAAACTCCTTTGTTCAATTAAATACTTTAAAACAAATGGGATTTCGGAATAGTCTTCTTTGTGTGTTTTTAAACACACAATCAACAATTTCTTTCATTTCTCTTTGGATAAGAATTCAGTGAATGCAAGCAAACTTGTTTTAAGTAACTTTCTCTTGCCTACTCTTAGCTTCATAAAAATATTTAAATATTTTATGCAAGTAATATCTAACAAGGGAATTAAGATAAATATACTGAATCTAAGCTTAAGTTGTAATTTTTTTACGCATGATGTTAGATCATTCATGGATACATCTCGTTAATAGTGATCTATGAATGTTAGGAGGAATTAATACCTAAAAGAAAATTGATTTGTAAAAGGTTTAAAAGGTATGCTGAAATCTCAAATATTGGAAGGTAACATAAAAAGCTTCAATTAATCTTTTTATGTTATTCCTTTTCTGTAAATCCTTTTATTAATTTATTATTCTAATCGAAACACTTTTTGACACTTTTAAATTCATATCCTGCCCTTAAATCTATTTTTGGTTCAAGCATGCATTAATTAAAAGTAAAACATTTTCCCCTTTACTCTTTGTGGGAATCGCGCGACCTATTAAATAAACCAATAATAATTACTAAGATTTCCCTTTTTCCCTAAATCGAAGCATTTTACTGATTTTCTTTGCAAGACTTTCCCTAACGTTTAAACTGAAGAACAATGAAATCGTGGCTCATTCCCTCTCGTCATACTTCTCAAAATGATTCAATAAAATATATTTGTATGCTCTCTCTTTCTCTTTATATATATATATATATATATATATATATATATATATATATATATATATATATATATATATATATATATATATATATATTATATATATATATATATATATATATATATTATATATATATATATATATATTATATATATATATATATATATAGATATATATATATAGATATATATAGATATATATATATATATATATATATATATATATATATATATATATATATATATATATATATATATATATATATATATATATATATATATATATATATATATATATATATATATATATATAAATTAAGTCGTTGTTGAGAAAGATGGGATAAATACAGAAAAAGGAGGACATCATTGTTTATTTAACCATAATTATGAAGAGAACGATCATCCGAGTGACACAAAATCGAAGTGCTCCTGAATTTAAAAATTAGGGAAAATCTTGCAAATAAGTCCCGATGAACTCCTCAGCCCCTTGTAAAAAGGGAAACACTAGTAATTAAAATTGGTTCTTTAAATTGGTCTATGGAATAATATAGTTCTCACACTTAGTAAAGGGAGAAACTTAATATCTTAATCCTTGCATACGTGAATCCAAAAATAAGTATTGCTAAAAGGAAGAGTTGCTTTATATTTATTTTGATGAAAAGTTTTGTTTTGTATAATTTCAATTAACATAAATTAGGACTCAAACACATATGTCTCCGTAGGGCTACTGTAGACATGTGGTGGGGCCCATGCAATTTCCAATGAAAAAACATTTGAATTTATTACAAATATATTATATTGGACGTAATTTCTTTTCTAAATTAGAACGATTTTATTCAATGATTTATCTTTGTAAAGATATTTCATTGAATTTTCATCGTATTTTTGATAATTTTTTTTAAATAATAAAACTATAATATTTTTTTTCTTATAACCAACGTAATTATAAATCAATCACTTTTTATCCTTAAAATAAACGACATCAGTTCGTTATAACTATGCATGTGATGACTAAAATTCTCCTGACGGAATTTTTTGATTAAAATTTATTACCCGGCAAAGGGATAATTGTTTAGAAATTTATAGAAGGTGTGTTATCAAGTTTTTTAAAAGAATATATTCCAATATAGACGATTTAAAGAAGAAGACAAAGTTTTAAACATATAATTATTTTTGGCATACATAAAACTATAACGGAACACCAGCGATCGATCCCGCCTTCTCTTTTGCGAGTTGTTAACATTGCTGTAGTGGGGGAAATTTCGCTGGGCCATTGTTGTCGTTTATCATCGAGTTAAAACTGGTTATTAAAATTTATTCAACTTAAAATTGGTTTTGTGCTTGTCAATACAGCTGAAATTAGCTTTCTAAAACATATTTTTATCACAAAACACGTAGCAAAATTGATTACCTGTTGTTTCAAAAGAATGTGAAAGAGAGAATTAAATTTGAAACTTCTTGACAACGCTGAAACTGTTAAATTTTAAAAAAAAGTAATAAAAAAACAGTGCTGTGCATTATGTTGATAGAGTAGAAATTGTTCATAGAAATGTAGATTATGATTTTCGATTTTAGAGAGAAAAAAAGATAGACATCGATCTTTCATTCTTGAATCTTTCTTTTATCCAAAAAATATCGATATATTTCTAAAACATTCTATTCTCAACAGAAGAAATAGTTACCACCAAACTTCCATTGCTAGTAACTGGTAGAACTACCGGGACTGAATCACAATTTAAAGTTGACAAGTCAAATGTTTTGATAAAATAAAAACAAAAAGTTATGTAACAAATTTGTATTCATTTTGTTGTTCACAGACTTTTTCAGTTGCAATCAAATGGATATTTGTTTTTTTGTTTTTTATTTTACTGGAATGCTCTTTAAACTTGCAAAATAATGCCTCATATTAGGCTGCCGGAAAAAGAAAACGCATCAAGGTGTCAAATTGAAAAAGGTGTCAAATTGATGTAGAATTTTAACAGGTCATTACTGCTGTTGAAATGTACTCTCCCGTTGTAAGTAAGATTATCACAAGTTATATCCCGTTTGCAAAACATTAAAGTTAAAAAGAAAATATCAGCACTAACTGTAAGTTCTGCTGTGTCGAACAAATAAAAAAATCTATGCAAATATGTATATTTCAACAAACAGAATGTTTAATTAATAACACTCAAAACTTTCTTTGCTCTAAATCCATCTTATTATTATTGTAAAATCGAAAATTTTCTAATCTGTACAAAATATGTAAAAAACATTTTCATTTTTTGACACAAAATGATACACCATAATACACCACATACATGCATGCATACATACATATATATATATATATATATATATATATATATATATATATATATATATATATATATATATATATATATATATATATATATATATATATATATATAAATATATATATATATATATATATATATGAAGGGTTTTTTTTTTCTTTACGGCACGATAACACAAATTCTACACTAATTAAATTTTAACTTTAAAAAATTATATTTAAAAACAATATTGTTCATAAATTTTTTCAAGAAATACACAAACTAATTAACATTGTTGCATTTTCTTTTATTAAGTCAAAAAGACATATTGCCTTATATAATTTGGTATACATAAAAGAATTCTGTCTTAAATCTTGTATTAACTAAAGTTAACCCCTTTAGATGCGATCACCGCCCCCACACTATCATGTATTATGATGACAATTAATTTAACTGTATTTCTATCGTTGTTTTTCCACTCTCCACACTTTTCCCCTCTTCATTTTCAGGATAGCCAAAAATCTTGCTTTATCACCATTCCGGTATATTCCAATTTATTACTAAAGCGTACTGCTTTAGAAAAAAAAAGCAAACTTTTTTGCAACCATCATAACGGAATGGGGAAAAGTGTGAAGAATGGGAGAATTTCGCAACCTCGAGGTAACGATTCTTTGTAAAAAGAATAAGCATCTCAAGACAACTATTCATAAATAAATAAACTTCACTTCCGTAGGAACTTGATTACTCTCCAATGTTGGCAAGTCAATTTATTGGATTTTTGATAATATCTCTGGGGATATTTGGAGAAAAAGCATATTCATCAAATCCTGAAACTGCCATGCAATGCTATAGACGAGAGTACACATACAAGGCTTTACAAAGAGATGAAAATGGCCAAGTCTGCTGGGATCTAGTAACTGCTGTTTCGTGTTGGGGGCGATGTGATTCTGGGGAAGTAAGTAATTTTAAATAATAACGTATTTAACTAATTAAGCAGGAACGACGCACGTCAATTTGCTTTCGTTAAAAAATCAAAACGACGCATTGTCTTCGTCAACAGGCAATTAACGCAAAAATAAGAAAGATATTTGAGTTTCATGGCTCAGAAATCGAAAAGATAGTTGTGATATCTATAAGAGAACAAACACTTGAGAAAAAACTATATCGTGGAAGGAAAAAGAAATTATGATAAATTCTGTTTCAAATCACTTGGTGTTTTAAAATTTCAGGTCTAGACAAATAAACTCTGATAAATCTAGAGTAAATGATTAAGCTTCAAATGTTGAAAAAAAAATTTTTTTTTTCAAAATGTTAAAATGCAAACAAATTATGGCAGAATAACTTCTCCACTGCGTAATCCTGTCATAATTTGTTTGCATTTGGATATTTTAAAAACATTTTTTTTCAGTATTTGAAATATCATGGTTTACTCCAGGTTTACCTGTTATACCTTAACCCTTTCGAAGGCCGCGGGAAGTATACTTACCACCACTTTTTTACCACTTTTAATTTAGGTTTCCATTTGTTAATAACTTCAGCTTTCTTGAAGTCCATTTGAATAAAATTGGTATCCATTGGTTAGTTTTAAAAAACGTATAAAAGTTGTAAAATACATAGTTGCTTTTGATGTTTGTAGCATTTATGAAATTTATTTTATAAATAAAGAAAAATAAAAGTCAATGAGTTCCTAATAGGTCGTGTTAAATATATTTACAACCAAAAAAATGGCATTTTTTATAAACTAAATGAGTTTTTTTTTTCCTTATATCAATTACTATTCTTATATGAATTTCAATTCCAAAAATACTTTAATTTACCTTTACAAGAAATAAATGGCCCATTTAAGGGTTAAATTATAAATTACTTACGTAAATAAAAGGGAATTTGTCATGAAGAAGTTCTGAGGTATAGCGTTTCCTTAACAACTTGTAGTGAGTAGCAGTCAACTGTTTTGTTAAGACCCCGAACTAATAATATAAATAAAAAGTAGTTACAAAATTTCTTTTTTCAGAAATATATATATATATATATATAATAATAATAATAATAATAATAGAAGAAAAAGTAATTTATTATATTCTTTTTCTGGCTATTTGAATTTAAATGGGTGGAGTGATTTTGCCTTACAATTCTTATTACATTCTATTCCCGATATAATTCTTTTATATAGATGTTAATTTAAATAGTACGAATTATAAAACAAAATTTGATGATTGCAACTTCTTTTTTTTGCCTTGAAAGTAATAAGATTTTAAAGACAGAAATTAAAACTTACCACGGTTGCTATCTTCATATTAAATGAAGAGCCAAAATTTGTATATTGCATAATCACAGTCATAGATAATTAATATAAAACTTTGAATTTGGATCTATAATAATTTGCTAATTAATTTTTAAAGAATAAGTAGTAGCTTACGTAATAAAGAGTTACTTAATATAAACAATGATATACTAACATTTCTTTTATCTATCGCTATTTTATATCATTGCAATAAAAAAAAATAATAGAGCTTTAGTAGATATATATTACGGATAGAAAAATATATTTCCAGATTTCTACTGACTCGTTGTTGCCTAGTTATCCTTTCAAGGCAGACGGTATTTTTATTAAGAAGATAATTACTGGCGTTAGCGCATGATTTCATATTCATATTTATCTTGGTTAAGCAAGTCATTTGTATTCACCATAAAATATTTATAATAAAACTTTCGGAGTCGTGGTCGCTCAGGGGAAAGAGTGTTCGCCTTCCAATCAGGTGAACCGGGTTCAAAGTCCAGTGATGTCTGGTAGATACGAACTCCGCATCCGGCTTGCACCGACCACAGTGCTGAATTAAAATATTCTCAGTGGTAAACGGATCATGGGTCATAGTCCCCTCGCCGACAAGCTAACCATGGGAAATTTCCGTAGGTTTTCCTCTCCATATAACGCAAATACGGGTTAGTTCCATCAAAAAGTCTTCCGCAAAGGCAAATTTCTCCCAATACTTAATCTAGGAAGTTCCCTTGTCTTCTGGATTGAGTCAATTACAAATTGCATGACTACAAATTACAAGGCTACGGAGTTGAACTTTAGTAGCCGTAAGCCCAAATAATTGTGTCGACTGCTCAGCATCGGATATAAAATAAAATATATTTCAGAAATTATGTGCACATTCTTTATTTATAAGTTGAAATTAAGGTTCACTTAGTTTAAATCTAAGCATATAACGACTTTTTTTTTTATCATTATGGAAGCATTTTTACGATATTATGTAGTACTTTGAAATACTTTGATACTTTGTAATACTTTGATGTTAGCATTTTCAGTATTGAAATTCGTGTGGTCATCTGTGAAATACTTTAGAATTTATTTTGTAATTATTTCAACCTTTCAATGGGCGATTTATTTCTAGGAAAGTTAAAATTTTTTGGGAATTGAAAATGATTAAAGAAAAAAAAAACTAATTCAGCTTATAGATAAAATTAATTGTAAGTTTAAATGCCATTTTTTTAACCGTGGTCCATTAAGCGTAATTTTGAAATTAGGATCTTACTGATTTTTATTTCTTTTTTATGTGTAAAATAACTTTTATTAATACTACAAACGACATTATATATATTATAGCTTTGTATACGTTTTATAATACTGGAATTTGATCACCAAGTTTCTTCAAACGTCTTTCATCAGAGATGCAGTTAATAACATATAGAAGCACTTAAGATTAAAAGAAAGGAAAAAAATTGCAAAGAATAAAGTTTCTAAGTTTAAATAACTGCGTGTAAGCTGGAAGTACATCGAATCCATACTATAGGATAACAACAAAAATAAAACCAGAAAAGAAAGTAGAAAACAAATAAGTAAAGGAAAAGAAAATAATTTAGAACAATTTCAGAAAAAATGAAATTTTAAAAAAAGTTTCAATTATTTCAAAATTTCAAAAATCAACAATAAAAAGATCAAAACTCACTACCAACCCACACGATCATATTAAAACTCTGATATTGTATTAATTTATTTGATCACTCTGTATTTGTAATACAAAAAAAAAATCTATATATTTCAGATTGGTGATTGGATTTTTCCATTTAAACGTCCAATGCATCCAGTTTGCGTCCATGATGGAAGAATAGCTCGATCCGTTATTCTGCAAAATTGCGAGCCCGGAACTGATGCAAGTGCAGCGGAATATGAATACTATGATGCAGTATCTTGTTCTTGTTTGCTTTGTGGCTCATCAACAACTTGGTGCAAAGAAATTCCAGTTACTCAATCTGATCACATGTCAAAACATATCTTCACTTCACCCTTAAACAAAAAAGAAAGCCCTTATTATAACTAACTTATAAGTTAAATCAGACATTTAGTCTGAATGTAAACTTTCAAATTTTCTCTTTTAACTATTGAATCAGATCAAAATATAGTACATCTTACTCGCAAAATGTTACAGTTTAAAATTATCCAATTAGATCGAACAAACGAAAATTACTGAAACAGTCACAAATTTTAATGTTTAACAACATCTCGTGTTTCTATACATATCTCTGGTGAAGCAAAAACAATAAAACTTATCGATTTTATTGATTTAGTAATGCAATTCTATCAACCCTGCATTTGCAAATATGCATCATAAGTTCATATAATTTTGCACTGCAGTTTTGACATACATGATATACATAATTAAACCATAAAATTTTGAATTTAGGCTTTGGTTTGGCATTATGGTTACATAATGAGTTAATATGTCAAAATATAATCCAAAAATTCAGTGAGTTCAATCGCTTTTTTTAAAAAAAAACCTTCTTTATCTGCAAAAATTTGAATAAAAGGTTTAATTTGGCATTACTAAAATGACCATTAATTGTTAATATATCGAAAAATAGTGGCAAAAATTATTTGAGCTCTATTGCTCTCTCTTTAACAATCTTTTTTAACTACTAAATTCTGAATTTTAAAGGTAAAATTGATTACCGTAACACACAGACAATCTGGTCGTAAATGCGTAGCTACCAAAAATTTTTTTATTGTATCAAATGTGTTAAAATTTAAGTGAAATGTTTATTAGAATGAAAAATTAGACTCAAGGTATTATTATACAAGTCACGTGGATATTTGTTAATATTATAAATTTTTTTAAATACGTAGTTTTCAGAATTTATAAAAAAAATCTTTATTTTTTCCTTAATTTTAAATCTACTTATGTATACAAATACAAGAAGAAAACATACACATGTAGAAAACATGTAATAAGAAACGAAATTCTATATGATATTCTAACATTTAAGGATATCAAAACCTCTGTAGTCAGTATCCATCTCTCAAACCTTACTTACAAATACTTTTATTTCAGTTACAGAGCTTACAGGGGTTGAATAAAATCGTGGAAACAAACTATACTAATACAATGTAAATTCTTTTCACTGAAAATGTTTTGGAAGATTTTGCATGGCAAAGCTGTTGGGACAAATTAAAAAAACTATACTTAAAGCCTTCAGAAATCAGGTAACTTTTACCCATGCAAAATTTGGAACGACCGAAATAAGAAGTTAATTACTATCTTACTTTGATTCCAGTAATTCTTTTTTACGATTGAGATATTAATCTAAGAATTCTTTTGAAATTTTAATGGTCTTTAAAAGGAAATAAACTTTTAACTTCCTACTCTTATTTGTTTTGATGCAAATTTTGAGCTGCAATTTTGATGCAAAAAGACACCATTTCTAAAAGCTTTAAGCACAATCTTTCAAATTGTGCATTCAGGTTTAGCTATTTTCAAAAACATTTTCTGCTAAAAGAATAATAGTTTGCATAGAGTTATTAAAGAACTGTTTCCAAATTTTCGCCCTACCCCTGTATTTCTAACTGTAAATTCACTTAGTTTTTCACTAAAATGTGTGAAATAATTGTGTAGAATGTTTATTACTGAATAAATATTTTTTCTTTGCGTCACTTTTTTATTTTCTCACACTATGTTGATTAATGCAGTAGCTATATCTAATGATAACTCATTTGGGTAAATGTAAAAACGGATGTTGATAATTAGGAATATCATGCACAATGTTGAGGATAAACTGTTGTGTTACTTTAAATATAAGAAGACATAAGAGTTCACTTGTTTTTTCATGAATTTTTTATGCTATCATTCCGGTATTTTTCTTGATTTAAGTCTCTTAAAGCGTCTTTAATTTCATAAATATTTGTTTCAGTGATAAGAATCGATATATTATTAACTGCATGAAATTTATTAACTTCGCAATTAAAAACTTTTTTCATGTTGATAATTAAGGATATCATACTCGTTCTTGAGGGTAAACAGGTGTGTTATTTTAATTAGAAGAACGTATAAGAGTTCACAACTTTTTCATGTTATCATATAATCTGGTGCCTTTCTTCATTTAAGTCTCTTATTAACTGCATTAAATTTAATAATGCGTATATGTCTTTATGCGTAACGTTAGCGTTTAAAGTTTAAAGTTAAGTTTAAAGTTTCTTCAACAAAAAAAAATTAAACTGCCACGCGAATCAATAATTTAAATAAATAAGTATAAAATCTATTTGTTAGCTAAGCCTTTTGCGCTTTAGTCTCTCGAAGTTGAGTTATAGCTACATAAAGTACGTTTGAGATGTATGAGGCCCACGGCCGAGAAAGGGAAATTGTATATATAATGTTCAAATATTACAGTTCTTAAGAGAATTTCCTTAAATCAGATTGAGTTACTTTTGAAAATGAGTTATTATTTCTGCATGAAGTGCATGCAACTTGAACATTTATTTTACTGACTAGTTATTGTATACTAAAACTAAACTCAGTGGCGTGACAGCCCATAGAGGGCCAAGGCCTACTGTGCCCATCTCAGTTTTCTTGACCTTGGGCTCTGGGGTGCAGAAGCGGATGCACTTGTTAGGTGGTCAGCCGAACGCGAAACCCCCAGTCTTTAGTTCCCAAGCATGCTTGGTACTCATTTATCGACCCACTGAAGGGATAAAAGGCTGAGTCAACCTTGCCCGGCCGGAGGATCGAACCCAGGTCCTGTGGCATGGGAGCGCGAAGCGCTACCACTCAGCCGCCGGGTTTCAATTATTGTATACATGGCTTTATTATTTGATCGCCTTAAACTATTTTTGTGCAACAGTGTTATTAAACAATCTGAAGAGTGACAACAACAGTGCTACTATTTTATGCACGAACTCTAGTTTGTTAACTTACTCATCTGAATTCAACATGTCATCATGTCTGAAACAAGTGATAATCTACTAACCCCAAACTTGGTCTCTTAGACACTAGTCTTCCTACGGCAAACAATCTCAACAACAAAGTGATAGAAATAATGAGCTAATGAAACAACTGAAAGACATGAATACTAAATTATAATCACATCAAAAAAGATTGATCAACTAAAAGCTGAAAACGACGAACTAAAAAGAGAGAACAGGTACCTGTCTAAGGTAAACAAGCAAAACATATAAATATTTTCAAATGATATACCAGATCCTCCTGTACTTAATAATGGAAACAGTAGTGGGAAAAAGAACAAAAAGAAAAAGAAAACAAAACAAAGAGAAAAGACATGTAACCTAACATAAAACAAAGATCAACAGTCCCAATCAAAACATAAAAGAGCTAAATGATCGAGCTCTGATGAGGAAAATCCGAAAATCCAGAAAGTAATTAGTAACAAAACTCATGAAATCTGAACATCTGAAGAGAGTAACGGAGAAGAAAAATCGCTACAAGGCAGCATGAAACAGTCGATTTGCTTGAAGACCAGTAAAGGCAAAGAATACCGCCGATAATAATAATTGACATCATTTATAATTGGAAGCAGATAAAAGAGCTTCTGCAAAGTAACAACATAACTAACTTTGCTGGAAAAATTCAAGGAGATCGACTAAATCTAAAAATGTCAACGAAGGAAACATGCTAGATTATAAAAAAATTCTTAGGAAAAAAGGCGAAGAACATCATACCTACCTTTTTCAAGATGATAAGCATCTGAGGGTTGTTTTCAAACATATACCCTCGACATATACTGAAAAAGAAATAGGAGATGTATAAATAGAGCAAGGATTCACCCCAAATAGTGTGAAACAAATGGCAAAATACAGAAATAGAGAAAGGATAAATCTTCCACTTTTCATTGTCAATCTACCCAGGAGCAACCAAAACCGGGAAATATATAATCTCTCAACTCTACTACATCTAATCATAACTGTCGAAAGTTACAAAGGAGGAGGAGTGACACAATGTCACCTCTACCAAAAGTTTAATCACGTGCAAAGTTCCTCAAATCACGAAATCAATTGATTAAAATGCAGTGAAAAACACTATTCCTATCAATGCACAAAGCCAGTTGAATTGCTGGCAAAATGTGCAAAAGTTTACTGGGTACCCCAAAACAGAAAAAAAACTAACCTTAGTGAAAATGATGCAAATAAATCTGTCACCAACAGAAGCAAAGTCACAGATTCCTATGCTGCCGTATTGAAAGAAGGAAAAATCAGAGATCTTCAAAAAATAAGCAGCGAAACTAATAATATTCTCCAAGAAGCTCACACAATGCTAACGGATCTAAAGCAATTCATGAAAAAAATTTCAAGCAATAAAAGTATTACCCTTCTAACGGAGATGAAAGAGTTATTGCTGAGACAAACAAACACTACCTCTACAAACAATACATCTTAAATCAAGAAAGAACAATAAACTTCATGTCATCAACTGGAATGCAAATGGAGTATAACCCAAAATACAGGAACTTAAAGACTTCATAGCAGAGCAAGATCCGGATATAATTTTTATTACTGAAACCCATCTCAACAGACAGATCAACTTGAAAATAGCTAATTATACCATATATTGAAGTGGCAGAAACTATCGTGGTGGTGCGGCAGCCCTCCTTGCCAAAAACAGCCTAAATACTATGGAATATGACTGAACAAATACAGCAGACTATGAACGAATCTGCATCATTCTAAATTATGACAATAGTACTTTAGAGATAACTGGAATATACAACGCACCAAAGCACTCCCTCACTGAACAGGATAGAACCACACTTTTTCCAGCAAAACTGAACACCATTCTAATAGGGGATCTCAACTCTAAACACTCCTTATGGGGCTGCAATAGAACAAGCAGAAATGGCAACAATAAGAAAAAACTCATCAACAAATATCTCCTGACTACAATAGCTCCACTGGAACCACACTATTATTTTATCAATTAAAACTTCACTCCTGACATCCTTGCCCTCACAATTACTAACCTACATATACCAATAGCTGTTAGTGTAATCCAGGAACTATCATCTGACCATCATTCTGTGTATAACGTCATTGGGGTCTCCATAGTCCAGAACGTGAAGAGTGTAAGTATAAAACTGACTGGATTTTATGTAGAAACATACTGACCACAAAAAATCACAACACTCGAAGCTTAAAAACAACAACAGAGATCGATAAAGAAATAGAAAATCCACAAAAGAACATAATTGGAGCATTTAATGATTCCACAGTTACGAAAGAATATAAAACCAATTTCCTGAAACTTCCTCCAGGCATCAAATTCCTTATCAAGCAGAGAAACTGGTGCTGGAAAACCTATCAAAGAACCTTGGATCCAAATTTCAAAACAGAAGTACAAAATCTAAATAAGCAAATTTACAAAAAGTGCCGAAATCATAGCAGAAAACAATGAGCAGAGAAAATTCAAAATCTCAACACAGCAGACAACTCAATCTGGAAACTAGCTAAAGCATTTCGAGCTGATAATCCATTAAATAAACCACTCTAAAGCACAAATGGATGTGTATATACAGCAAAAGACAGAACATAGAAATACGACAGAAATTGAAGTTATAGAAATAATCAAAAAATTAAAATAGAAAAAATCTCTCGACTGTGACAACATCAAAAACAAAAATTTACACAAAAACTTAATTATCAGATTAGTCAACATTTATAATGCATCGCTAATAATCACAACTACTTCCCAAACTACTGGAAAACTGCCAACTTTATATCAATATTAAAACCTAACAAAGATCCTGAAAACCCAACCAGCTACTGGCCAATCAGTCTGCTATGCACACTAGGAAAAATCCTAGAAAAAATATTATACTTCAGATTAATGCATCACCTTGCAATACTACCCAATGAACAATATGGATTCAGGAAAAAATTAGATACGACTAAACAGCTTCTTAGGATAATAGATTACATTGGAAGAGGCAACGCCTCCTATAACTGAAAGCCTCCACAAGGTTTTTTTTATACGTAGTCCGATCACACCGTGATAACACTGTGAGGGATATCCACTTTCCGAACGAGTCATTTAATACAAAATCTAGTAAAAATAAGAAAGTGGTAGCAAATATATGACTTAAAATTTGTTTTATTTAAGAATATAATTGGTTTGCCTTGCTCACTTGTCAACTACTACAGATTCAATTCTCAAATATATATAAAAAATTTCTCTCAATCACTTTTATAAAAGGTTTTGGGTTCATGCGCACAACTGGTTCACTTTTAAATAGTCTGTGAGGACTACTTATAAAAGACCGTGTGGAGGCTTTTTGATGTAGGAGGTGATGGACGAGAACTCCACAACAAAGAATGCTCAGCCATATTAATACTTGATATTTCAAAAGCTTTTGTCAGAGTCTGGCCATTACCTCCTACATCAAAAAGCATCCACATGGTCTTTTATAAGTAGTCCGCGCAGACTATTTAAAAAGTGAAACAGTTGTGCGCATGAACCCAAAACTTTTTTTCAAAAAAGTAATTGAGAGAATTTTAATCATATATATTTAAGAATTGAATCTGTAGTGGTTGACAAGTGAATAAGGCAAACCAATAATATTCATAAATAAAACAAATTTTTAGTCATATATTTGCTACTACTTTCTCATTTTAACTAGATTTTGCATTAAATAACCCGTTCAGAAAGTGGATATCCTTCACAGTGGTTTGATCGGACTACCTATAAAAAACCGTGTGGAGGCTTTCAGTTATAGGAGGCGTTGGTCTGGCACCCTGATATCATCTGAAAACCCATTCGACAAAACTTCAAGACTGGCAACATTATCTAAATAACAAAGTTTTTCAAATCAGCCGTCAAGACAGTAAATCTACAAGAAGAAACATCAAACAACGACCGTGTGGATCTGAGATTGCGGCAACTTATTTCTAATTATAGATCATAGTATCTTTCATTTTTCCTTTTATTTTTTTTTATTTTTTTCATCGCAAATCAAGTAGAATGTACGACATCATTCAATAAATCTCCAATTAAAACGTAAGGGGTCTCTGCGGGGCCTTAAAGCCCTGAGGAATTTTAAGACTATGACTATACAGTTTAGTTTTCTCGTGGTGACTATTTTGAAGAGTGGGCGTAATTGTCCTTACTCTACAAGTTTTATTATTTAATTCGCCACCAATTTATTAAAACTTTTGCAGGAAGCCGAGCAGTTGGCATCTCTGTACCTCATTGTGTTTTAAGTAATGGTGAAAGGTTAATTAAGTAGTTTCAAGCAATATCACTTCAATAATTATTTCACTACCACTAGGAAGAAACTTTTTTGACGCTCGTTAAAGTTGGCAGGTAGGAAGTGATAGACCTTTCTCTTTATTTGTTACCACTATTAAAGTTTCCTCAGAATCCTGACACAATACCGGGGATACCATCACCTCTTACATCAGAAAGCCTCCACTCGGTTTCTTATAAGTAGTCTGCTCAGATTATTTAAAAAGCGAACCTCTTGTGCGCATGATCCCAAATTCTATTTTAAAAGAACTTGAGAGAAATTTATCATATATATTAAAGAATTGAATCTGTAGTGGTTGACAGGTAAAAAAAACAAACCAATTATGTCCATAAATTAAACAAATTTTTAGATATATATTTGCTACCACTTTCTAATTTTTAATAGATTTCATATTAAATGGTTCTTTAACTAATTGATTTACTTTCATAGTAGTCTGATCGGACTACCTACAAAAAACTATGTGGAGGCTTTCAATTGTAGGAGGCGTTGGGGATACCAACTTTACGCCTTTTGAAAAATATATTGTTTTAAGTGGTAGACAATTAAAAACTAAAACTGACTAGTAATTTTACCAGCATTTTGAAAACCTCATCTAAATTTAGTTTTTTCAATGAATACATACAATACTATAAATAATATCTTCTAAATTTAATTGAATAAATCAATAATAAAATGCTAAGTCATAAAACTTACTACCATTGTAAGCATTCAGATAAATATGTTCCGATTAATCGGTACATTTTTCAGCAGGTTTGTAACAGCAGATTCGGCAGGTTTGTCGGTTAATCGGAAAATTTTTCAGGTGGTTTGTAACAGCAGCATCGGCAGGTTTGTAACAGCATATTCGTATTTTCTTCCACTTTATTATATTCTTTAAAAATCTCTGGCTAAAACGGAAGTGTTTGGAGCTTATGTATTTATTTGGCTTTAACTAGTGATACTATTAATTAATATAAAGAGTTTTAAGGTTACTTTCTCAAAACAGTATTTTTAGGCTTAAAATAGTTCCATTTTTATTTTATTTTTACAGGTATCATTTTCATTTTATTTTAAAATTTGTCCACACCAGACCAAGAAAATGGGTCTAGTGTGGACAACAACCACATTAAAACAATGTTTGTTAAAATACTATGAATCCAAATTAGCTCAGCTACCATTCGAAACGAAGAGAAATATCTAAGTTTCAATGAAAAAATATAAGACAAGTTCAAAATAATGCTTAGCAAGCTAATCTGACCAAAAAAAAAAAAAATTTAAAAAACGCTTCTTTCCTAGTTGTCTTTTCCCTTTTTATAGAATTTCGAAGTAGGATCCTCTAAATAGAAAATGCATGTGTGTCAACATAAATTTCATTTATTAACACGAAAACAGAAAGTGTAAAGCAGAAAATAAGATTTTCAATGTGTTATCCACATTTCACAAAGTTGAATTTTATTCAAAAAGAATCATAAGATAAATTTGATATTTATTTATGTTTATTTACAAAAAAGTTAGGAATATTTCTGGATCATATGTTTCATTATGGTAAACAAACTAATTATTTATATTGCAACATTTCCTTCGTACTTATATATTTTTGCCTTGATTTCATTGATATTTTTAAAATATTTTTTTTTCTGTAAAAATATTTTTATTGATGATTAAAACTCAGTCTAATATATTTGGAACTAACTGTATAAATAGAATTGCCCGTTTGTGGGAATACCGAATGTTCAAAAGAATATTAGTTATCTATCTCTTTTTCATGTTACCAAATCGCACAAATCACAACAAGTCAACAATAAACTTTACCTAATAAGTAAAACTATAATCGAAATAGGATAAGAAATGCACAATAGATTATATTATTGTGTCAGGTGTTCGATATTTTTAACTCAACATGTGATATGCATCTAAAATATAAATTTCTATTTTTAGCTTTTATATTATTATCAAAAGTAAAAGAAACATTCATTGGTTCTTAGAAATGTTACAATTTGTCTTAAAGACAAATTGTAGAAAGACGATATCTTCATTTCAAACTTTTGACTCCAACTGCTTAGAAAGTATATGAAAAGAAATTAATACAGGCAAAAGTTTGTTGGATAAATAAACCATTATTAGGTTTCTCCCACGCGAAACATCATTGCAATAGAAATTGAAGAACGTATGACAACATTGTTTATTGATTTTTTGGAAACATTTTCAATTTATGAGAAATATTTTCTTGAAGAGTCCAGCTAGCAATTAAAAATATCACCCTCAATGACTTTAGTTCATATGAACGGTTTTTTACGACTAAATATTGGTTTAAAAGAGTGACCTCAAAAATGCTAAGTATTAAAAAACATACGCAGAATCGGAACAATAAACTTAGTGGGAACAATAAAAATAGGTGGGGTAGCCCAACCCTGTATGAAAAATATCGTCCCGATAATTCAGTGAGATGAGAGATTACATACCTCACCGCCCACAATTATAAAATTCGCTTATCCAAAGATAATTCCACTAAAAAGTACTTTTTGATAATTATTTATTATTTATACTTTTTTTATAAGGGTCAAATTTTTTTTTAATTGCACAGTATGCTAATTTTTAAACAATTTTAAGTTTTGAAACTTAGATGAGAAAATACAATATTTTCGCGAAATCAATGAAATAGATTTTGAGTTATAAAACTTCAAAAATGATTCATTTTAAAACTTTTTTCATGTCTGTCATTTTACATGAACTATTTGAGCAGTTTTGCTCAAATTTTGAAATTTTCCCCTTCAAGCAAAACAGTTTAAAGTTAGGTACATTTTATCATCTAAAAAGCAAATGATTTCGACCATTATCAAAAAGAAATAAAAAATAAACGATTATTTTTTTTCACACAGACACCCTATGAAATCCAATTTTTTAATTCATTTTCGAAAAAGTTAATTTTTCTTCTTTATTGCAAAAGTTCTTCGGTTTTTTAAAAGATCTCTCGAAATCTAGAGAAGTACGAAAAAAAATATTAAAATTAAGGAACCAAAATTTTCGACCAGTCTCTTGAATAAATTATTTAGACCATGTATTCCAGATTACGACTACTTCTCTTATTTCATAGACTGCTGAACTCTAACTGTCTTTTATTTTAACTTTTTATTTTACTTCATGATATATGGGATAGGGGCCTTCTGCGCGGCCCAGGTGCCCAATTTGTATAAATAAATAAAAAAGAAAGACTTCTCTTATTTTCAAAAATTCTTATTTTTCGAAGAAAAAAAGTGCTGTGTTTAATCTATTTCCGTAATTTTCTTTCAACCACTCCCTTGAATAAACTATTAGGACAATGTATTCCAGATTACAACTACTAATCTTATTTAATAATCAAAAATTTTAATTTTTCGAGAAAAAAATTGCTGTGTTTTATGTGCTTCCATAATTTCTTGAATAGTTCGCTCAAATTAATTAGCATATTTGAAGATCTTAACATAGACTGATAAATAGGTTAAAGAATGAGTTATGTTCACTTCTTGTTATCCTCTGCTTTTGTAAGAAATTTTACAATTTTACTATCAACTCTCTCTAAGAATGATATTGTTTGTGGGAGGCCCCTAATGTACGATGATCTGTTTCTCAGTAAGATATTGCAGTAATTCATAAGACTTTTATTATTTTTTCAGTAGTTTGTGACTTAAATTGAAGTCTTTCTTTTTCTTTATTTATACAAATTGGGCACCTGGGCCGCGCAGAAGGCCCCTATCCCATATATCATGAAGTAAAAAAAAGTTAAAATAAAAGACAGTTTGAGTTCAGCAGTCTATGGGGTGGCTGTTACTGGGAGACAAGCACCTTGCTTGCATAACTGAAAGAAAATGAAAATAATAAGGGCAACTTGCTGTTAAACTGTGGATGGCTGTGGTTTGATTGTCAACGTGAAGTAACATGTCAGGATTTCAGTATTGGTAAAGTGTTTGATGCTATTGATGCTTTGGATTATTGATGTAGACTATAGATGCTGGAATTGATGACTATTACTTATGCTGATAGTTGTTGTATGAGGAGTCGGAGGTGAAAGTAAATTGAAGTCAATTATTGTCCCGCAAAAAAGTTGGAAACTACTGCTTTTGAGAATGGTGATTATAAAATATCTTACTTTCAAGTTTTTTACGGAACATTGTCTCTAGCTGTAGTAAAACGTCAATTTTGTATTATTTTAACCCATGCACTCGAAGTCCTTTCAACAGATAAAAAAGGGACGTAACCACTAACATTTTGAAAGATTTTTTTACAAACTTACCATATAATACCCGGAGATCACTGAATGAAGTTGTAACTGAACATTAAGATGAAAAAAAAAATTCACAATTAGAGTGGTGGGTAATTTGCAGATGACAGTGGTAACTGACATGACAGTCACCGTTCGAGTGGAAATGGTTAAACGAATTAGCTAAATTTTGGTAACTCTTGGAAACTTCACTGTCTGAGTTTTGCGTCTTTTATGATTAAATGTCTGCTCACTCACACCTTTTCCAGGTTATTTTTTAATAGGTCATGGAGTAATAACCGAATACAAACTATAAAAAAAATATAATTGGTGTAACGGAAAGTTGTGTCCACGAAATTAAGCGCCCCATTTTACAGTTAAGCAAGAGGTTATTTTATGGAAGATGGTGGTAAGATCTGTTAGTCTGATAGTGGTAATATCTGTTTTATAAAATAACCTTCTAACTCAATTGTCATGCCTTAATTAAAAGATACACATCTTTCCACGAAAGTACTCGCCTCATTTTACGGTAATGAAAAAGGTTATTTTAAGAAAGATAGTGGAAGGATATTTACCCTCTAACTCAATGGTAATGTCCTAGTAAAAGATACACATCTATCCACGAAAGTGCTCGTCTCATTTTACAGAGATGCAACAAGTTATTTTATGAAAGATAGTGGTTGAATATTGACCCTCTAACTCAATGTTAAAGTTCTAGTTAAAAAATACACATCTGCCCTCGAAAGTACTTGCCTCATTTTACGGTAATGCAAAAGGTTATTTTATGAAAGATAGTGGAAGGATATTTACCCTCTAACCCAATGGTAATGTCCTAGTAAAAGATACACGTCTATCCACGAAAGTGATCGTCTCATTTTACAGAGATGCAAGAAGTTATTTTATGAAAGATAGTGGTTGAATATTTACCCTCTAATTCAATGTTAATGTTCTAGTTAAAAAATACACATCTGCCCTCGTAAGTACTTGCCTCATTTTACGGTAATGCAAAAGGTTATTTTATGAAAGATAGTGGAAGGATATTTACCCTCTAACTCAATGGTAATGTCCTAGTAAAAGATACACATCTATCCACGAAAGTGCTCGCCTCATTTTACAGAGATGCAAGAAGTTATTTTATGAAAGATAGTGGTTGAATATTTACCCTCTAACTCAATGTTAATGTTCTAGTTAAAAAATACACATCTGCCCTCGTAAGTACTTGCCTCATTTTACGGTAATGCAAAAGGTTATTTTATGAAAGATAGTGGAAGGATATTTAACCTCTAACTCAATGGTAATGTCCTAGTAAAAGATACACATCTATCCACGAAAGTGCTCGCCTCATTTTACAGAGATGCAAGAAGTTATTTTATGAAAGATAGTGGTTGAATATTTACCCTCTAACACAATGTTAATGTTCTAGTTAAAAAATACACATCTGCCCTCGTAAGTACTTGCCTCATTTTACGGTAATGCAAAAGGTTATTTTATGAAAGATAGTGGAAGGATATTTACCCTCCAACTCAATGGTAATGTCCTAGTAAAAGATATATAGCATAGATGGCGCAAAAGAGCATGTGCATACATATTCAAACTTGTAACAAAAGTATCAAACAGAACTAAGCGGTGCGTCTAAGTTATGCATTTAAAAGGAACAATCTGCCACTTTTTTTTATATAAAAAGTCCTTTTTTGCATCCTTGTAAAATTGATCACGCAGAATTTTCCAGTAGATCTAAAGGTTAGTCCTAGAACGTGAAGATCCAACCATTAGATCAAAAGTTATTCAGGGTGGTTCTATTTTTTTCGCACTGTGCTTCACGATAGATTTCGAGAAAAGTGGCTCGAAGCTATTTTGTCTCACTCGCTAATATTTTTTACTCTAAAATAAAATTCCAGAAAACTGATAGAAAAATTTTTTTTATGCAATATGTCTCTTATACAAAAATAACTTTTACATAAGAACGACAATTTTGAATTTTTTTTGTCTCTTACTTTGATATTTCTATTGCCCAACAGGAATGTTTCCTATAACAAAAAACAGCAATTAACATTGATAACTGTTATTTTTCGCTATAACAGTTATTTTTTTCTATAAATGTTATCTATAACTCTTGATTGCAGTCCTAGTTTTCAATCAATGCTATTTTTTCCTTTCCAAAATAAGATACAAATGAAATGATATTCTACCAGTACTTTCTCTTTTCCTGAATACAAACAGCCCTGATAAATTTTATCGATCATTCATAAGAATTGAATCTGAAAAAAATATGAAAGCAATAATTCGATATAAAAAGAAACGTGACACACTCAAAATATTTTATTTATTTTTTTAAACATCATTTCATATCATGTTATAGAAATTGTATCTATTTTTAAACCATGTTGACAACTTCTTTAAAGGGTTTCTTACAATGATCACAATCACATGTGACAGCTGATTTGAAGGTTAATGCCTTAGGGCCATCTATACACATAACTTTTACTTTTACCTAAAAGAAAAATATGGATAAATTAATTACAAAAGAATGACTAGAATATTTTAAGTATCATTCAATTTTTATATATTTTGTGTCTAAGAGTTTAACATAACTTTTTAGAAGGTGTGGGTGTATTTTATTACACAATTTCCACGGGCGGCTAAGAATACTGACTAATAAATTTCAAAATTTTATAAGAATTAGCAAAGTTTCACAGCATTTATTTCACAGAGATACCTTGAAAAGTTTTAATAGTGGTAGTAATTTTAGGTTAATGATAAACGACATTTCGTGCGTTAATATACCACTTTATAGTCAAGTGGTATAGAACAGGAATTTTCATGCATATATACTTTCTTCGGAAAACAATTTTTAGTGGTGGCTACACAGAAAATAAACAAACAAAATTTGTTTTATTTCCGTTACCGCTTTTTAAACTTTTCAAGGCCCACTGGAGCCCTGTTTCAAATTACAATTGAAATGAAATTCTAAACATATATATATATATATATATTAGTCGCAATTGAACAAGTAAAGATATAATAAATAAAAAAAGTGTATTGAGCTTCTACCACTTTTTACATTTTTAGTCGCCTGTGGCATGCTGACAGTAGCAATATCAGGGCTGCCAACTTTCTGCAGTTTTCATAAATATTTATTTTAGTGGTAGCTATGTTTTTGTTTTAGTGTACTATTTTTTATTCATTTAAACTTATTTTCCACACCATTATGTATAAATGATTTAAAAAGTTCATATGCAACGCCACTTTTTTCCACTCTTTCGGGGCCTGCCTGGCCGAGCGGTATCGCCCGCCAAACGTTTTGCAAAGCGTGGAGGTAGCGGGTTCGAATCCCGCTGTTACCCTGGATGTATCTTCGTGCTGTCCTCTGTATTGTGCTATCCGTCCTTCTGTTTGACAAAGATTTATAAGCCTAATTTGAACATACACGCCTACAAGTGTTTGTAAATCCAATAAACGAATGAGGCTCTTTCGTGGTCTGGATTTTAACCCTTTGACTACGAATTTTAAAAAATGATTTTTTTTGTCCCGTTTATTATTCAAAAAGACAAAATAGGTCACAAATAAGGCAAATTTAGTATTTGGGATTTTTCTAACAAGCGGTTATCAATTTCGAGGCTGAGACATATATGTCCCGGCCGTACTTAATGGTGGGATACATATGTCCTACATGTAGTGATCGGCTTACTACAAGCACATCTATCATTTCCGAAAAATTTATTATATGGACTCTTTTTTTACATGGTATGATACAGGGGGAAGCAATCTTTGCATAATCCGACATTACACATTGGACAACTCATATTTGTTCTTTTTTCTATCTTCAGTTGAAAAAATATGAATAAAATATTAATAGACATAACAATTCCAATGAAGAATTTGAGTACGATATATCTGTCCCGATGAAGGATACTAGCGGGATATATCTGTCCCAGCGCAAAATCACAATACTGTTTCATGAAAGAAACTCTTTAGCGCCATCTAGGGGATATTTGACACATGAAACACATATACTTGGTTCGACTCTACGACTGGGACATATTACAAAGAGTTTCTAAGTGCTTTTCACCCCATTAGTAATTTTTAAACATTTGTTGGGACAAATGAGTCCCGTTAGTAGCCAAAGAGTAAAAATGTTTGTAAATTACCGAAAATTCTGAAATTTTTGATTTTAAATTGTCTACACTCCCTAAATTATTTTGCAAAAAGTGTAGTAGTTTGCAGGCCTGCAATATATTTCCATTGGCAAGAACTTCTGTTAAATTTTAGAATACTGCATATTCGAGAACAGATACATGTAAATAATTAAACTTTAAATTTACTTAACTTTTTTCTTTCATGCGATTTGTTGTTTTTTTTTTTTTTTTTTTTTTTTTCTATTAAGATTAATAATAAATATGAATGAAGTAAAATAAGTCTAATTTATAAATAACTCAAAATCTACAGTTTCTATTTTTTTCTTCATAAAAATGAAACACAAACTACTTATATAATGTATTTTAATATTAAAATTTATAGAGCCAAATAATTGAATTATGAAGTTCTGAAGAGATAAATACAGTGTCGAGTGGGAGTATGGGACCTAGAGGGGTACTTAAAAGGAGCTTTTGAAAAAATGATTCACCAATTTTTCGAAACAGTTAATAAAATATGACTGATTTTGTCATGTGTAATTTGATTTACTCAATTTCTAAGAAATTTAAAATATTATTTTAAAAGTCAAATATTTTAAGTTCGATTTTTAAGCACTTTCTTTTTTAAATGTGCTATTCCAAAAACTCTGATTTATTGTAACAAATTGATGGATAAGTTTTGTCCATAATATTATTACCATAAAATGCATTGTAGGAAACGAGTTTGTTTTGTTTATAATTACTTTACTTGAAGAAAAGAAAAATATTATCCAATTATGTGACTTCTAAATAAATGGCGAAGAACTATTGCTTAAAAATTGAAATGTCTTGTGGTGTTTTTAATTTTTTATTCTATTTTTAGGAAGGGGTGGAACATTAGCTGAGCAAACATTTTGAGGGTAGACTTTAAACATGCTGACGCAGCTCTTGCAGTGTCTCTGAGATGTTTGCAATAGTTGCTTAAATTTGAACGATATGTAATGGCTTCAGTATTATTTATTCAACTAAGTTCTAAATTTGTTAAAGTTCTGAAAATGCTAAAAATGAAATAAATTATACTAAAGTATGTTTCAAAATTATGTTAAAGCTTTTTAATGCTCTTTTGCTGTGAATTTACATGGGATCCGTTAGCTCATTTTTGAAAGGGCTTCTATTTTTCTTTACACCTGGTGCATGCTTTCACAAAATAACTTCGAACATTGTGGAAGGTGAAATTACTAAAAGCACGATGTTTTCTCATCCCAAAAAGTTTTTTTTTATTCTTTAATTACCGTAGTTGAACAGCCGACCCAATTTTCGGGTTTACGACTACTAATTTTCAACTCCGTAGCCTTGTAATTTTAAACCCAATCCAGAAGACAAGAGAACTCCTTGATGAAGTATTGGGGGAAATATGCCTTTGTGAAGGACTTTTTGATGGAACTAACGCGCATTTGCGCTATATGGAGAGGAAAACAACGAAAACCTCTCACAGTTAGCCTGACGGCGAGGGGACTCTAACCCATGATTCGTCTACCACTGAGGATATTTTTAAGTCAGCACTGTGGCATCACCCCCTACATCAGAAAGCCCCCTCGTGATTTTTCTTTTGAAGTAGTCTGCGCAGACTATTCAAAAAATGAACCAGTTGTGCATGAACCCAATTTCTATTTTAATAGTACTTGAGACAAATTTATCATATATATTTGAGGATTGAATCTGTAATGGTTGACAAGTAAATAAGAGAAAACAATTAGGTTCATAAATTAAACAAATTTTTAAACATATATTTGCTACCACTTTCTTATTTTTAATAGATTTTCTGTTAAATGGCTCTTTCCTGAACTGGTTTACCTTCATAGTGGTCTGATCGGACTATTTTTGAAAAACCTCGGGAAGGCTTTCAGTTATAGGAGGCGTTGACTGTGGTCGGTGCAAGCTGAGTGCTGTATTCAAATTCCAGCCATCGCTGGGATTCGAACCCAGTTCACCTGATTAGGAGGCGAGGCTCTATCCCCTGAGCTACTACGGATCAAAAGGGTTTTCTTTTCTTTTTTTTATATCCGTCGTTGAACAGCCGACCCAAATTTTGGGTTTACGACTACTAATGTTCAACCCGTAGCCTTGTTATTTTGAACCAATCCAGAAGATAAGAAAACTCCTGGATCAGTACCCCCAGAGGTATTGATTTATTATGGGAACGTGAAGAACTTTGTGACTCGACAAATTTAACGTGTATCAGTCACAATTTACTGCATGGGGAGTCTTTGGCCGGTTAGGATTGGACCCACGAACTCTTGGACATGGGCCCAGTGCCCTACCAACCAGGCTATCCCGGCCTTAAAAGGGTTTTCTAGAAGAAACCTTTGGAAAGACTCACTGATGAGTGACAGTCATCAACACTTGCAGATTGTAAATTATCAGAGGGCAGGATGTCATCGGTACTTATAAAAAAGGAAAAAAAAAACACAAGGAATGCTACGCAGTTTGTAGAGTTATTTGTTTGCATAAATTTTAGATACATTTTAACATTTTATTTTAGGAAAATAAATGTTTTTTTTAAACTATTATTTTCCAAAAGCAGGCCCTCCACCACCAGAAAGGGAAAAAATAAGATCTTAAAAAGCCTTTTTTAATCTAGAACTACGACACTCCGGTGCACACTTTACTCAGCTTACTACGCAGCCGTTAACCAGGCTTACACATCGGACTGGGGCTGCTTGTAAAGCATTTCTAAAAATATGTTAAACACTCCGTTTTTGAAATGAATAAATACCCTAAGGAACTAGAGTAAAATAAATTAATTTTTCAGAATATAATAAAATATAAGTTATATTTTTTTTCTTTTTGTTAAGCTTAATAGGAATAAAATGCACATGAATTGCAATTTTGGCGAAAAATGTGGTAATCAGGTGGGGAGTGGCAAACAATTTTTTAATCGCTATTTGTTATATACAGTCACCCTGTGGGCCATGCCCACAGTTAGTTTTGCCCAGTAATGTAAGATTATCTAACATGTTATAAAATATAAAATTTTATAGTCTGTTCCGTAAAGATCGCGTTTAATGTGTGTTTTTAAAATCATTTTCAAAAAGAAAAATATCGTACATTGATAGTCGCAAATTATTACAGAGTGGTTCTAACAAAGAAAAATTAAAAAAGTCATGACAAATATCGGCAGAGAAATTTCAAATGTTTCTTTGCACTTCTATTTTTGGAATTATGTTGAGCAGTTTCAACATCTTGATCTTTAATTTACAAACTTAATATGTTAGATAGAAATTTAGTAAAAGTAATATGCTTTTTCAATCTTCCTTTGTTACTTTTCTAATTTAGTAAGCTTATGATGACCCTGCAAAATACTTGAAGCAGTTCAGTTTTGCTCTATGCTGGTCTAAATTGTCGATATTAAGTTGAGAAGGATCTGGGCTACTCGCTTTTATCCACTATGCTTTGAGAGAGAAGTTGAGATGGTATTTCAAGATTGGGTTGAGTCATCACCTCCTACATCAAAAAGCCTCCACACGGTTTTTTATAAGTAGTCCGCGCAGACTATTTAAAAAGTGTACCAGTTGTACGCATGAACCCAAAACCTTTTATAAAAGTAATTGACAGAAATTTATCATATATATTTGAGAATTGAATCTGTAGTAGTTGACAAGTGAATGAGGCAAACCAATAATATTCATAAATAAAACAAATTTTTAATCATATATTTGCTACCACTTTCTTATTTTAACTAGATTTTGTATTAAATGACTCGTTTGGAAAGTGGATATCCTTCAAAGTGGTCTGATCGGACTACTTATAAAAAACCGTGTGGAGGCTTTCAGTTATAAGAGGCGTTGGTTGAGCCGAAGTCTCTTATAACTGAAAGTCTCCACAGGGTTTCTTATAGGTAGTCCGATAAGACCCCTATGAAGGTAAGCCAGTTTACAGAAGCACCAGGGCTGAAAGCCCATATATATCAAGACGGAAAAGAGTAAAAATCTAGCTACAACAAAATCAGTACAGGAGTCCCTCAAGGGTAAATCTTAGGTACACTCCTATATATCCTATATACCGCTGATTTTCCACTAAATAATAACAAAAACGAATTTGTTGCACTATACGCCGATGACACGGCGATAATGACTAAGTCAATGAACACTAATAGAGCAATTAGCCTTTTACAACATAAACTCCATAAAGTGGAAATTTGATGCGCAAAATGGAGAATCAAGCTTCATCCTGATAAGAGCAATTTAATCATCATTAATGGCAAGAAGTGCAAAAGTAAGATACCAACGATCGAATTATTTAGCACTAAAACCACCCCAGTTAAACAAGCTAAGTATCTTGGCATTACAATTTCGAACAACCTTAACTGGAGCTCTCACATCAATGAGTCCATTAGTAAAGCCGGAGGAGCGTTCTACCAACGCCTCTTATAACTGAAAGCCTCCACACGGTTTTTTATAGGTAGTCCGATCAGTCCACTATAAGGGATATCCACTCTCCGAACGAGTCATTTAATAAAAAATCTAGTTAAAATAAGAAAGTGGTAGAAAATTTATGACTAACAATTTGTTTTATTTATGAATATAATTGGTTTGTCACTTGTCAACCGCTACATATTCAATTCTCAAATATCTATGATAAATTTCTCTCAATTACTTTTATAAAAGGTTTTGGGTTCATGCGCACAACTGGCTCACTTTTTAAATAGTCTGCGAGGACTACTTATAGAAGACCGTGTGGAGGCTTTCTGATGTAGGAGGTGATGGTTCTACGCACTAAAAGCACTTTTAAATAAAAATTCAAAGCTAAACCTGGCAAATAATAGAACAATATACCTACAAGCCATTCGACCAATTTTTACCTACGCTAGCCCCGCCCTAACCACTATCAGGGATAATTTAAAGAAAAAACTGTCATACCCAAAAGGCAAATTTTTAAGATACATGAATGGTGCCCCAACAGCTATCAGCAACAGACCACTAAGGAAGGATCTAGATATAGAAGAAATTAACTGCTTCATTGCCAAACTCAACTGTAAATTCTATAGCGACGCTAGAAAATGTACGGCCTCGAACTTCAATCATTTGCTAGACATCAGCTTAATAGACGACAACATTAAACATAGCCCAGTAACCGCATTACTCATGTCAGATTGTATCATATCAAAATATTACAAATTATAATACCACTGTATTTTGACTCTCATATACTATTGACCCTGGGGATCTCCCCCGTTAATTTTGTACCAGTATAAGCTCATTCCTTCATGACTTCTGAGCATAGAACAAACCAGTATAAGATGAATCGGTTGGTGGCGCCCTACATATCCAGCATCCAGCCGAGAAAAAGTTAATTACAATGAATTGTTTGTTGTTAGGAATAGATTAACTCTTCCCGAATATTATCTAATATTGAAATAGCTCTCTTACCAGTATTTTCTCTTTTCCGTCTCGCTTTCAGGCCTGAGAAGAACCATTTAACAGAAAATCTAATAAAAATAAGAAAGTGGTCGCTTGTCTAAAAATTTTATTAATTTATGAATATGATTGATGGTTTGTCTTATTTACTTGTCTACCCCTACAGATTCAATTCTCAAATATATATGATCAATTTCTCTCTGTCACTTTTAGCATAGCAACCCTTCGGGGTCTGATCAGGGGCAAGCTAATCCCTGTAACTTAAGTGTAGAGAGCAACCCGGTCTCTACTTTAACAGAGCCACACTTACTTACACATATGCACACATCCTCATATTCCTTTAACTCCCCCCCCCTCTGTATGCATTCTTTAACTGTAAATACTGTAAATATTCATTAGTGCTTATTTTCCCATTCTTCTTTAATTTTACCTCTCTTCATGCACTTTTTTATTACTTGTAATTTTGTTATTACCTAATAATGGCAAAGTGCCATTTTTTTTCCTCTCACGAACTCCATTTTGCTCCCCAAACCTCATTTTTGTCATGTATGTTTCTTAGTCTAATTTCAGGATGAATGGGAAAAGGGCTGTAAGGCCTCAGACGCCCAGTTCCACTACAACGAACGAACGAACATTTAACATAGAACTTTGGGTTCATGTGCACAACCGGTTCACTTTTAAAATAGTCTGTGCAGACTACTTATAAAAAAAACCGTGTGGAGGACTTCTGATGTACGAGGTGATGGTTGAGCTGTTGATGGTAAAGAAGTGAAGTTACGAGGTAATCAGGAAAAATGAACATAAAACTTATTCAATGTATAGTTTTCAGTTTTTAAAGGATTGAAAGACGAAATGTATGGTTCCATCTCTCTCGGAGAGACAGACACCCGTCAGAGGGAAAGCCCTTAACTGGAAGACTCTTTTTCCAAAAGGATTAGGAAGGCATCACCATTCAAAATTTATAATTAGTTGGATTTACGCATGAGTAAGATATGGAAATTCAGAACCAGAATAATTTAATTATGCTTAAAAAGAAAGCTAAATTTTCTCGAAGATTTTTGTGTTGGTCATAGCCGGCGAGAGGAAAGTTTGAAAACCCCGATCGAAGCACACAGGGCTTGTCGATAAAGATCGAACTTTCTGTACTCAAAATGGAGATAGTTTACAGATACTGCAGAATGGCATTGGTCACACACACCAAATTTCTCCGGACAGTAAATCAGTATTTCCGAGTGGTAATCTTTTACTGATTGATTCTTGGTTTAATGAATTCGATTTATACGATTTTTACTCACAACTACTTCGAAATAATTCAAGGCTTATGTGATATGCCACTTCGTTACGGTTTCTCGCTTTCTGCCATTTTAAAAAGTTGGCAAAATTAACAGAAATTCTTTAAATTTTAATATGTAGGTCTCAATCGCTTTTTAAAATATTTTGTCGAAAACAGAGTTGCACACAGGGTAATCCCAATCAAGAAAGCGAGACGGAAAAAAAGAAACACTGGTAGCGAAACCATATTAATCATAATTAGTAGTTTTCGGAAGGAAAAAACTATTCTTTTTTTTCACACTATTTAAAATTACCACAATTCATATCCACAATTTGATATGAATGCTATGATTATAAAGAAATCTGGGTAGTTACAAAAATTTTATTTTTCTCGGAAAAAAGGCTGGAATGAAATATTTTTCGCACCAGTTTTCGCTCTTCTCCTTGATATATATATAGGCTTTCAGCTCTGTGGAAACCACGTGCATATCCATAATAGACTCAGAGATGCCAACTTGCTCCGCGTTGCAGAATGGTATTTTCTAACGGTAACAAAATTTAAGATATTTTTAGTTTAGTATTTTTAATGTTTCCACCACTTAATATCATAAATTATAAGAACCATATAACATGCAACCTAAAAGCATTAATTATTTGGATAGTGTTTTTTAAAGTAGGCGTAACTATGCTTATTTTACAAGTTATACTATTTAATTCACTACCACTTTATTAAAACTTTTCCAGAGAGCGGAGCAGTCGGCATCCCTGTAGACTTGCATTTCAATGAATTGTGTCACTTCAGAGACGCCTGATTAAAATATAGTTATTTTCGGTTTAGGAGTCAGTTAAGAACGATTTTATTAATTATTTGTGAAAATCGATGTTCTCATACTCATATGTGGTAGTTGTCTCACAAGGGGCACTAACTAATTCATCTGAGTGGGAAAGTATAATAAATCGTCGAAGCGCAATTGAATGGTGAAAGTTCGGGTTCTGTAACATTTACTGAGAGAAAATTTATATAAATAAAGTAGCGAGATTAAACAAACAAATTTAAGAGAGAGAAGAGGTTTTTGTAGCAGACTGCCTCGCCTCCCACCGAGGTATTACCCCCGAGGTTGTCAGGGGCACAATTGTCACATAGCCTCAGAGAAATAGGAAAAATACATGATAATAAATGCGCAAAAATATATAGGTGAATATCGAGTGAAAAATTATACTCAAAATTTACGGAACGGTACCTCATCGGATAGGCAAAAGGTGTTTGCGGGACTATATTTTATATTGTCTTTGATGAGCTCAAAATCAAAGTTTTTAAAGTAGTTGCACGTATTACAAGAGAGTGAATCTCTGAAGAAATTTGCACACAGTTCTGCCATGTGTTCATCTATTTTTTTGATTTTTAAATCTTTTCTTAAATCTTTCATTCTCAGGGATCTGGGGGCCCCAGTGATGTATCTGAGAAATTTATTTCGAGTACTCTCTAGTTTCTTCCTTTGAGTAGCAGTGATTGCGCTCCATGCAGGGCCTGCATGGCTGATGATCCGTCGAAAGACACGGTCAAAGGGAAATCGATCTTCAGATCCCAGCTCAGGCCTAAAAATGAGGCAGAAAAGAGCAAAATACTGGTAGTTAAACCATTTCATTTATAGTAGATTCTAGTAGGAGTAAAATGTGCTAAAAGTATCTTAAATCATGAACTGTTTCATCGCTATTTACTTTCTCTTGGATAAGACAGCGATCCTATAATATCTGCTAAAACTATTTTATATTTTATAACAGTCGTAAAACAGTCGACCCAATTTATGGGTTGTATTCCGAAGCCTTGTAGTTTTGAACCCAATCCAGAATACAAAGAAACTCCTTCTTGGGGAAAGGCAGAAAATTTCCTTCAAGGAGGACTTTTTGATGGAACTAACCCGTATTTGCATTACATGGAAAGAAAAACTATGAAACTGGCAAGGGGACTCTAACCCATGATCCGTGTACCACTGAGGATATTTTACGTCAGCATTGTGGTCGGTTATAGCCGGGTGCGGAGTTAGTATCGACCAGCCATCACTGGGATTCGAACCCGGTTCACCTCATGAGGTGAATGCTCTATCCATCACCTCCTTCATCAGAACGCCTCCACACGGTTTTTCATAAGTAGTCTGTGCAAACTATTTAAAAAGTGAACCAGTTGAGTGCATGAATCCAAATTCTATTTTAAAAGTATTGTTTAATGGTACAACATACATTTGCAGGCTTGTGTGCTCAATTATGGCTTATAAACCTTTGTCAAGCAGAAGAACATATAGCACAATAGAGAAGGACATCACAAGGAATACATCCAGGGTTACGACGGGATTCGAACCCGCCATCTCCACACTTAAAAGAGCGTTTGGCGGGCGATACCACTCGGCCAGGGAGACCCCTATTTTAAAAGTACTTAAGAGAAATTTATCATATATATTTGAGAATTGAATCTAGAGTGGTTGTCAAGTAAACAAGACTAACCAACCATACATATTCAAAAATTAAACAAATTTTTAGACATATATTTGCTACCACTTTCTAATTTTTAATAGATTTTCTGTTACATAACTCTTTCCTGAACTGGTTTACTTTCATAGTGGTCTCTGATCGGACTACTTATAAAAAACCGTGGAAAGTCTTTCAATTATAGGAGGCGTTTCTCTATCCCCTTAGCCATCACGGCTCTGTCGTAACTATTAAAAAATATCTTGGTAGTATTGTATGTTTTAATCATCCCGAAACTTAGCTAAAGGGAAATTCAAACTTTAAAGTGAGCAAAATATTAGCCCTTTCCATATTTTTTTCAAGTAATGTGAGAATTAAAAAGTCGTTAGTTGATAAAATTATTTCATACCTGCCAAATTATACGGTCGTTGAAAACGATTTTACAAAGAGGTAGTAAAACAATTAAGTTTGCAAGAATTTTCGAAAAACAAAACTATTGAGACATCTATAAGCATATTGAGCCAACAAATATTTTCTAAATTAGTGATTCGTCGCGCGAGTTTAAAAATTATTTTTTTAAACTATAAACTTCAAGATTCAATACGCCAAAACGCTAAAATTTCTACCACTGAGAAAAATTTTTTCATAGTGGCCGTAAAAGTTGGCAGCTATGTTATTTATATATTTTGTCAGAAGTTAAACCTACCATAGTAAGGTTATCGAGTTCATATTCAAAATTCTAAATTAAATTTCTGAAATCAAGAAATGAAGTAAAAAAGTATATAAAAATAAAATTTTCCGGAAAATCCGGAAGAATTGGTTGCTACGATGTTCTTACAGCGGAAAAATCATATTGATCGTGATATTTTTTGGAGAATTCTATTATGACATCTTTTGTGCTTCCAGGGCTGAAAGTTTATATATATTAAGACTGAAAAGTCCAAAAACTTGTTAAAGAGAAATCTTATTCTACCTTGTTTTTGGGAAGAATATATATATTCTATGACTACCAAGATTTTTAACAGTTATACCATAGATAAGGAACTGATTTTTACCCGAGAAAAAGTAAAAATACCGGGATAATTGTAAAATCCAAATATAGCCCTCAGTAAAGACATAGAAAGCTACAAAACATAGAAAAGAGGTGCCTGGAGTAGAAATTTCAAGAAAACGGCCAAAAATCACAACTTTGACAATTGATAAACAATAAGGAAAAGCAGATGATAAAATTTATTGCTGCAGATGTTGCTCATATTGATAATTACGCCTAAACACGTTCACGCCGGCGTTACCCACCGGTGGCCCACGCTAGATTGTCTCATCGGGCGGCGCACCGGAGTAAAAACTGGTAACAAATGAATTTCATTTTTTAGTTTTTTTCCGGGAATAATAAAAATCCATAACTACCAATTCTTTTTAACGGATGCAATTTTTATAATGAATCGCTTCTTCGCCGTGATAAATTTCCTTACAGTGAATTGTTATTGTTGAGAATAGACTAACTTCTCCCGAATATTACCTAATATTGAAATAGTTCTTCTACCAGTATTTTCTCTTTTCTGTCCCGCTTTCAGGCCTGAACACCCGGCGTGAACGTGTTAAAGCAACGGAATGAAACATACACGTATTTCATTGCAAAGCAGCTATAAGCGGTTCAAACAAGTTGTCACCATCAAAACAAGTTGCTTTTCTTATGTTGGACCATCATTAATCAGTCCGAATTCCTATATTGGGAAGATGGTAGCTCATGTTGGTTCCGACATTCGATTTCTAAGTTAGTATGATGGAAGTTTCTGATGATCCAACATGAACAAACCATCAAAACAAGTTGCTTTTCTTATGTTGGACCATCATAAATCTGTCCGAATTCCTATATTGGGATGATGGTAGCTCATGTTAGTTCCAACATTTGATTTCTAAGATAGTATGATGGAAATTTCTGATGGTTCAACATGAACAAACCATCAAAACAAGTTGCTTTTCTTATGTTGGACCATCATAAATCTGCCCGAATTCCTATATTGGGATGATGGTAGCTCATGTTGGTTCCAACATTTTATTTCTAAGAAAATATGATGGAAATTTCTGATGGTCCAACATAAACAAACCACCAAAACAAGTTGCTAATCTTATGTTGGACCATCATAAATTTGTCCGAATTCCTACCTTGGGGTGATAGTTACTTATGTTGGTTACCATCAATGATTATGTTGGTCCATCAACGGAAAACCATCAAAAATATTGACTTGGGTAACTAAAAGCAACTAGAACCGGTTCAAAGAACTTTCGAGTGCCTTATTTCATACTTTAATGATCAAGTAATCGTTAATAATTTTATATACTTTGATTGACTTGTCAAATTATTTCATGAAATACCTAGTTATTATATGCAATAACGGATTTCACACTTTTATTGTAACATATATATTAGTTCATGCTAAGTAGATATTTCTGCCAGTCACCTATAACTTAAGCTTTAAAAAACACTTGGGGTTAACTTCAGATCCCGATATTTATATCGTTAATATATTATGGTAAACGGAAGTATCTTGTATTTTTAGGTTATCACTTTTTTGATGAAAAAATAAACCTAGCACAAAACAAATTAATTGAATTTTTAAAAACGATTTCAAATTAATTTTTTAAATACTTACATCCTCTGTTTCCGTAATACTACAGCATTGTCCATATGATGTAATAGCTTGATATGGTTTAAAGAGTAAATGATCTTCTGATGAAGGCACAGAATAAGATACACAGAAACCTCGACAAGCATTCGTAGCAACATCGAATTCTATACATCCAGGAATACTAATAGTTCGAGAATGACCTGCAAGTATAAAGCTCAAATTCACAAAGATAATTAAAAAATTTAAGGTAGTTTTTCGATTCTTACATAATATTATCCCTAATACTACCTTTCCCTCGAAAATCCTACACATGAATTTCAAAACTTTGTATTCATGGAAGAGTTAAAAATTTTATATTCTATGAATTGCAAATGTTTGAGCAAAGTATTATAAACTGAGCTCATAGTCACAAATTACTCTGTATATGCATAATTTGAAATACTAACGATAAGTTATCCTTAGGATAATATTCAACAACAGTGCATAAAGTTTTTCGAACCTAAAACGTATTTAACAGACCATTTATAAGTTATTTGCTATCGAAACACTATTAACAGGAAGTTTTTAATATGAAAGTGCTTATTTTCGGTTTTGCTTATTCAGTACAAATAGTCGAGGTAGTCAAGTATTCAGAGTCTTTGCATTGGAGTGATGGTAACTTATGTTGATTTCCATCAAAATAATGATGGTGTATGAAGGAATCATCTGATGATTACCATCATGATTATGTTGATCCATTAAAATTTTAAACGTGGCAGAGTACATCATAAGGATTGAGAATCGCATAGTAATCCATGGCTAAAAATAAGCACTTGCATATTAAAAACTTCCTGTTAATATTGTTCCAAAAACAAATGACTTATAAATGTCTGTTAAATACGTTTTGAGTTCGAAAAATGTTATAATCTGTTGTTGAATATTAACCTAAGACTAACTTAACTTTATTATTTTAAATTATGATTGTTCTTAACTAATATTATTAGAGATTATACATACCAACTTTAAAGCATCCTGGCCTCTCCCAATGATTTGCTAATGAAGCGTCTGCCAGCAGAAGTATTAATATAAATAATAGTTTGTGACATAAGAATTGAGAGGAAGATGAAACCATCATAAAAATTTCCTGAAGATTCCTGTGTTAAGAACAATTGACAAGACCTAATTAAAATAGTAAAACAATGAACTTGCCCCCACCATTGAAATATCAATTTTAAATGGCTTTTACCAAAGAAAGATTAAAAATGAATTAAAAATGAAAGAGCTAAAAGGAAACTATGCTAGATAAATTTATGCTTTTAGTAATTATTAATTTTGAGTTATACATTTCTATTTCTATGTACAGCGCGCAAAATAAAAAAAATGAACCACCCTCAATAACTATTGATCTAATTAATCAACCGATCTATTTCATCTTAAAAAATTTATTCTTAAATCAATAAAATATGTCCCGCTATAGTTATAGGTACCAGTTGAAGATCTTATTTTAGATTCCTTCAAAATATGATTACAGAATAAATATTTTGCAGTTTACAAAACAAAAAAGTGATCAAAACTTCAAAAGTTATTAAATTTTTTTATTTCTTATTTTAAGAACAGTACATAGGGGGATTAATTAAAAAAATTACTCATGAAAACATAAATACTCTTTAAGAAATAGAAGTGGGGACATAGAGGCATTTTAAATATTGGTAGCTTTTAAAAGCGATGCTGTTTAATTTATTTGTAATTCAAAAACTATAAGCCAATACATTCTTCAGACTAATTATGCTCTATACTTAAATTATAGCAGATTTGAAAAAGAAACCTTACATTGGACTTACATACTTTTTCTGTATTTGATAAATGCTCAAGTATTCAACGAGATTGCACTCAATTTTTAAATACACACAGCTAATATTCTACAACATATTACTAATTTTTATCGGCTTTATCTTTAAATTGAAATTTATATGTGATTACAGACATTTTTTTTCGTACAATCAATCTCAATAATGTTTGTGAAAGTGGCAAACATTTATATCAAAAGTTTAAAAAAAACACGTCCCAGAATAATTGTAAACCTCATTTTTCATAAGTTTAAATAAGCAGAAATGATTTAAAATCTATATTCATTAAAACAATAATTTACATTTCTGTCAGTTTTTATGAAACAAAACAATATCGTTAGTTTAGTTAATTATATTTACCCTAACTTTGATAATTTTGTTTCTCTACTGTTAAAATTAATGAGCTTTAAAATTTAAAAAATCTATCATTTTAAGAGAAACGAAAATGCTAATTTATTTCAAGGAAAATATTTTATATTTAGGGTAATTTATTTTGCTTCATATTATTTGTACCCCCAAAAGTATGCATGATGTGATATTTTGAAATTTAATTAATAAATGACAAATAATTCTTAAATAATTTTTAAACAATGTTATTAATATGCTAACCAGGGCTGAAAGCCCATTATATCAAGACGGAAAATTTTTAAAACTGGTAACAAATAAATTTCATTTTTTAATTTTTTTTTCGGGAATAATAAAATCTATAACTACCAATTGCTTTTAACGGATAAAATTTTTATACAGAATTGCTTCTTCGCTGAGAAAAAATTAATTACAGTGAATTGTTTATTGTTAAGAGTAGATAACTCCTCCCGAATATTATCGAATATTGAAATAATTCTCCTACCAGTATTTTCTTTTTTCCGTCTCGCTTTCAAGCCTGATGCTAACTTAGCTTTCATGTTAGAACAGATAGATAAGATTTGCAGCTAAGACTTCTTGAATTAGAGTAATTGAAGTGAAGATATAGAAATTTTTTTCAAAAAAAAAATATTTATACTCAGTTCAATTTTGCATTTAAAACTTAAATCAGTAGAGTGCGCAAAAAAAAAAAAAAAGATATCACCCTGAATAACTTTTCTTCTTATAATCGGATTTTCACGAGCTAAGTGCCAATCTTAATGGTTCCAGGGGGGAATTTCAAATATGCAGATTAATTAACGCTAACTATTACGAAATAATTAATCCTAAGTTACGAAATCAGAAACAAAAACATACTTTCTCTGAATAGACATATATATATATATATAAACAAAGTTTCGGAAACATTGGACCAAAAATAGGGGCGCTAGAAAGCTATATATATTTGGAGCAGTCCCAAAGAAGTCATGAAATAATATCGCCATATCATTAGGAATAATTTAAGGTAACTATAAAGTAACTATGTAATCGACAAGCGATAATGTATTAGTATATCTCCGTTGCTTAGAAACTAAATTAAGACTATAAAAAAGAATGAAATAAAAACTGAAGCCGTTTCGTTCATCGTTTTGTATTTGCTCGTAAAGGTTTCTGTTTTTATGTATATAGTTATTCGAAAAGTTTCTCTAAGAAGGTCTTTAAGAAACTAAATTAGCGGCTGCAAAACTAAGAAGATTGATTTATTTTATGACGTTTTATTCAACACAACATTCTATAATCAATTTCAATAACTCTAAATATCTTGTTACAAAATCTTAAGTTTAAAAATTGTTACTTTAAAGTTAAAGATAACTTCATGATGACTCTGGAGAAGCCGCGGATTTTCTTAATGTCTTAAAGGCCGCACGAACCCTGTTAAAATAATAATTTACAAATGTTTGCTTCCACGAGCATTAGATTCTGATCAAAATAATAACCAATATCCAAATATAACCCAGTATACTTGATGGTGAAAATTTTATTGTCTTCAAAAAATATGAAGATGAAAATAAAAGTCAATATGTTTTGAACACTCAAAAAATAAGCGCCTGATCTAAAGACTCGCGTGAATGAACAAAACAAAGTGATTTGAAACAGAAAATGTGAAGTCGCCAAGAAAAAATAAAAATTGAAAAACCGCAGTGGTAGAAGGAGGCAAGTCGGGGCAAAAGGCATTTTTACTTGCTATGAGAGATGGTGAAAAACTCATGTCTTTAACAAGAGAATCTGCATTCATGTGAATAAAACACGAGAGATGTAAATAAAACAAGTCAAGTTCCTCTTAAGTTAACCATATTCAACGTATTGATTTAATATTTCTTCATTGTCACCAATTTTTAAAATGTAGTTGATTTTAATTTTTCTCGGCTTCGACTAAATAAAAACAGTTGAAACTTTAGATTTCTCATTAGAGAAATATGCAGTTTAATATGGTATAAAATTATACTTCATAATTCAAAATTTTATCATCCGCTATTAATTTAAAGATAAATATAATAAAATAATTATTACAAATTATTGTTAGCATGAAATCCTCTCTGAGTAATCGAGTTTTCAAATAATCGTAATCGTGTGGGTTCAAATTATTTTGAAATTTTTCAGTTCGTTTTAAAAATATGGCTACAAGAACACGAAAAGTGAAATTAACACTAAGAGGACCAAGCTTTTATCCACTCTCCTGACTAAAGTCTTAAGTCCACAATTTCCAGATTGCGGCTACCCACTATATTTTGAAGGTTAAGAATCCGAATATGTAAAAAAATATGCAAAAAAAATATTTTAAAATAATTTATTACCAAATATGTTAAAAAAATATTTTAGATATGAAAGTTATTCAGGGAGATATCTTTTTTTTTTGTGCCCTGTATATATTTGTTTAGGAAAAAAGGATAACATAAATCAAGTGTGCAAATAAGTTATTGCTAGTCATCTTTGACGACCAGCTTGATAACTTTTCAAAATTATTTTGCCCAACATGTAAACTTCAAAGGCAACCAAGTCAAACTCGCGGCACAACTCCATTTAAATATTCTAATTATTCAACATTACCTCCCATCTTAACACCTTAATTAGCTTTAAATAATTATATTAACATAATTTTTTCACCGTTTAGAATATATTAACCAAATTTTTTCACCGTTTTAAATAAATGTATTAACCAAATTTTAGTTGCTGCTTTACCAGCGCTGAAGCACTTTGATTTCAATTTAAACTTTTTCTCAAGAGACGTTCGTGATATTGTCAAAGTTTCTTATGTATTGAATTTTAGTAATAATTTAAAATCTGTCCAACAGCCATTAAATCACACAAACCACTGTAAGTATGAATTCGGGACATTTCAGTATAGTAGGCAGCAGATGTATTAAAATTATTTCTATCTTCGTCCGACAATGTCTGGAGATAAGATCAAAATAAAACTCATCTCATCATCATCAAGCTCCGTCACCAGTAATTGGTAGTACAGTATGCGACATCATAGGACCGTTTATGTTTTAAATTTCTACAGCATTGCAGAAAGAACAAAAACTAAATCTAAATAATTACTTCGCAACTCAGTTTTTATTTCTATAAATATAAAAAAATATTCTAAATAAATCCTTAATACATTACTAACTATTCAACACTAATTAATTTATAACTTTAGACAACCTAACAAAATGAATCTAAATAATTTCTTAACGTATAATTATTTTTTAACACTATTTAAATTATTACTTTGGATAACCTACTAAAATGGATAATAACTACATTGTTAGCAATAGATAGAGAAATATATATAGATAATAGATGGTTTACAATAATAAAAATATTTTTTATTATAAAATTCTGTGTGAAACCAAAATAAATTATCAGAAATTAGTCATTTAAAAAATGTAAAATATTTAAAAAAAATTTGTAACATTAAATTTTATCTGTTTAAATGTAAACTATTCTTATAATACTGATCACTAAAAAATTGTATTTTTGATTTTTAGTTTTTTCCATTTTGCACAGTTTCTTCCGGTTTTTTCCAGTTCCTTCCAGTATTATGAGAGATATTATTACTACTTCAAAGCACTAAGTGGTAACATTAAGAAAACGAATATTAATCATTTAATACATTTATGAGCACCCCAATGTATTTATTTTCAAATAAAATAACTGTATAAACATTTTATTTTTACCAGACCTAAGTGTTAAAATCGTATTTTGAATAAAAACTTTTAAGTTATATTTGGTTTTTAAGTTATTTTTCCCTTTTTAGATTTATTTTATGAATTTTGAATAATAGTTTTCATGTTAAGAACCGTTTGCGTGTGGATTAAATTCTTTTCTTTATAAATTAGCGAAACTTTTGCGTTGAGAGTATTTTTATAATAAATATCCTTCAGCAACAAGCGTTGATTCTAAACAGAGGAATTAAGAACTTGCTTTTCTTTAAAAGGCAATCTTTCAAATTGAAAAATACCAAAAATGCAATTTTCATATGCCTGAAGAAAGTTTAAATTAAAGTTAATAATTTCCTATTTATTTACATTTTATTTTACTCTTAAATCACACAATTATTTTATTTATTACCTTTTTTTGTTAAATTTATAAATAAAAGTTAGGATTTATAATTTTGTTTTATAAAAGATTATATAATTATGTTTTTGAAAATTTTTTGGTTATTATTTTTCTTTAAAGGTTATATTTATTGGTTTTTAGAGGCTTTTTTCTTTTGCATTTTTTAAGAATTTTTCTTCCGATCTTTGGTCATAATATTAATGATGTAATAAATTTAATGATTTTAAATAATCTATTTGAAAGGATTGAATAGCTTTTGTAAAAATTTATGTAAAAAAAACAAATATATCTATAAATGAAATTTACGATTTAAAATTTTGTTTCACAAAAGATTATATAATTAAAAAAATTTTGAATGTTATTTTTATTTATGGTTATATTTATTGGTTTTAGAGGCTTTTCTCTTCTGCATTTTTATGAATTTTTTATCTTCTCAACATCCAATCTTTGGTTATAACATTAATGATATAATAAATTTAATGCTTTTAAAAAATCTATTTGAAGGGATTTAATAGTTTTTTTGTAAAAATGTAAGTAAAAATTAAATCAAATTTATAAATAAAATTTACGGTTCATAATTTTGTTTTATAAAAGATTATATAATTACGTTTTCAAAATTTTTTTGGTTATTATTTTTCCTTTATGGTTATATTTATTGGTTTTTATATTCTTTTTTCTTTTGCATTTTTTAGGAATTTTTAGCTCACCAACATTTGATTTTTAATGATATGATAAATTTAATACTTTTAAAAATCCATTTGAAAGGATTTAATAGTTTTTTGTTAAAACGTATGTAAAAAAAATTATTAAATTTATAAATAAAATTTACGATTTATAATTTTGTTTTATAAAAGATTATATAATTATGTTTTCGAAAAAAAAATTTTCTTTTTTCATTTAAGGCTATATTTATTAGTTCTTAAGAGGCTTTTTTTAAAGAATTTTTAGCGTATCAACATCCAATATTTGGTCAGAATATTAATGATGTGATAAATTTAATGCTTTTAAAAAATCTATTTGAAAGGATTTAATAGTTTTTTCTAAAAATCTGTGTAAAAAAATAAATTTACAAAAAGGCAATGGACTGACATATCACTGGTGAATAGCTCATATATAAATATAAGATTTCATTTTTCAAAATTTAGGGAACAAAAATTCTTTCATGAAATGCTTACCTTAGATTTGGTGAAGAGACAAAGATAGAATAAACCCAACTGAAAAGGAAACTGTTGATTTTCTCCTTGTCGCTTCTTAACCAATCACGACAAACTTCTCACAGAAAAGGAGGCGTAACTTTTCTATCAAACACTTTCTTAGATAATGCAAATGATGCTTTCAGAATAATTTTTAAAGTATGCATTCATAAAGGATTTTTTTATTTTGTTACGAATTGAGATTTAACATTTGGTATTATTATTTTGTTTTGAAATAAAAAGAGAGCATTAAAGTTAAGTAACGAATTTGTATTAATGTTGAGTTAAAGGCCAGAAATTGTTTAAACATGAGTAAAAGCATATTCTCCAACTACAAAGAAAAAATTCTTTCCTTTGTTAACAAAAGTAACGCATTCATTTCTTAAATAAATTAAAATTAACCCAATGGTGTCATTTGTTGAGTTAGACTCGTCATGAATTTATTTCCAGTATGAAAAAAGTTGTGGTAAATATAATTTGCTACTAGTCTGTCTCAAAAAGAAAAAATGCATTGACCACATCATATAAATTTCAATGTATTTTTTATTATCGTAATCAGGTTAGATTGGTAACAAATCCTATAAAACAATTTTAAAAAAATTATTCTTCATTAAAAAACTTACCAACAGATTCTAATTTGATTGTTTCATCTTAGTTAATTATTTGAATAACGGCGTGAACGTGTTAAGCAAACTGAAGCATTTCTTATACATTTTCCTTAGCAATGAAAACTTTAAACCCATTTATCTCAAAACGTGATTTTTTTTAGTGTTGCCGCTATCATATATATATATATATATATATATATCTTGGATTGACCGAAAATCGATGAGAGCAAGGTAATGATATAATACTGGATAATTAAATGTTTAGTTTATAATTAAATAAGGTTGATGTTCAACTACACGATTTTAATGATTACACTAATATAGCGGATATATTAATTATTTCTAAATATTGCTAATAACATTATAATTAAAAGTAGTTCTACCAGGAGATTCATCATATTTAAAGCTTTTAATTATGTTGTTGTTGTCGTGGGCCATTAAAGCAGAGGGGGTGCAATTGTCCTTGTTTTCCAATGGCGCCATCTATGTTCACGAATTTGATTTCTACCACACCACTACGTCACACCCGTTTATAGGGAGGACCCATTAATACATCCATTCATTCGTCCACAGATCGTAATTTAGACCTGAACCAGAGAACGATCAATCTCCAATTCAACACCCCCAGAGATATTTATTTGTTATGGGAACATTTAGGACTTTGTGACCTGACAGATTTAACGTGCACCAGTCAGCATTTGTCTAGGGCCCTGCAAACCAGGCTATTATCCGGCCTTTAATTATGTTAAAATCCTTTAATGGAGACAAAGTTTTGAAATTTTCAAGAAAAAAATTATACATTTTAATCTTATCGAAAATAGGGCTTTGAAAGTTAATAACGAAATTTAAATTATCTAAATTTTCATTTTTATTTGGCGAAATTATACTTAATTTAGCTTTTACAAGATCGAGTCTAGGAATTTTTAAGTGAAATAAAACTTATCAATTTTTTTTAATTTTCTTCGTCTTTCTCCTCTCTCTTTTTACTTTTTATCCTTTTCTTTCGTTATTGTGCTATAATATATATATATATATATATATATATATATATATATATATATATATATATATATATATATATATATATATATATATATATATATATATATATAATATATATCAAATCCTCATATTCTTAAGTTCTAAAAAATTAACTATAAAAACTACTTTAAAACTTTCTGTTTCGTAGAGATCTCAAATGTTGGAGGGTATGGATAAAAGTTGAAACACTTTTTTTTCTTCTAAATTCCGCTTTTTTAGAGCTACAAAATAAAAAATAAAAATAATAAAATAAACAATATTTATACTCGTGTATATATTTTAGAGATGTAATAATTGCAGGCAATATAGGAAGTTAATTTAACCCTATCCGGGGCAGTAAATCCTGATTTAAAATTTTAGATAGGCTACACGTTAGAAACAGCGACAGTAAATCGTAAATTTTAAGTAAAGGGATTTACTTTTTCAATGCTATTTAAAAAACGGTGGTTGCTTAAAAAATGGTGGATGTTTAGTAGCGAATAGTTATACATTTTTAGTGGTTTGTATTATTTTTGCTTGCCTGACTGTATACACTACGCAGAAAAAAGTTAAATAAAATAGTTTAGAATCATTTTTTAGGAAAATAATTCAAAAGTATCGCATTTCCTTAGTTTATTGGGGAAAAAATACTAAGTTTGGAATAATATTTTTTTGAATAATATCTTCAATGAGATGCAAAATTTTTCCATTCATGTATCATTTGCATGTTAAGTTATCTCCATTAAAATCAAAACATTATCTTTAGCTACATTAATTATTATTATTTTTATTATTGTTATTCGATTTATAATTTCTATTTGAGAATATTCTGCTAAATTATAATGATTTGAGTAGATTTTGTTTTTTTTTTTTTTTTTTTTTTAATTATTAAAAAGTCTCCTCTTATTTAAATAGCAATTAGTTATTCTCTTCCAAATCATAGTTGCAGCCCAGCCGGTGTGGTGTGTAGAGTCTTTGTCAACCCTGGCTTGAACCAAGTTTCGATTCTCCGTTGTGCTAAAGTTTTTATTTTATTTTATAACCGTCGTTGAACAGCCGACCCAACTTAATGGGTTTACGGCTACTAATGTTCAACTCCGTAGCCTTGTAATTTTGAACCCAATCCAGAAGACAAGGGAACTCCTGGATCGAGTATTGGGAGAAATTTGCCTTCGTGGAGGACTTTTTGATGGAGCTAACCCGCATTTGCGTTACATGGAGAGGAAGACCACGAGAACCTCCCACGGTTAGCCTGACGGCTAGGGGACTCTAACCCATGATCCGTCTACCACTGAGGATATTTCACGTCAGCACTGTGGTCAGTGCAAGCCGGATGCGGAATTCGTATCGACTGGGATTCGAACCCGGTTCGCCTCATTGGAAGGCGAACGCTCTATCCCCTGAGCCATCGCGGCTCGTGCTAAAGTTTTAATATTTTCTCAGATTCAAACTTCTCCGATTGTGTCTTTGAGATTCTGACTTCACTATAATATTATGACGCCGTAAAAGTCTACGCCTATGCGCAGGTAGTTGGGAAGTTGCTTTAGGTAGTTGGGGAGCATGGTACGGAGGACAGGTGATCGATATCACAATCTGCCTTCCGATCTAAATTGTGGAAGTGTAGTGCACGCCTGCGTCAATAGTTAATATTGTCTTCGGATCATTATTAACCTCTTCGAGACGGGCGAGTCATATACGCATTCTCAGGGTTACGGCAATCAGGTTAAAAAAAATAATAAATTCGGCAGGCAAAATATTTCTATATCAGTTTATTTGGGGGGAGGAGTAATAATAGTTTGAATTACTTAATATATCACTGCTTAATTCAAAATAAAAAATTATATAGTTAAACTTTGAACTAACATTAATTAGATATGTTAGTATTAAAGTGAACACAAAAATAAGACTGTTAAATTATAAAAAATAAGTCTTGGACAAACTTAGACTACCGCTTTTTACTTTTTTCCAGCCTGATTCTGGTTCCGTATGAAAGCATTTATGACTCGCCCGTCCCGATTTAAACTGAAACTGTCGCAATAGTTCATTAGTACAGCTCTATGGCGACGTTAATAGCAAAACCAAAAAGAATTTAATTACAGTTATAATGTTGTTGTTTTTTTCAATATTTTTTTTTTTTTTTTTTTAAATTTTTTTATTTATTTATTTATTTTTTTTTTTATTTTTTTTTTTTTTATTTATTTTTTTTTTTATTTTAAAGCAAATATTTTACACAATTCACCTCCCACTTTTAGTTAAAAGAAATAAACTATGTTAATTACTGATCAGTAGGCCTAAAATTTGAAGGGGTAAAAAAGTAAAATTCACGCCAAACCTCGTTCTTAACCACCATCAGTCTATGATGGGCAGCCTAATCAACGCCTCCTGTAACTGAAAGCCTTCACACGGTTTTTTACGGGTAGTCCGATCAGACCACTGTGAAGGATAACCACTTTACGAACGAGTCACTAATACATAATCTAGTTAAAATAAGAAAGTGGTAGCAAATATAGGACTAAAAATTTGTCTTATTTATGAATATTATTGGTTTACCTTATTCACTTGTCAACCACTACAGATTCAATTCTTAAATATATATGATGAATTTCTCTCAATTTCTTTAATAAAAGGTTTTAGGTTCATGCGCGCAACTTCACTGGTTCACTTTTTAAATAGTCTGCGCGGACTACTTATAAAAGACCTTGTGGAGGCTTTTTGATGTAGGTGATGGCCTAATACAATTAAACCTGCCAATGTTAAAAGGGGTATGTTACAAATCTGCCCTTCCGAGAAAAACCACACAAAAAAATTTTGCCGAATTAAAGGATTCTCTTGCTTAGGCAGTCTAGAAAATTACTCGGTATTTGATAATCGTTGATTGATATTCCAAAACCAACAAAAAACTTATTTTCGTAAAAATGTCGCATGCACCCTTTTAACATTGACCGTTTCAATTCAAAAACATAATAAAAGTTACAATGATTTTTCATAAGATTAACCGCTGAGACGTATCTAAATACAAAAATAAAATCCAAATGGTCTCCGAACACACATTGCATAAATGGTTTTTGCATAAAGGGATGCAAGTTTTTTGTGAAGAAATCATAATTAAGCTTTATTTTAAAGTTAGCGACAGTTAGTTATTGGCGGATATTTAAAAACCCAAGACTCAATGCAAATTGTACATTAATTTTTAAAGAAAAAATTTATTAACTGGCAAAATTCTTTTTCTTATTAAAAATTCATAAGAAAATATCAAAAATAAAAAAAAAATATATAAAAAAATGATTCAGATCGAATTGAATTGATTGAACTAAATTGATTTTAAACTCATGAAATATTTTTGGCATTGTTGGTCCATCAATTTCCATCACTTTATGATGGAATGTGTTAACTCACTCTTATGATAGTCAACCATCAAATAAAGTTAGTTACTTTTACCACCAACGGCCTAAAAATTTATAAAATGGTCAGAAAAAAAGCAATAATTATTCTAAAAAAATACGAACTAAATAGTTTTTTTAATAATTTCTTAATAATTTTATTATAAAATGAAAATTCTAGAGAAATTTTTAATATAAATTTTAATTAATATCAATATAGAATGGTTGTTACGATTGCAAGAATTTGGGATCATTTAGATTATTAAGCTCTCTATCATAAACATTAGGCGAGTTTCAACGCTAAATATCTATTAGTTAATTTATCACCATGAACTGACATTAAAAATATCAAAAATGAAAACCAACAAACAGAAATAACTATAATTTTATTAATATTTTTGTAATAACGTTTTTATTAAAATGCATTTGGCTAATTTTAACACTAAATAACGTATAGATCACTAAAATTATTTACATGAACTAGCAGTCAACATATCTATCATAGAAGCATATCTAAGAACTAATATGTATAATCTTGTTAGTATTTTTGAAATAACGTTTCTATGAAAATGCACAAACTATTTTTTTATTCACTAGAATTTGACAGATTTGTTTCCAAATTTGTTGTGTATGAATATATTATATGAAAAAAAATTTGCCATGTTTTGTGCTCAGGTGGCTTTGAAAATTGTATCTTTTCAAAATCGAAATTATTTGCTTCTCCCACTTATAATAACAGGATTATGATTCGGTTTCTTCAAAAATTTCACTAGTATCTAATTTCTTTTTCTATTGAAATACGTAGATCGTTATCGAATCAGCTATACTATGTGGTAAGGAAATATTTATGGAAAAAATAATAATATTTTTTTTTGTTAATCCATCATCCAATATGGAATTCAGTTTCTTAAACTAAAATTTTTATTTAGCTTTACAGTATTTTTGCTGAAGTCTGAGATTCAGTTCATTAGGTAGATCTTTTCTAGCATAAAACAATATACCGTAAAATATATTTCTTAAAAAAAAGTTCCAATATGTTATTTTTTAAAACTAAAGAAAGTTGGAAAACTCCTTATAACTTTGAAGATGTATGTTCAAAAAATTAAGAAACTCTTGGATATGTTCGAACTTTCACTTCGACTTTATTTTTTTACTGAATGTCTCACAATTACTCAGCTTCGTCATACAATACATAATAAAATAAGATAGCCAAATATCAACAAGCAATAGAACTTAGCTATTTTTATGAATAAGCCTTAGGAGCAAATAAAGATTTTTTAACAGTGTTTTATGTTATTCTCTCGTAAATTATCAAAATAATATTCCAGACCAACAAAAATAATCCAGAAACGTTCCAATATATGCGACAATTTGTTTGTAAAGTAATTTTTGCTGGCAAAGAATGATTTTGCTCGAAAAACATTGACGAATTTTGATGCCTACAAGCAAATAGCATGTCAAAAAAATAAAAAATGTGGATTTTTATTTTATATACATATATATATATATATATATATATATACATATATATATATATATATATATATATATATATATATATATATATATATATATATATATATATATATATATATATATATATATAGGGTTATTCATAATTCCCTCCGGGGTTTCAAAGCGTTATAGTAAAAAAACGAAGATGAATATTGCAAAAAAGAACATATGAAATTGTTCCGAAAGTATTCAAGTTTCAATTTAAGCAGTTGCCGGTAGAGGGCAGTAACATGTACCACTGAAGCCAGTTGTCGTAAAAATAAGGTTGTAGTAAACAGAGCGAATTATGAATGACCCTGTATATATATATATATATATATATATATATATATATATATATATATATATATATATATATATATATATATATATATATATATATATATATAGGGGAGAGTCGGTAGCCCCGCCCACTTAAGGAGTATTGCTTATATTTCTGTATAATATTGAGTAATAATCAATATTTTTGTATGTTTCTATTGTTTTATCATCTAATTAAATAATGCAAAAAGAATAAACCAAAAGAAGAATAGTTTAACTTAAAAAAGACAGAAATTTAAAAAATTTGACTACTGAATTCAACATATTTTCAAAACTATTGTTTACCATGCATAAATACTTGAAAATTTGAAAATAATCTTTTTTTAATATAACAATTTATGTCCGATGGCCCATTGACTTGAAAATATTCTATACATATGAAATTGACAGTGGGCGGGGGTACCCGACACTCCCCTATATATATGGCAAATTAGCGCTTTTTGATATTGTATTAATAAAGCAAGTAAATATATCTTTTTTTTTTCTTTCAAAAAAAAAAAAAAAAAAAAAAAAAAAAAAAAAAAAAAACTAAGGCACAGCTCTCACTCATGGTAAGTCACTGATTTTTGAAATTTAGTTTTTTTTTTTATAAGTTCATTAAAATTTAATCATCTGTTACAGAATTTTTTTCTATCCGTTCATTAATTATTTTAATTAATTTTAATCGTCCCCAAACATTAATTAAAAATTGAGATTATATTCTAGTGTTATTTAACTGTAAAACACTAATTTCTTTTGCCAACCCTTTAAATTGCTTAAATATTACGGAATGAAGAATGTTTCATTTATTTCAAAGTTGTTACGTATACATTAAATGTTTTTTTCTACCCAAATATTTTTAAATAAAGTTCTTTAAAATCAGTAAGTCTAACTAACTTTTGTCATATATTTATATTATTTTTACTGTTGAATTAACTTTGTATGGCCGAAAATTATTTATAATGATTTTTTTAAACATATAATTTATTCTAAGCAAAAAAGTTTGAAAAAAGTAGCTATTAAATGAAAAAGACTTATGAAAAGAAAAGAATGACGTTACCTGTAGGCACGCCCCGTTTTGGGCAAACGAAATTTTTGAACGTTTTTTTTTAGAAAAAAGTATTTCTTTTTTCAAAATTTTTTCCTTTTTTCCCTAAAGGTAGTGTAATGGCATTTAAATTGAGAACTAGCCATCAAATTAATGTGATATAAAAATAGCCTTTTGAGTACCTTATTAATGATTTTCAATTGTCAAAATAATCAATTTCAAGAATAGGTTGCTTCCTTATGGTATAAAACTTACCAACTCTGTATTTCCATCCCATTTTCGCTGTCATGTGATCATGAAGTTTGAATATCACGGTTTTAAAATCCAAAGTTTTGCGACAATGGCGGTACTATTTTGGTACAGTGTGAAAAACTCACTTCCTTAAATTTTGTCTCACGTCAAAAGAATAATGAGACCAAAAAATCTCACTCTAAGTTTAAAAATGCGCAAAACTTATTCAGCGAATTTTTCACCACTGCTCAGCTTTTCCAACTCAGATAGACAAAATGACCTGTTTTTAAGTTCTGAAAAAAATTTTATTTCTTTCAACTCACTATCACTGGAAAAAAATAACTTGTATCAATTTCATATATGAAAGTATCTAGTATCACATAGAAAAAATTAGATTCTATAAACCATTTGGAAAACCGTAGCAATAACTGTCGAAAATGTGATCGATAAAACTACGTGAATTTACGGTTAAATCCTCAAATCAAATGCATAAAAAAATTATACTTTAAATTGAATTTTTACCATATTTCTAGAACTAATTTCGCAAAAATTCATTCTGCGTAAGATTCAAAATATTCTTTTCCTTATTGAAGTAAATAATTATGAAAAAAAAAAGGAAATCAACTGAGAGAAAGCTAGTTTTATCAATTATCTAATCTACACAATTATTTCAAGAGAAATGAAAAAAAATCAAAATAGTGTGGCTCAAACTTTGACAACTGTTTTCATTAACTATTGTGACAATATTTTCACGATTGTGATTATCATCAGGAATATAATCATTAAGAATAGGGTGAGGAATATTAAATCTTGAATAAAAAAAAGATGTCTATCTCAAGAAATTTATAAATTTTTATCAAATTTTGTAACTTATATTAGACTTAGAGGTTGGGCAGCTCCTACGAGCAGGGCACATCGACCAGAGGTCTATTGTACCCAAACCCTAAATCACAATTAGCATCTTATATTAAACTTGGCATTAATTTAAAAGCATATTTGTGGCTCTTGAACCATTAAGATTGTATTTTAATACACGAGAATCTGATTCTTAGATTAAAAGGTATTCAGGACGATTTTTTTTTCCTCCATTTTCTTGATTGAGAACCCTTTCTAATGCATCCAAAATCGTACTGAAAGAAGAGAGGGAAACCAGCAACAGGCAAATCTGGGTCTGCTAAATTACTTTAAAAAAACGTACCATTAAAGAAAATGCAATTGTAAAATATGTATATGTATATATATATATATATATATATATATATATATATATATATATATATATATATATATATATATATATATATATATATATATATATATATATATATATATATTTATTTATTTATTTATTTATTTATTTATTTATTTATTTATTTATATATATATATATAAATATTACACTATCCTACAATAATGGTGAGACATTTTGTTTTTTACTTTTTTCTCATGAAATACTTAGAGGTTTATTTTGTAAATTAAGAAGTATTTAAGTCATATGATTTCTTTTACTTACCAATAAAGTTTAAAGCGTTCAGAGATTTCAGAGGCCGGTCATAAATTATAAACAAAACCATGTACTTTTGAATGCCCTGTGACAGAAAAAGGAGCAATAAGCTTGTAACGATTACTTTGATTGTTATTCATAATAGTTGTATCAAACTTCGTAAACCTAGCTTAAATATTTATGGTGATATTGGTTATAGTATTAATAAAAAACTAATCTTCTCGTCTTATGTCATTTATAACTTTAAAAAAATATTCAATAAAATTAAAAAAAACTTTGTGAGCATTTTTTAAGAAGTACAAAATTATTATGTTAAAGTCTGATAAAAAAAAAGTATTTAAAAATTTCGTATCATATAAGCATTTAAATTAGTTCCTTCATATTGCTCACACACACATGAGCGGAAAAGATTTCTAAGTGTTTTCTACATAATTCCATAGTGAATCGTAATTGGAAACTAATGAAAATAGTCGAATTTGAAAATTTAAAAATTTTCTAGCAATTTGCTAAGTTGTTTTTGTACTTTTTTGAAAAGCGTTCTGAATGATAATGGGTTTTCCACTAATGTAATTTTGTACTCTAAAACAAGATTTATTAAAAATGACGACTGCATTATGGAAGATCAAACCCTCCAAAAAAGTATATTTTCTTTCCTTATGCCATTACATTTTGACGTACGGGTGATTATTGTAAGGTATTATCATTTATTATTAAACTTTCTCTAAAGATAGTAAACAAAATTTGTGGAAAACCCCTTATCATTTTAAGCTTACTTTTAAAAATCTAAAAACTACTTGCAGAATCGCTAGAAACTCTGTAAATTTACAAGTTAATCAAATCAGACTATTTTCATAAGTTACCAAATATGATTCACTGTTAAATTATGAAAAAAAAATTTTAATATTTTCATGCATGTAGTATGAAAGAACTACTTTAAATGCTCATATCTTGAGCAATTTTCAATGAACTTTTTTCAAATTTCAAAATAATATTGTACTTTTTTTAAAAATAATCCAAAAATTTTGTTTAACTTTATTAAATATGTTTAACTTTATAGAAAACATAAGACAAAAATATTAGTTTTTATAAAAATTGTCCTATCTCCATAAATATTTCAGATAGGTCTACAAAATTTTAGGCAATTATTGCAAACAATGATCAAAATAATAGATACAAGTTACAAGCTTATTGCTACATTTTCTAGCACAGAGTGTTCGAAAGTAATTATTTTCGTTCCTAATTTAGTATCAATCTCTCGCATCTCTGAAAACTTTAAACTTTATTGATAAGTATAAGAAATCAAAAGACTTATTATATTTCTAGATAGATATATCTAGATTCTAGATATTATATTTCTAGAGAAATTTGAAAAAGTGAAAAACTGAAATTTCTTCCATTATTGTAGAGTAGTGTGTATAGATATATACATGCATACATACACTAAAAAAAATTTTCACTTTAGTGCTTATCACAAATTATAATAAAAACTAGTAAACATTTAATTTTAAGCTAAAATAAAGCCTAATAAAACGTTTAGAATTCAATATTTTACAATACTTTATTTCATGAAAGTTCATAATGTTTAGTATCAGGGCAGGTAAATCCTTCATTAGACCTTGAATGCATTAGCAGACTTATCAAAACATCTTAGATAAAAATAAATTATAAATAAGTAATTATCCAATATTTAATGTTTTTTTTTTATATATAACAACCTTTTTTAAAATCTCCCCCCCCCCCAAAAAAAAAACATTTAAAAAATAAAAATATCATGGAAAGAAATATTTCTTTATGACATTTATTTATTGCAAACATATGAAATTCATTTACCCTAAAACATAAGAAAGTGAAATAAAAAGAAATATTCTAGATTTCAATTATATTTATTTGTGTGTGTGTTGTGTCTGATGCCACTTGCCACACGGACAAGCCCGCTTGGTAGAACCGAGGAGATTTAAGGCAGAGAGTGCGTTTCTTGTTATTTCAGCGGCGCTATCCTTTGGCCAAGAATCCGACTTCAGCCACACACACGTCACTCATACTTCGCACCTACTCATAGGGCGGACCCATTCATTCATCCATTTATTTATTTTTTATTTAATTAAAATAAACATTAAAAGTAAAATAAAAATAATTTAACGCACAATATTATATATGATTAAAAAAGATTTTAATTTTAAACAAAATCTAATGCTTTCATAAATTAATTCATTCATTCTTTCATCATTTAAATATGAAATTTGTATTCTATGTAACACAAGTTTTCAAAAAGTTGAAACAGCACAATGCAATGAGAGGTTAAAATTTTCAAAGCTGTATTATCTTTGAAAGATATATAAACAGAGCTTTACTGCAATAACTTTTCAAATTTTTATTTCATAAGAAACAAAATCTATTGTCAACAAATTAATTTAAAGGTTTTATTGTATTATATAAAATACAATCTTCATGACAGTAAATTATGAACAAATATTTCATAAGTTATTGCAAATAAAATTCATTATCAAGAAATTAGTGTAAAGGCTTTATTGTATCACATATGTTACCCCATTTTCATATTGGTAAATTATGAACAGATGCCAAAATCACATGTTCTTTTCCATTTTCATCTTCTGAAGAGTTCTCTGATTGATAACTATTTGTTTTAAAATTTTCTTGCTTAATATCATCAGAAACAGAGTCTTCTGATGAAATAATGGATGATTCTGAGTCAGAATTTGATTCCTCTATAAAATTAAATAAAAATAAGCCATTAGCTTAGATTCATTCAATATATCAAATAAAAGACAATAGATGAGTAAAAAAAAATAAAATATGCCTTTTCATAAGTAATTGCAATACCCTGATCAGAATTTAGTATATGATCTGTGTTGGTTTTGTGTAGGAAAACAAAACAGCTTAGTGATATAACAATTCTAGATGCTGAATTGATCAGTTTTTTCTTTTTTTCGAGTATGTACTTTACAATTTCAAATATAGAAAGCTGAATTTGCTTTTATCAAAATAGTTTCATCTATTTAATTTTGTAAAGCTTTTCAGAAAAAAAAATTACAATCCTAAATATAAAAAATTTATCTCCATCTCCATCAACAGTCCCAGAAAAGTTCCTATGTCCTAAATGGCAGAACCTAGGATTTGTGCAAAAAAAATTGCTTTATTCCTATAAATAGAAAATGTGTACTATGCCTACTAAATAGAAGAAGTTTGAAGTTCAGTTCTTCTTTCTAAGTTATTTTGAAAATGTTTCGATTTTGATAATGGTAAGAATTTTTCTAGTTTAATTATTCCATTTAGAAAGAGCTTCAATTAATATTTTTTGAAAATGGTTGTAGAAATTTGGTATGTATGGTAGCACAATTCATTAATGCATATAGCATGGTCTTTAATGCAGAACACAAGAAATCAAAAAAATTTTTTACTTTTCTTGCTGTGCATGTTGGTCGACAAAATAGAAGTCTGAATTAAACTTTTACATGCCCAAATACACTTTTCAAATGCATATTAATAAAAATATATGAATTATTAATCTATTTAGAAGAAATAACATACAGTATCATATTTATAAGTATTAATCATAAATATTAGGCATTATTAACAATAGAGTACTAGGCACAAATAAGCATTATTTAGAGAAAATGCAGAAACATTAACAAAGAAACATTATCATTAGAACTATTAAGTATTAAGGCCAAGTTCTTGACTTCCAACATGTTACTTTAAAATGATGTTACAAAAAACATATCACTCTCCCATTTGCTTTTACGATACATAAATTTTATATTACTTATTTTCATACGAACAGTGATAATGACAAAAAAAATTTTATAATAAGCATGCCAAGGGGAATGAAAAGAGATACACTATCTTAGTGATAAAAGTTTGTATTTAATTTTAAAAAGAAAATTTGAAATTTCAAATTGAAATTCCTTTGAAATTCCATAATTTTTTTTCTTCTCCCTATTTGGCATTGTTGTTTGCTTCATCTGCCATCTTGGCAAAATTTGAAGGGTCATCAATCAGTAGGCATTTTTAATTTAATGCTTACATCATATGCCAGACATGTATGGGTAAAAAATACATGCTTGATCAAGGAATCAGAATTTTTACATGTGTCGGGTATATTGGGCAATATAATTTTCAAACTTAGCATTGAAGTATATTAAAAACCTTGTAAAAAATATATTAATTATATGAGAAAAACAAAAACATTTCCTGACTATAACCATTTATTAGTAAGGTAAGGAAAAGCAATATTAAAATTTATCAAAAAGCAGTCTATTCAATCACATTTTTTTTTTACCAGCTAATTTGTTTAGCGCTCAACTTTTCAGAAACTGCCATTAACCTTCATTTTCAAATATACTGGCTTTAGATAATTTTAATTCCTCCTTTGTCTGCTTATTAACACGTTAACTGCCATAATGTTGGTAAAAATGGTATCCTGTGCTAAACTGTTTTTTCTGCTAATATTACTTGTTATTGTGAAATGAAATAAAGTGTAACTAGAAAAAAGCGTTTTTTTATATTATTGATGTGTATCATTGCCAGAATGGCATTTGTTATCGTGGAGGCTGTGTGACTCATATGTCGTGTCTCACCAAAACGTAGGTGTAGCTCAAAACTGCCTACAACAACATCTGTTCAAAGGCAACTGTTGAAGAATTTTCTAACAACAATCATTAAATTTTTTTCAGTTAAGAGTAAGCATTCAACTTGGGGGACTATGAAAAAGAACAAGATTACTTTCTGCAGAAAAAAAAACAGGTTACACACTCTGGTCCTCTACCATCTAATTTTGAAATATTAATGCCACAATGGCCAGGAAGACCGGTATGGCAGCACAAATAGCTGTTCTCGCTGTTTCCCACTTTATTTTGAGTAGAGTATAAGGTTAAGGCTGATTATTATGAAACATCCAGTACCAAAATGATTTCAATCTAATTGTTAGAATGAGGAACCATTTTCCTGAGCAAAAAAGGAATTGATCATTACTTTCTACAATAACTTGATCGTGGCAACATCATAGAAGAGCTTTCAGCATTTTACTGATTTGACCTGATATTTGAACAAATAGGATGATTGGTTCCTGTTTGGTTCTAATATAAAGGTCTGAATTAGATATTGTTTCACACCAAAATATATTTAGAATATTTCTAAAAACATTTCTTCTGTCGATTGTTGAGCTTTTTTTCTGTAGTTTTCTTAGTTTTCCTGTTTCTGACCCAGATAATAGTGCAACCCTTACTATTGAATTAGAAATATTAATTTAGTTTTTGGCATTAAATTATTTATCGTCAAAACTTTGTCAACTTTTTAAAGCAATACTATGCTTTTAAAATTCTTACTGCTATATCTGCATCTGTTCCTTCCTTCCTATCAACCATTGCACCAAGGTATGTAAATTTTCCACATTTTCTATTTCTCCACTATCAATTTTAATTTCATGCTCAGTTTTGCTATTTATTCTCATAGTTTTGGTTTAATTTTATTTATTTTCAATCCAACGTTTTCCACATAGTTTTCAAAATCAGTTGGTTAATCTTAGTCTTCTAATACAGTTTTAAAGTTGCAAAATTCCATTTTATTTCTTTTCTTGCAACTAGGAATGTATTTCCTATTATCCAATCAATTATAATTACGAATAGTAACCCTGACATCACACATGCTATGGTTCAGATTTAGTTCAGAACATCACACATAAATAGTTCAACATATCACACATACACTACCATACAATAATGGAAGAGACACTTTCAGTTTTGTACATTTCTTTAAATTTCTCCAGAAACACTCAAGATTATTTTGTAACTTTAAAGGCAATTAGATTCTGCGATTTTTCATGCTTGGCAATATAATTTAAAGCTTTCTGGGGTTTCAGAGACTGACAATAAACCACGAAAGAAAAAAAAAATTTTATACACCCTATGCCAGAAAATCAAGCAATAGGCTTGCAACTTATGCCAATTACTTTGTTTGTTACTTGCAATAACTGCATAAAATTTCATAAACCTAATTTAAATATTTATAAAGTGATGGACAAGTTTATAAAAGAAGTAATTTTTTTGTTTTATGTTTTTTTGCCAAACCTTCAAAATATTTAATACAATCAAACAGAACTTTTTGAGCAATTAAAAATTTATTAAAAAATTTTTGTTTTAAAATTTAATTTTGTTTTGAAAACTACACAAAATATGACTCTTTAAAGTAATTCTTTTATTCTGCACATGCACTGAAAATTTCACTTTTTCTTCATAATTTTTTAGTGAATCATATTTTGCAAATAATGACAAAGTCTGGTTTAAACAGCTTAAAAATTAAAAAGTTTCAAGCAAATTTTTTAGTAGTTTTTGTACTTCTTTAAAAACAGCTCAGAATGATAAGGAATTCTCCACAAATTTCATTTTGTACCATAAAACAAAATTCAATAACAAATGATGATACTACACATTAATCGTTCAGAAATGAAACAGTGATGGTATAAGGAAAGAAAACATTCTTTTATGAAGGATGATCCCCCACAATGCCGGTGTCATTTTTAATAAATCTTGCTTAATACTACAAAATGAAAATTTGCGGAAAACCCCTTATAATTTTGAGCTTTCTTTTAAAAAGTACAAAATATTATATTATGTATAATAAATATTATATTATAAATATTCAAATTAGACTTTTTTCATTAGTTGCAAAACAGAATTCACTAAAAAATTATGGAAAATTTTTTTTTGAAATTTTCTATGCATGTGCAGAATAAAAGAACTGCTTTAAATAGTTATATTTTGTGCAGTTTTCAATGTTTGTTTTTTTTTTTTTTTCAATATAAAAAAAAAATTTACAATTCATTTTTAATTACTCTAGAAATTATGTTTGATTTTATTAAATATTTTTGAAAGGTATATCAGAAAAAAAAACATAAGACAAAAAATTTAATTTCTTTATATAAATGTCTGTATCTCCATTAATATTCAAGCTAGATTTATGACAATGCAGTTATTGCCAATAACAACCAAAGTAATCAGTATAAGTTACAAGCTCATTGCTTTATTTTTCAGCATAAGGAGTTAAATATTTGTTTTCTTTTGCAATTTATTGCTGGTTTCTGAAACCTCTGCAAGTTTTAAACCTTATTGCTGGGTATGAAAAATTGCATAAACTAATTACCTCTGAAGTTACAAAATAATCCTTTGAGTATTTTTTGAAAGATTTAAAAAAATTTCAAAAAATTAAACCATGTCTTCCATTATTGTAGGGTAACATATATAGTTCACTCATTTAAAAAAGATTTTAGTTTTAAAATAGAATTTAAGGAACTAAATATTTCTGTCTACTTAGAATTCTAAAAAACCAGGATTTATATTAATTAAATTTAGCAAAACTTGAGTTTTGGCTTATAGCCCACCTGCCCAACTACAATATAAGTATTAAAATTGGAATATATTTAAAATAAAAAACTTAGATACCCTGTTCATGTGCCCGTCACCTTACGTTGTGTTTTAAAACACACTGTCTGTCCAAATGCCTTAAAAAACCTAACTGTTCTTGTTCCTGTCTCATTTTGGGTAAGTGTGGCAGAAAATCAGTCTTCTCTAAGAATTTTATTTTTTGGAGATGGCCAGTTTTGCAACTAAATGACAAAATTGTTCTATTTTGTAAAAAAAAAAAATAATGTTAACATTTTATTGCACATGGTTTCAAGTTTTATTGAAATATATATACAAATGACACAGACCTACTCAAATTTCTGTTAACTAATCCTGATTGTATTAAAGATGACAGGCCCGCTGATTTCTTCAACTTTTAAATGGAGATTTTTTCCAAATATTTAGATTAGTAGCAAACATTACGTTCTAACATTCTATTTAAATAGTTTTTTCAATGTCAAAACAAAAATACAGATAAATGTCCTATTTGTCAAGCTCCAAACAATATGTGATATTATTGGGGGTTAATTAAAATGGAAAATTTTTTGCTTTTTAAATTGTTATTTTAATTATTTCCCTGCCATACTAGGACATCCTCTTGGATGATTTAGTTGTAAAAATATGCATTTAAAAATATTTTTAGACAAGAATGTAATAAACAGAAATTAAAAAGCTCATTCTTTTGATTATAACAATAACTCTAAAATATTCATTTTACTCAAAAATGAACAATTTCAGTAAAAGTGTGTATAAAATAAGCTAAGTTGACAAAGTATTTAAAATGGGTATATTGGAATTGTTACACAACAAAAATTTAACATATAAACAGGGTTGTTAATCAAAAAGGAAAAACAAAATATTAAAACTTCTTAATACAATGTTTTGTAAAAATCTTACATCAATACAAAATAATGCTAGTCAAGATTAAATTATAATAATTACATTTTAGATACACGGGATAAAAATGTTAATTGTTTTGAGTTGCAAAGTAAGCCCATTAAGATTTTGCTAGTAGAAAAAAGGCAAACAAATATGTTTGACTTTAAAGTGCTTTTATCGTAGATCCTGGTATAAAAGTCAGCTATACAAACTGTCAAAATTTTACAAAAATAGAGGTTCAACATATACACCAGTAATAAAAATAGACATTGGTTGATCGTGAAATATTGATACATTATAAACAATGAGATAGATATGAACAAACAGAATATTTCTTTTCATATAAAGATTCTTTTTAGAAACAATACTTTAAGTTCAGAAAAAATTTAAGATAAGACAATTTATGATAATTTATTAAAGTGTATTTCAAAAAAATATTATACAACACAGTGAAAACATTTAAAACATTCCACAAAGCTGCAAAGTTTAAGATTCCAGAACGTCATCTGAGTTAGATTCAATAATGTAACAATGTCATATGGATCTCACTCTGCAATGGATTCTACTTCAGCATCATCTGCTAAGTCCCATAAGAAATCATCTTCATCCCCATCCAAATAAATAGAAATTTCACACTTTTCAAAGATTTCACAATAACATTTGAATTTACATTTTGCCACCTGCCTATTATCATTTATCATTTGCTGTGTCTAGAATCATTTATCATTTGATGTGCCTAGTATTATTATTTGAGTAGGTGCCTTATAGCATCTTTGTTTGAGGGCAAATGTAGCATATCCAAAGAGAATAATGTGAAATATTTTTTTAACTAGAGAAAAATTTTGTAGAGTTACAATATTTTAATTTTTAATTTTAGAAATTTGCATACCTGAGTTATTTTTAGTGGATAACTTAAAAAAAAAAAAAAAATAAAAAAAAAAATAAAAAAAAAAAAACAGAAATTTGCTATCTCATGATCAAAAAAAGGAGAATGACTGATACACCGGGGTATATAGTAGTAAATATTTTATCCCAACTTACCAACATCAGTGTCTTTTACTTGATGCTCTTCGGGAATCAGGGCTTCTGACACAGAGTTCTGTATGTCAGATCTTACAGACAAATTTTCTTCAATATCTTCATCAAATTTAACACTAGTCTCTGACTTTATTGAGATATTAGAGCCATCTAACTGTGATGAACTATTCTACATAAGAAAAGATAAAAACAGTTATTTATTGAGGAAAGGGTAGTAAAAATTAGGAAATGTAAACATTTTCTCGAGAAAAAATATTATTTTTAATCAACTTATTAACATAATCACATTGTTTATCATTGTTTTTTATACTAAACTATAAGTAAGCAGTGTAATGCTACGAGTAGAACAAAAGCATTAAAATAGTTCTCTTCCCAGGATGAAAAAAATAAATCATATTTTTTTCTTTAAATCAAATTATTGAATCGGTATCAAGTGTTTTAGATATCTAAAGTAAAGTTAAAATTTATAATCAGATTTTTATTAAATACAATTTTAACATTATTTGTATACTTATAACATGTGTATATTTATAATGGATCAATTCTTAATTCCTTGACTACTGTATAAAGAGGAAAAGTGTATAGTAAATTATATTTATGGCAGGTTTCGCGTTTTCCTCAAGTTAAAACTCTAGACATTTTATGAAAAGAAGAAAAATAGATTGACAATTTACACACAAGTTACAAATGAAGAAGTACTATAATTAATGGAACTGTTAGAACATGTCTCAACACTCTTAAAAGAAATAGGTTTAAAATCCATAAATTTTCAATAAATTACAATTTAAACAGGAAAACTTTTAAATTATAAATGACAATAAAACCTTCTAACAATGGTCCCTAGCAGTACTGTGCCTATGTTATCGGTTTTAAAAGGTGGACACTATTCAAAGTTGGTTATTCAAAAAAGAAAGAAAAAAACAATATCACATTTACAAAAAATCAGTTATTTGTAGTTATTTTATTTTTTTAAACACATTTATTTTTTTGAAATTACTGACAATGTCAATAGTTTTATATTACAGTTCTTCGCCATTATTGAGAGTAAAAGTCTGTATGTAGCAAGAATTTTCCAGTACAGTAGATCAAAAAAGTTTCTGTACACTACGAGGTTTTAGAAAAAATAGCATTACAAATTTTTCAATTCACGGAAATAATTTTTCTACAGAAATTTAGATTTTGACGCGTTGTGACAATGCAGAAACACATTTTAATTCATGCTAGGCAATCTCAAACAACAGTGAAATAATTTTATTTATTCAAATTCTTGCTATGAAATGGGTATCCATTAGCTCGTGTCTCGGTGCGAAACTTATAAATACATCATGAGTTGATCAAGGTTGTCAAAACTTGAATTTTGATGGAAATCAACATTCAAAGGTTGCCAAAACTTATCAAAAGTGGAAATTTAAAGTCATTTCTATGATGTTCAAGGTTGTCGTAGCTAGTTGAAACTTGAATTTCAATGAAATATAATTTTTCCAGGACAGTAAAAAATTTTCATAACTTGAATATAAATACATTAAAAAATTTCATATGGCTTCAGGTTAATGTACCCTATTCAAACTTCTCGAAATTGAATTTCAATGAAAAATAATGATTAAAGGTTGTAAAAATTAGTCAAAAGTTGCATGTTGAAATTTAAAGGAATTTTAATATTGTTCACGGCTGTTCTAACTTGTCAAAACGTTAATTTTTATATAAAATAATATTTTCAGATCGTTTTAACTTTTCAAAGCAGGTAATTGAATAAATGAAATTATTTCACTGTTGTTTAAGACTGTTTAACATGAATTTTAAAAAATATAAATGCATTTCAATATTGTTGTAACTTGTTAAAACTTAAATTTCAATAGAAAAATTATTTTAGGGAGTTGAAAACTTTATAAATTGATTTCTTTTAATTTATTGATTTCATTAATTTTTCTGCTTTCTTTTCTATATGGCAGCTAGTTCTTTTTGCCTCTGCTTTGTTTTCAATCAGTTTTTCTACTGTATCACACATAGAAAAAATGCTAAATTTGTATCAACATATAACAAAATCACTAGGGTGCATATGTTTGATTCCAACTGGCGTAAATATTTGAGTTCTTCTTTGTCTTCCTCACTTCCAGTTATTTCAGAGTCCGGACCACAGAAGAAATTTTGAAACCTGTTTTAAAAAAGAGTTTCTGAACAATTTCAAGTTTCACTTTTTTGATGGCCACACTAATCCAGTTCACTGCATCCAAGACATTTAACAATATAGTTAATTCAACTATAGATGCAGATTTTGGCTTAAGAGAAACAAATTTTTTCATTTTCATCTTCATTTATAGTATCTTAAAGGCATCTTAGAATAAGATACTTTGAATAAGCATCTTAGAATATAGTATCTTAGAATAAGATACCTGTAAGTCCTATAGACCACTCATGAAAGATGCACCTTATCTGTAGTAAACTGAGTTAAACCCTCAAATCTATTATTGACTATTGTAGGAATACCTAAAAACAGTTTACAAAGACAGAAATGAGAATATGAATGGAGGAAAATGTTTAAAAATGATTAGTTAAATCATTGCAGACAAGAGATGATAAATTGGAAAAAGTGGACTAAGTTACACCTTGATACAAATTTCATACCAACAATGAGTGGTCACTGTTCAGAAATTGCTGTTCAGAGGTTTCTCTTAATGTAAAACTTGTAAGATGTTTGGTACCATTAACATATGGTCATTCTTCGGGTGTTGGTATTGTTTAGAGGTGATCCTTAAAGGAGGTTTTACTGTATTCATAACTTCAATCATTGAATTACATCTATTATGCAAGGCTACCAACTAATTTGCCATTTGCAAAATATTTTATAGAGTAGTAGCCAATTGTAAACTAAAGCTTTCAGAATTTTTGGTACTTTTGTCAATATTTTGAAACCCTAACCACAAAAGATCTGGAAGGCGCTTAATATACAATGTTGAATAATTTTTATGTAGTTGTTTAGAAAATAACTATAAATCAAATATATAAAACAAAGATTTATATGTTAAAACAAACTTAGCTACCACTAGAAGAAATTTTAATAAAAAGCAAAGAAAGCAGGTAACCCTTTTATTAACTAATAAGTAAGAGAAAACTGAGTACAATATTTACAAATTTACTTAATATTTCTAGAACAATTGTACAATTACCTCTTATTTTTTTATGAAAATTTGAACAGTTCTCTTTATTTTTAATTCTGCATAATGGACTTGCCTGTTTTGTTATTGGAATATTTTGATCGTATTTTTATTTTTTTAACTATAGCTCTTGGTTTTTTAACTGTAGTTTTTTAACTATAGCTTTATATTTTTAATTATAGCTCTTAACTATTTTCAGATAAGTGAAAAATTTTGCAGTTTTTTTTTATCATCAAGCAATTAGTATTTGGTGACATATAGCAGTCACTTGATATATCAAGATAGACGAAATGAGCAACAGAAACATTTGCTTATTTTAATACTTCAAAATGTTAGAGGAAAACATTCATGTTTATTTTTGTAATGCCCTTTTTTAAAATAGCTTTTTATAATTCATATCACTTTTCTAATCTATTGGCAGCTGATTTAATTCTTTAGGATAATTCTTGGGACAGTTTTTGACAGTAATACCACTGGCGGCAAACTATGGATATATTAAGTGGAAAGGGAAAAAATTTGTTCAAAAACATTAGAAAATCATATAAGATTTATTATTAAAAACGTAATGAACCTATTAATATTGTTGGTTTAAACAAATAACAATGAATACTTCTGCCAAATGTATTTTGTGTATAATGGTTTTTAAAAGAAAAATAATGTACAAATTAAGATTTTATAACATGTAATTTTTTTCTTAATTCTATTAATGATAAATGTGATTCTTGATTATAAGCTTGAGGGATTCTTGGAAAATGGATTTTTCATAAATCAAGCCTTACTCCCTTCCTCTTAATTTTGAGATTTCAAGTTTTGACAGACTCAAAATATTATTTAAACTTGTTTGTCCTTGCTTACAAATAGCAAATCTTGCATATAGATTTGTATTTTAAATCAATAACAATAAGCAATATTTTGTATAAAAAATGTTTGAAAAACAAAAAAGTTATAAAGTAACAACTTTTATGTGAACAAACTTTTTGAATCATTCAATCTTTAACATTAGCTAATTGACAGTGCCTCTTTAATGGCTTTAGTAACAAAATTTAAATACACTTCGCCACATTCACTGTATATTGTATCACTTTCACAGTATGAGTATATGAGCAACTATGTATGAACAACTATATCTCACTAAAATATATAAAATACTAAAATTAAATTCATACACTTACTTCAATATCAGGAATCACTTCCTTAGTACTTTCTAACTCTGAAAATATGAAACCTTAAAATTAAATGAAAGTTAACATTTTAACAAAATAAAATTGTATTTTTATTTTATCGATCGAGTCACAAGTCTCGATTGAGTTTGAAAAGCATGTTTCAGATTTGTTGGCAAAGTTTCACACATAGTAAATTTCAGCAAATTGTCCTGATTTATTTTATGTGTAGGGTGATGGAACATGATTCTTGTTTTCAATTATGATTTAGTGCAAGTTTAATGAAAAGTCACATCAAAGATTTAACAAAGATAGGTAGCTGAAGCATACTAAACTAGGCTATTGCTAATCTCTGTATAATGTAGAAATAGAGAGAGAGCGTTACCTGGTCATGTACCACATTACTCAGATAAAGCATGAAGGCATTGAAAAACATTGACTCCCATTTGGTGGTTCATAGTTCTTTATACAGGTCATTAAAAATTAGTTTGAATTAATATAAAACTAATTTCCATAATTAAATTGACTTTAATTAAAAAAAATAAATTCATTATCAATGATCTTTAAGTAATTGTCATAAATTTTTCATTAAATAGCATAATCAAGAAATTTGGAAAAAATATGTAAATAAAAAAAAACTCTTAAATAAAATGCATATTTCTCTAAAATCTGCAGCAATATTGGGAAAAATGAACAGGAATAATATTCTTAGAAGTATTGGGGTTCAAATATCTCAACTGGCCGACAATAAATACATCAACGCAGAGTTGCAACAAAGAGATATTAAAATAACAGTTAAGAAAAGCAGATTTTTTAATGTCTGTTGCTTCAGTTTCAAGAGCATATGTAAACCCACAAAAGATGACTGAAGAAAAGTTAAGAAAATTTACAGATATTTATGTGGCCTAAGTATTGTTGGATTTTTATATAAATTCATAAAAATTAAATTTTTCGTTTTCAGAAATGCTGACCAAGAAGCTGATAGTAAGACTATGCGTTCAACATCCTGAATGGTTTCAATTAATCCTTGTGCAGCAATAACACGATAGTCTTGATTACTACAATCTGTTTCTATTTCACCAACAAAAGCTGAATATATATGTGGTAGCTAGCAAAGCTGCTAATGAGCTTGTTTGGCATAAGTTACTTTTCAAAGAGATAACTAGATAAAATGGGAACCCCAATCACTATATTGACAATCAAAGGGCTATAAAATTCAATCAAAACCTCTACACCATCGAAAATCAAAGCACATTGACGTGCAATTTCATTCAATCCAATGAAAAGTTGAATGAACAATAAGAACTTACAATACATACCCTCAGTTGATCAAATAGCAATATCTTAGCGAAGCCTTTCATGCCTGTTAGATTTACGAACTTAAAAAGTAGACTAGAAAACAGTAAGAATTTAAATTAAAGTTGTGTTTACATGATATTGTGTTACATTTTTACAAATTGCTTGCTTTTACAAATGAATATGTTTCATTTTCATGATATAAATTGTTCTTGATATTGAAAAGGAGTGTTGAAATGAGTAATATCACAGGAATTCTAGTTCATGTTTGTTAAACACATTTTGACAAGAGCTGTCTGTAGTTAATTACAAAGATACATAGCCAGTACACGTTTGGTAGCTCTTCTGATTAGATGTTTATGTTTGTCTTTCCACGTTAAGTGTAATGATTTTTGTTTTTGTTATTAAAAATATGTTACTGATTTACATTAATGTGTTCTATCTTCCTTTTCATATCTAAAGAATTAGCCTTTCAATCAACTTCTATTCTTTCATATAATAAATAATAGCATTAATATCACTGCTACCATGAATCTTCTCTCGCTTTTTGATTAAAATCATACAGTAGAATTAATTATCTAGAAAACTATAAAGAGAAAAAAAGCTTTTGCTCTTCTTCAGTATCGTATGCCTGAAAAATACCTGGTGTTTGACTTTGGGGGCAGACGTCCGTGACTGGCTTATGATGAAAAGATTAGTAAAATGACAAAAATTGAAAACAAATTGTTTCTTTTTTCTTTGAGGGTGGTGATTAATAAGATAATTTGATTTAGCAATAATTCGCTCTTCTGAGGAAAAGCGAATGGGAAGATAAAGAAAGAGGTTTCATTTTTCTAGCTAAATCCTTTTCTTTTGATAAGTGCTTGGAATTTGTTTTTAAACATATTGGTTTTCATATTGATAGGTCTAGTTTTTCTTATTATTTTCCTACCAAAAGAAATTTAAAAAAAAAAACCAAATGCTTATTTTAAGTGTGTGTTTGTTAAAATTGTACATTTTGAAAAAACAAATTATATTCTAATATTTTTTATCAGGAATATAAAGAAAACTATGAACCTGCTCTGATCAATGGTCCTTGTAAATTAAATACAGGCAATCCCTTCACACTTTATAAAAACTTTTCAAAGGAGTAATAATCACTCTTAATTAGTGTCTTTTAAAAACCTAAACAAAAACAACTATTGTGTGAGTTTTGAACATTCTCAAATAAACATCATATGTTCATTTGTAAATATTAAGTCAAACAAAATTTCTCCTCAATTATATTTAAATAAGTACCTTTAATTCATTTTACTTTTAGTTAAAGTTAGTTTAAAGTTAGTCAAATTTTTATAACAAAAATTTAAACAATGTCATTTTTATGTAATATTTAAGATTTTTGCACATCTTGCATAGAAAAAAAAAACACTTGAGTAAAAAAAAAATAACTAACTCTTATAGACAAAATGAAACAGAATAACCATTATTGATATTGGGTTGGCAACTAAATTTCCACAATTTTAACAATCAGCACATCACTAAATATTTTTGGTATAATGTTTTAGATGATTCAAAAGAGGATGTTTTGCTCAACCAAAATCTATGTTGTTGTTTTTAAGTCAATTTATGCTAAAAATGTAATGTCAAGTTTAAAAAAAAAGAGCACATTTGACACCTTTTTACTTTTAATCAAGGTTCTAAGGTTGTAATAGTTGCTGGTGACACTTGTGCTGCTTCTGGTAAAGGTGCAATAACTGAAAAAGCAGCTTGTGTTTGGCAAGGTAAGTTTAAAAATTTCACCTCAAAAAATGCACATCACTCCGACTGCAGTTGAATATAACAAATTCTTGCATGAAAATTTGTATTAAATGACAAGGGAATTGACAGAAAAAAGTTTGAACTTTAAGAAATTTACCTACAGTTTGAACTTTAAAAAATTTTTACAAATTTCAGGAGCTTAAGTAACCAACCCAATATATTCTAAACAATTTCTCGGTAGTTCATATAAACATTTTACTTTCTTCAATGGATTTTTCCTGTTGAATGTCATCAATTGTCTCATCTATTGTCTTTACAATCTTAGAAGATTTCATAATTTCAAGATATTGGCATCTAAACAAAAAAAGTTTCCTCATTAATAAAACATGCATTCAGTGGCAAAATTAGGCACAAGAAAATTCTTAAATGCAAAACATTTGTTAGTAATAATTCCAGTAATAATTAAGTTTATCCAAAATGTAATGAATCTGATTTTCTAAATACACCTCCAATAAACTGAATCACATGTTACTTTGACATGACTCCTAGTGACGTTTCTTTAGAGATAAAATATGATTTTATTTTTACTTCAGTTGAACTGGCTAAAAATTTAACTAGTTTAATCCATACAATAAATAGAGTCAGGTGAAAGATTCCAGATTATATACAAGCTAAGAGAGATCAGTCATACTTGCACTGGTTTGACACTTATTGTTTATTAAGAGAATAAATATGTGATAATAAATATGTGATAATAAAAAGTTTCATAAATTCAAGCATGATAGTGTAAACAATTCAAATAACACCTGAAACCATAACTATTAACATAATCTTCATTAAATAATATCCATGTTATTTTACTAAAAAATGACGTACCGATGTTTAAATATATTCTGGCATTTCATTTTGACAACTTCCTATTATAGTTACTGATTCATTATAACCACTGATACATAAAGTCCATTTCCATTGATACAATGCTAAAACCCATTAAAATTAAATTTTGTCCATTCCCAAAAAATTACTTCAAAAACAAGTACAGTGAAACCTCTCGAGAGCGACCACCACCCTCTGTTCCACAGTAAAATGGTTGTTAATGGAGGATAATTCTTAGGGGTTAACTATATTGTTATCGAAAGTACATGATTTTTCACAAAGAATTTTCATTTTAGCCAGTGTCATTTTCTTGGTGCAGAAATGCCACTTGTGTGGGTATCATGAAAACCAGATAGATGAATAAAGTATAGAATCAATAAAAATGATCCCAACTGATATAATTAAGAGTAAAAACAAATTTACCAATTATGAATAATAGAACTATTTTAAATAAATAAACAATTATATATTTTGTTTAAGTTTGCATTTAATTTCATAACTTAATTAATAGGATTAATTAACTTAATTAACTTTAATTTCATAGGATAATTCTTAGGGGTTAACTATATTGTTATCGAAAGTACATGATTTTTCACAAAGAATTTTCATTTTAGCCAGTGTTATTTTCTTGGTGCAGAAATGCCACTTGTGTGGGTATCATGAAAACCAGATAGATGAATAAAGTATAGAATCAATAAAAATGATCCCAACTGATATAATTAAGAGTAAAAACAAATTTACCAATTATGAATAATAGAACTATTTTAAATAAATAAACAATTATATATTTTGTTTAAGTTTGCATTTAATTTCATAACATAAAAATCAATTAGCTTTAAAGGTTAAGAGATGCTTAGTTTTTTCTAAAATAACTTTTCTTTCTAATTTAACTCTCTACTCTAAAATTAAATGATTGATAGAATCATCTTTAGTGCTTTCTGACTGCAACATGAGGTTGTAGATGTCTTTAAGGAAAGGAGCATCAAATGGAGCTTTCTAAATAAAAGACTCATACAAATATTTTTAATACATTTTAATCTACTTATTTGCTTTGTTAATATTTTTTATTTTGATATTTTTTTGTTTCCTTATTTTGCCTTTTCTGCATTTGGTGCAGAAGTTTGCCTGGTGGCAGAGATAGGTTTTCATGGTCTCTTCTAAAGGTTTTCTTTAACACAAAGTCTATAGAAAAAAATTTGGCCTCCGGATAGAGGTCATAAATAGAGGAAGTCGCTACATAGAGGTGGTCTTCTCTGGAGGTTTCACTTATTAGGTTATATAAATTATAAAAAATATTTTGATTTATAGATAATTAATTGTTATAAAGGCTTAAAGAAATTTTTAGAAATACTATTTCATTTGATGTTACTGTATAATAAGGAAATATTTTGACAATGTAATAATAAAAATTAAAACAATGAAATATTTTGAATACTAATACAATAATGAATCATTTCAAATTCTTTTCGGGTGAAGGAATAGTGGTAAAACCAAACAGAACTTTTATTCAAGGTAGATTACAGTCACAAAATAGGAGGAATATCCAAAAGTTATCTAACATTGATAAAAAATTGCCATTTTCAACTTTATAAGAAATATAATACCTAATGTGGTCATTTTATTATTAAGCTTAGTGGAAAAAATTATTAAATGGCATTTGAGGGAATTTAGAAAAATCAGCTTTAGAAAATATACCTATAACAGAAAACCTTCTAATAACATATTGTTTATTATTAAAATCAGCCTTATTGCCTAAGAAAGTCATTTTTATAAATATTGCATAGCATACATAATACATATTAAAAACCAAAATTCTGAGTGTTTTAAGACTGTCACTAAGATTTAACGTTTTACCTTTAAAATATTTAATTTGTTCCATTAAGTTTTTTAATAATAATTAGCAAATCATATAAACAAATCTTTTTTTCAAGATATAGTACAGGGGTAGTAAACCTCTTTTTGCCAGTCTGTCAAAAATGATATAAATTTGATATTATTAAATCTACAATATTATACTACAGCATACTTGATTTCTTCTGGTTCATTACAACCTTACTTTATAGAAGATATAATCTTCATGTATAAAACTGAAATATATTTGCAACAAACAACTAATAAATAAAAAATTTCGGTAAATTTATGATACCCTTTGTTTAACTTATATTTAGATACTTTAAGCTACAGTCATTTTGAACTAGATTCATTTATCAATACATTTCTGAAACAACTGTTTGCAAAGTGAGTTTATAAGACTTGTATTAAAAAATCTTTTTAAATTAGCAATAAATGCCTGATTCAATAAAACATGCAAAAAAGAGTTTCATTCATAGCTTAGCAATTTAACTTTTATAAATTTAAAACGTAAACATAAATTTTTAAAAAAAAATTCTGCCAAGGAAAAGAGAAGAAACATTAGATAACTGTAGTTAAACATTAAAAATTTTTGAACGTTCTGAAAATACTGCCGAACAAATTTTTTTGAAAAAATTTTTTCTTTTATTCAATTTTTTTTTCAATTTGCCCACAAAACTATTTTGCTTGTCAATCTTGTCACTTGTGCCAAACGTTTACCACTCTAGGTATAGTAGATTAAAATAATTTTGCTATAAAATATGAAAATACTTAAAATAATAATAATACTTTAAACATTTCTTTCCACCAGCAATGTTATCAATAGAAAAATTGCCACTTAAGCCTCCTAAGCGTTTTCTTAACATGTATCGAAAAACACAACAGGAACTCAGTTTTAAGTCACGAATTCCATCAAGAAATATGGTCACACTAAACGGAAAACCATCATGAGTTAAAGATGTGAAAGTAATTGTCTCTAGAAAAAAGAAAGCTTAATTAAGACTCATAAAACGATTCATAAATCAATAAACTGATAGTAAGAAAAAGGTTTAAGAAATAAATGGTGAAAAAAAGAACAGCAAGCCCTGTTATACTAACCACCATTGTTATGTTGTTCACTTGTCTGAGTTGACTTAACCACTTATCCAAAGAGGTGGTTAATTAGGATAGATCAGCATCATTGGATATAAGAAGTAACCGAACATCAAACACTCATAGGCCAGTTTGTGGGTGGGTCAACATATACCAAGATTTGGCACCTGCTACCGCTTGAATCAATTTGGACTTAGCTTTGATGTGCAGTTCAGCTTGACATTAGCATGTTTAAAGATGCTCAAAAATATTGCAATGTTGAATTTAAAAAGCGAAAACCAATAATTTTAATTGAAATAAACTTATTATATTTGCTCATTAAAGCTTATGTGAGTTAATATTGTGCTCTTGAAACTAAATATATAAAAATTTATTTTCTAATGACAAAATATTAGTTCATAAATTGGTTAACAGACATATAACCCCTTGATTGGTGTCAGTTAGAAGCAGTTTTCATTTTCACAGTCATTTTCTTCATTTCAAAGTATAAATAGGACATTTCTTAAGTATTTTTGAATAGCTTCTCTATTATTTTAACAAGTTCTGTTTTTTAGAATATATATATATATATATATATGTTCTGTTTTTCAGAATATATATATATAATAAAAATGTTTATAGCATTTGAAGCAAAAATATTACAAAATGTTACAAAAGAAAATGTTACAAAAATGTTACAAAAGAAAAGAATCCTCAAAACAAAAAAAAAGTTTTCTAACATTGAGTACGTAGAAAATAATAAAGAATTCTTTTTTACAAGTTATCAAATATTTTACAAAACTAAAGCAAAACTACAGAAATCCTAATTGCAATTTATAATGAAATAGTTATGAAGCTAAAAAAATTCTAATGAAATGGTTAAAACCAGCAAAAAAATAATTAATTTCTTTTTACTAAGGATTAAATATTTATTTAATAATTAAACAAACTTGTGACCTAAAAACAAAGCTATTAATATTACCATTTGGTGCAATATCTCCTTTAAATACAGTGACAGATGTACCACCACAATGTTGTTGCTTAATAACTATTTCTTTTCTGAAGAAACTATGAAAATTTGCAACTCCATGTCCATGATAAAATAAAGTTACTTTGCACTGATTCAAGTTTATATTCTTCACTGACGAGGATACCTAAACAAGTTTGGAAAATCATAAGCAATGAAAGAAATATAAATCAGAAAAACAACAATACAAAACATACACTGACAAGGGTACAACATTCATTAAATTAAATTTTTTTAATAACTTTAAATTTAGTGCAGAAAAATTGAAATAAAAAAATTACATAATTTAGCAAGTAAAAATTTAAAATGTAACAATACCAAATAAAAATATTTTTAAATAAATATTTGATTTCTCTATTAACATAATTGTGAATGATAAAAAAGTCTTGAATGGTAAAGTCAAAATTTAAACAGAATTTAGTATACTGTATTTAGTATATGAAAATTTCACTGCTTAGAAGCTATTTCACTGTTTTGGACTATTTCACTAAATTTTTTCAAAATATGAATTTTGTTAATTTATACACAATTAGAAATCATTTAAGATTTGTCTACTTTTAAGTCTTTTCACTAATTAAGTACAAAATTTTCAAATTAAACCAATTCCAGCATGTAAATAATAAATATTTATTAAAAATAATATTTTGTATAACATTGGAATAGTAGAGTTATAACTCTAGAAAGAGAATATGCATTTTACTATACTTTTTTACTATATGAATAATAATGATGAAATGCAGACTTTCTTTGCTTTGTTCATATGGTTTTAGAGGAGCGACAAAAATATTATTAAAATTTGTATAACTTTAGTTTTTTTTAATCAATAAAAGAAATAGAAAAATATAATAAATAATTAATAAAAATTATCTTTGATAAGTATCTTGCCAATTTTAGTTACTAACCTAATTCTTATTATTTGATAAAAAAGATATGGTATTTTAAGATGCAATATTGATTTTACACACAATTATATAGCAACTGTATTTCTCAGTATTAAAAAAAGTCTGTACGCAAAAGTATAAACAAAGGCTGTCTTTTGGACATTTGCATTTAAAGTGTTATATATAGGTTCATGTACCTTCATGAGGAGATGATTAGCTGAATTTTTTCTTAGATAGAAAAGAAAAAGCCAAATGATTAAGAATAATTCTGATTCTATCTTAAATATGTAATGTAATTTTATGTCTAGTTCAGTATTTTTATAAAGGAGTTCTCATTGAGTTATAATGACTGTTACAGTTTGAAATTTTTCTAAATCAATAAATCTAAAAGGAAGGAAAAAATTATAATTTTTATGAAGGTCTAATAACCTTTAAGGTTTCCACTTTCTTTAATGAGAAACCAACATGCAAAAAAGTGTTTTGTTCCATAGAAAAACAAGCAAGTAAGAAGACAGTTTTCTATACAAAATTAAACATCAAATTTCAATTAAATATCAAATTTTCAATTGCAAAATAAAATATCAAACAGCATTAAAATAAAAGTAAAAAGAAAAGTTAAAACTGTTATGATAAATGTATAAATCACCTTATTTGTGAAGTTTGTTGACTTATGTTCAGAGTCTAAATTTGAGTGGAGTTTTTTACGCTTCTTTCTTTTCATGAAGTTGACTCCAGTGTGAACAGAAAAAGGAGCTTGATTTTTATAGCTACACCAAAACATGGGAAAAGTATAAGGAGATGAATCTTTTGCAGAATAGCACCTCTAAGGAAATAAAATTCATTATATAAAATATTTTAATACTGATATTTCACATTTATCTGTTTAATTAAAAAAAAAAGAAAAAAAACTGTCAGTGATACTTTTCCTTGTAGTTTTTCATAGCTATAGGGAAGAAAGATATAGGTTTTTCTTTGTTTTGTGACTAATTAGAAAAATATTCTGTGAAATGAAATTTTAACAGTCGTTGGAAGCATTTAAAAGTTATATATAAAGAATAGACATTAACTGAGAAAGTATAAGAAATAAAGTTCTAACAAATAACTTATGGAACTAACTTACCTATCTTAAATATCTATTTAGATGCAATTAATAGGTCAATCATACAAAAAAGAAATCTAAAAAAAAAAGGTTAGATACAAGATAGGAGAAAAAAACAAACATTATTTTGAAAGTATTAGTTTATGCATTAAAATTTTTATTATTATTTTCTCATTTAAAATTGTCTCTTTCCTAAGATTCCTCTAGTAATGAATATCTATATAACTATTTTAGTTTACTTAACTAAAGGTTTAGTTTATGAACTAAAGCTACTATCTTCCGTTTTTAACAAAACAGAACTTAGAAAAATATAATAGTAAATTTATGAGACATAAAATGGTTAAGTGCTCAAGTGTGTTTTATGATAGATCAAAATGTTGAAATAATCTTTAATTTTTAATAGCAGCTAATAAATATTGACAACGTTTGGAGACAAGAATATTGTTACTAACAATTTAAATAAAATGGAATATAATATAACGTTAAAAATAGACAACAAAACTTCTATGAAGAATGCTAAAAAGAAATTATCCAAACTTCCTTATATTTCTAAAGAATGTAATTCTCTCTCTTTTTTTTTTTTTTTTTGTATCTTGTTTGATGGCAAAATCTAAAATTACTTTTACAGATAATTACAAATTTTGAAAAACACTAAAATAAAAGGGTTACTCAACAATTAACACTGAGAGACAAATTTTTAAAAAATGGTAGATATCTTGACATCCAATGCATTTTCTAAGGCAAACAAACCATGCTAATTTTCCATCATCCACCATTTTTTAGATATACACCTTCAACCATTTTTATTTTACTAATTCAATTTACTTTTGCAAAGAAAACTCATGAACATAGCTTCAGTTAAGAAAATAGTGAGATTAAATTACATGACCATTATACTGTATAAAAATATGGAATTCTAGATATAATGCACACATGAAATCCATACAAATTGAAAATACTTCTTAATTTAAGGTGTGTTGGGTAGGAAGTTTTCAGTAACTACTATGTACTGCATTAGCGCTGAGAATTGTCACTATGGAGTACTCAGTCCTGATGCCTCTACTTCAACACATAGAAACTCTCAGTGATAAACATTCTTTAAAACGTTAACCATGTACACTGACGTTAACCACTGACTGAACCTAGGTTTTTACAGCTGAAGTCAGGATGTGAGTCAAGGAGATAAGTTTTGAGGGACTAGTTAATCCCCAGCTGTTTGTGCACACTTTCAGAAATGATCTGATATTAATATCCCCAAGCATTTCTTTTAGTATCAATCAGTAAGTTTGGGAAGCGGGAATCAGCAATTTTCTTCTTTACTTGTGGCCTTTTAAACACAATTTCACTTTTACATAACTTAACTTACGAAACTTTGTTGCACAGTTACTGAAAATTATCTTAGCAATTGTCTAGTGATGTCACAAATTTCTTCATTAGCTCAAGCTTGGTGAAAAGTGCTGGTATGGTAACTTTGTCACAACCATTCAATAGCACGCCGAGAATATTTTTATTTCCTGACGGCATTAAGTTTCTGATCAGAAAAATTTTCTTCATGATTTGACTCTATCTTCCCAGTCCTAATCAAAGATAGAAAGTTTAGGGTGTACCCCATCTACATTCTAATAAGAATGGTGGTAGCTCTAAATCATCATGTTATGATGTCAATAAAGGCATTACATATTTCCTAGCTTTTATATTTTCGTTATTTCATAAATTTAATCATTCTTAATACCTCTTTAAATAAAAAAATTACTTGAATGACTTCAATTTTATAAAGAGTGTGTGTATATATTTTTATATTTTTATTCTCAATAAATGCAAAGGATAACTTTTTATTTCAATGCGAGTGTATAACTAATTACTATTCAATGTCACGACAACTCAGTATCAAAATCTATTTTTAACATTTCTTTATTCAACTACATTAAACAATAACGTAAACTTAATTAGGTTTACTATATTTTCAATTTACTTTTTGGCATTAAATCTTCGCCCAAACTATTTAAATATCAACATGAATTGACTTTACTTTCGCCAATGGCATTTTTCAATAACGCATCCTTGATGGATCTCTCCAGTACTCTAAAAGCATTGATTAAAAACTACTTTTGATCAGGCAAATCGTGGGGCATTTATCTCCCACGGTCTGTCCCTATTAATAAGATAATGTAAAATTTATAATTTTACATAAAATGTCACTTGGATAACAATATTCTTTTTATTTTGCACCTCAAGATCTACAAGGAAATAAATTACTATGTTAATGATCCTGTCTTCATAATCTTTCACCAGAAATCAATCAGACATCTTCCATTATTTTCTTGATTTCAGCCATAATCAACAAAAATTCCTCTATTTCCATCAACACCATCTGCCACCAAATTCTCCATTACACAAATATACCATTCATAAATGTGACAGAGTATACTTTCGTACGTCTCTTTCAGGCGGAAAGCATATCCAACTGCTACAGATGCATCTTTATTTTCATTGTGTAATAAATACTATTTCAAACAATTTTTTAGTGAGTCAATGAATTATCGCTGTGGTCCAAAGTTGTATTCAACCCTTAGGCTTGACATTAAACATAAAAAGTCCATACAGTAGTAAATAGTGTCCTTCATTGCAAATAACTGCACAAGTTCTCTATGTCTGAGGTGAAAGTGCATAGTTGTTATACTAGGAGCAAACAGAACATTTTTAAGGTGTGAACTGAATAGTTAAGCTTGATCTTTTGTTAGTACCCGGTCATGTACAAAGTCATAAGGGCAGTCTAGTTTATAAAATAAATATGAATTATACAAGTGATAAAATCATGTTTAATTGGTTTCGAAAATGATAGTGTGCATGGATACTTTACAGAGGCTAGAGTTTTGTAGGAATTATAATTAACTGATGCCAATTGTCAACCTCTACAATTTTAACTGAAGACAAAGAATTTTTATGGGATTGCATAAAAAATTAATAAAAGCATTGTGGCAAACAAAATTGATAAACAGTAGTTAAAAAAATTAGTTTTTGTCAACAGTTAGTTAGTTAGTAAATTTCAGAAGAAAAGAAAATATTTGCTAATAGCAGAAATATGTAAAATAGTTAAATAAAAATATTTTATTTTATAACTTACAAATTATATCTTTTAATAATCTTATCCCTAACATATTTTAGTGAACACAGCATTCATTAAAATATTAAAAAGTATTTACAAATTTAGGTAAGTATAGAGAACTATTTCAGTTTATTTTAAAATTAGTTATGCATTGCAATTTTAGATCTAAATATATATCATTTAAATTTTAAACATGTTTTGGAAGGCAATACATTTTTATTCATACGAAAAGAGCAAATAATGCACCACCTTTACATTTTTTTATATTTTTTATGAAAAACTGCAACTCCTAAACTAACTGAGCCTCATAGTGCCTAACTGAGTTTCATAGTATCTAGGAATTGCACTAGGAGTTGAGTGAAAAGTCTACAATTTCATTATATGAAGTAAACACAGACAATGAGAAATATTTAGAATCAAAATGTTTTAATGCATTTGGAGTGGCAATAGTTTTTCATATCTCATATAACAGAAGTAATTCGATGTAAAGATTTACAAGAAGTTAATTTTCTTTTTGAACATGTTAAATTTTCTTAACAAAAATTCTCAAAACGAAATTAAAATATACCTTAAATTTCAATTCATATTTTAACAAGAGAGTCATACAGAAAATTTTAATCATTAAATACATTATTAATGATCATGTACCAACCTTTGTTTTAGAAATATTTGATTGAGGGAAAATGCAATTTTTCCGAGAATATTCAGCAAACGAAAGTGCAGACCTAGGTAGTTGAAATACGCCATACTTCTTGTGTACACTTTTTGCATTATCTGGCATTCTACTAAGATGACTAGGAACAATTGTAGCTTTCATTTTATTCAAAGAAAGAGATAGATTTCTACCATACTTTTTTTTATCTACCTACAAAAATTTTATTTATTAATTATCTTTTATTAGGTTATTTAAATTTTTAAAAGATACAAATATTACATAACACAAGAGGAAAGGGTTTTTTCCCGAAATTATGATTCATAATATTACCATGATTTTGGGATGAAAATTATAGTTTAATATTGTCTTGTATCATCCTATAACATAAATTGATCAAATAGGAACTATGTCTACAAAATTGACACAAATTTATGGAAATGCAGATGACTTAGTTATCCTGCATGAACAAAAAATAGTTTAATACAAGTAAGAAAAGAATTAAGGGAAAACATAAATGAATATTAATGAGGAAAAAACAAAGTACACAATGATGTCAAAATCTTATAAACAAAGACAAATACAGAATATAGCCACTAATAATAAAAACTAAAATTTTTACTTAAAGTAAAAGATGCCAACACTTTATCTACCTAAGTAACAAAATTAATAATAAATGTGAGATACATATAATATATATAGTATAAATAAACAAATAGTATAAATAAACAAATATTATAAATAAACAAATATTATAAATAAACAAATACAAATGAAAATAAAACACTATGTGTTAATCATAAAATATTAAAAAGAAAACTTCAAGAAAATATAATAAGTACGTATACAACACCTTAATTATACGAACAGTTACATATGAATCTGAAACATGGGTCTTGTCCAATAGAGATCAAAATATATTAGGAAAATTTGAATGCAGAAAGAAGAAACTACAGACCTATAGCTGTAAATGGCAGGTGGAGGAAAAGACACAATCATGTAATTGAACATTTAATTGGGACATGAGAGTTACAAAACCAAAGGGAATACAATGACTAGTGCACATAGAAAAAATGAACGAAACAGATATGCCAAATAAAATCATGAAAGGAAAACTTTATAACTACAGAAAAAAGGTAAATCAAAATTAAAGTGGTTGGACTAGGTAGAGATGCTTAGGGTAATGGAAAAAATCAGGAGCTTGTAAAAGAAACCTGGTGAGAGAATGCATTGGAATTATGTGATATAAAAAAACCAAGGGACAACAAGGGTTGGAGAAAAAAAGATACAGTAGAACCTCAATCTATCCTTTCGGAGACCATTCATTGCAAATGATAGATGCGTGAAAACGACGAATGTGGGAAAATATGAAATATTATGTATGAAAAGTAATAAAGAGGTGACAAGACTTGAAATAAAGTTTACTATAAGTATAAAAAAAAAATATTAAAAAAATGCACCTGATGCAGAAATACTTCTGATACAAAAGAATAAACAAATTTATTTTTTAAAAATATTCGAAAATCTTAGATTGAATGCACTCTTTTCTTTTCAGCAAAAAAAAAATAAATTTTGGACTTTTGTAATAGATTGCTGTTCATTTTCTGTAAGCTTGTGTGAATACAGAATGTTACTCAATATTTCAAATTTCTCGAATTTTTCTGCAAATGTTGGGACTGGTTAGGGTTCCGTTTTGTTTTCATTGAAATTACTTTGCACTTCTTCAGCTTTAGTAACCGATTATTGAACCGACAGCACCACACGTTTCAACATTTTCAGAAACTAATGCATTAACATCATACCTGCTGTTTAAAGCAATTTGCCCAAACTCTAATAAATTCTTTTCTTCTTCATCAATAGCATAAGCTGCAATTTTGCTTCTCAAAATGAAATAGCATTGATGCTTTTATGTTGGAACAACTTCAAACCATAGATGTGAGAATTACCTTATTTCTAAAACAACCTTAACAGGTATAGCATTTGTCCCAGAAAAATAGCATTTGTGATGGGATAGTTAAAACTAGACAATACATACAGAAAATGAAAGATGCTGGAACAATGGAATGAAGTTGGATTGTTTTTGGATAATTTATAACTTTTTTGATAAATCTTGTTTCACTTGAAAAGATAATAACTAGTGCAATACTTTGGAAATTTCTTTCTTTTTGTTTAAGGGGATTTCCCAGTATATCAACTATGTAACCTTTGGTGGTTTTTCTTTAACCTCCTCTATAAGTTTTTTAATTGATTGTGACCAAACAAACATTATCCCCCCTTATCTTTGATATTTTACTATACCACGGCAATAGTGTTTCAAAGTGGGAAAACAGGTTAATATATAAATTGAAGTTGATGGCTTTTGGATGCTACACCACAGGAGAAATCCATCTTTCATCTACATAAGTAGTTTTAAATTTAGAATATAGAAAAAGTGAGTCCAGGTTAATTTTAAAGTAAACAATGAAGTTTTAAATGCTGAAAAAATTTCAAAATATCAAAATGCAAACAATTTTTTTTAGGATTACTTAGAATTGTGCAGTTTAAAAGTTATTATACAATAATTTGCTTGCATTTTGATATTTTGAAAACATTTTTTCAGCAGTTGAAATTTTTTGATTTGTCAAGGTTTATCTGAACTCACTTTTTTTAAACTTTAAAACACCAATGGAGGTAAAACAGAATTTGCTGTGAAAAGTTTCTTCCAAGATTGCATCCTCTTAACAGCCATGAATGCATAGAAGAACATTTAAAAACTTTTTTTTATTTAAGTGATTATTTTGTAGCAATTTATCAAAGTTTTCTAATGTTTAAAAAGAATCAAACAGAGTAAGAAACAATATTGCTAAATATAAGTCAACATTATACATACTGTAATGATTTGAGGAAAATACAAATGAATGTAGAAAAATAAGATACATAATTGATTAAATATACAAATTTAAGATAAATACAATTAAAATTCAATTTTTATTTAGAGCTATAGAAAAATTATGATTAAAATGTGAAATATCCATTGTTGTATAAAGTGTTTTACTCAGAAAAATTAAGCTTACTTTAGTATTTTCAACTAATTGCATTTTTGAAATATCTTCTAGGTAGTTGAAAAGTTTTTTATTACAACAGCTTTCATCAAGAGCAGCATTTCGTATGATATTTCGAGCAAGAAAGTCATAAAGATGTTTCTTTCTCTCATGCTTCAGGGTCTCTACTTTGTATGTTTGTTTTGGAATAATAGCACCATCTTCAGTGATCTGAAAGGAAATCAATATATTTATATACATTGGAACTCTAGTTTTACGTTATCTATTTTGTACGTTATCCCGCTTTCTACATTATTCTGCTGGTTCAAGAAAGTTGCCCATGCTGATAATGTTAAATTATGCCACATTTTAAGTTACTCTTTTAAGAAAATCCGTACGTTTTTCAGTACGAAACAGATCAAAAAAATTTTTTTTTCAACGAAGCTAGCACAAAGTTTTTCTAAGTTTTCGTTTTTTCATATTGTCTGTGCATTTTCTGACATTTTATCTATTCTCTCATTTTCCTTTTGTCTGTTAGAGTGGATTTCCTCCTTTAGTTAAAATCAGAAAGGTGGTGGGATGGGAAAAAGCACACGAAGGGTGTGATTTAAAGAAGTATGGGAGATTAAATTGCACAATTAGCAAATGGAGTTTTTTCAACAAACTTCAATCTTTGAATCTTGGAATCATCGAATTATTTCAAAAACGTTACATTAAACTATTGGTTAGGTAATCATTTCTTTTCCTTGATTTAGGTCACCTGCGAAATGCTTCGAAGGCAAAAATAAACATTTGAAGGCAAAAAAACATTCTGGAAGCTCTGAATAAGATTTCAATAGTGTTGCATGGTGTCGACTAATATGCATTACAAATGGGTTAATTAAAGTCCCTTGTTATAAAATAGAAAGTAGCATAAGAGCTTTTTTCTTTTATGTTAAATTTTACCAAAAAATTGGGCAACAACTAGAGCAATTAAAAAATTTTTAATCGATTCTGTTCTTATACTATTTTGTTCTTATTATTCTATTTTATTCTTTTATTACAGCTAAATTTGTGCCCTAAAAATAAATTTTAAAAATGTAAACGTGCTTATTTATTACAAAATAAATTGATAGTCCTAAGTCTACAATAGCGGAAAAAGTTTTCTAAAAATTAATTTCTTACAAATTCTACTTAAGAATGCACATTATTCAAGGAAAATTATTTCTGGTCCGTTTAAAATAGTTAAACAAAGAGCCAAATCTGTGTGTATATATACATATATATATCCTTTCACCATTGTCAAACTTCACTGCACTTAACTTTTATAAATAATACATTCTGATACATAAAAATAAAGAAAAAATTCTGAAATAAAATTGAAAAAATTCTGTAACAGTTTTTGCTCAGCCAGTTGCAATAATCAGGATTTTGCCAAAGCAATGTACAAAAGAAAATAAATATGTCAAAAGATTAATTTAAGGTATTACTGATTCAAACCTATAAAAATAAAAACAAATGAATAAAGAAGTGCATTAAAGGTAGCACTTTAAAGAGAGAAAACAACTTTTCTGATTTTTCAGAAAAAAGTTTTATATCGTAACATGTCATTAAACCTCTTCTACCAAAGTAAGTAAAATTACATTTTTACCCCACTGAAAAGTAAGATAATTTTACATATATATTAAGATTATTTTCCACTAACAAAAATAATATCTATACGGACAAATAAATAAAAGACACAAACACATTACCAAATTTGCTTCCTTGAGATGTGATAACTTTGCAGGACTAGAAAAATAATGAGCTAAATGAATATCTGTCAAGCCATTGTACGATCCCAACGGTCTGAAAAATTATTGAAAAATAGTTCGCATTTTGTTTTAGAAAGCAATTTAAAATCTGAATATAGTAAAAAATCAAGTATAGTATATTAATAATGGAAGATAGCGAAATTTTACAGTTAATATATTAGAGATTTGAAACTACATCAATGAGAAATTTTAAACGAAAAATAAACATCTTTACAGCTTTGACTCTATTTTAGCAAATAAAACAGTTATTTTAAAAACCTTATGAGCTTGAACTTATTAAACATGTATTCCCAACTTCATCAATCAAGTTTTTGGAGGCAGAGTGCAAAACTCATGATCATCATTAAGAAGAACCTAGAATCAATGGCATCAAAAAGATTCATTTAAAGTTAATCACTTAGTACATCCCCAATCACAGAATTTATGGAGTGAATACGGAGTTAAAATATGAGCTGAATCTCATAGAATAATACTAAAAATTAAATGTTATCAGAGTTTTTTGGAGAAAAAAAATAGGTGGGTTTTATTAGGGTTTTTTTTAATAATACCCAATTTAATACTTTTTAAGTTTAAATTTAAATTCAAAAGAGAGCAATTTTCGTTTTAAAAAAAAATTTCATAGAAAAATAATTTAATAATGAATTAAAATAAAAAATAGGTTCAATTTCAATGTAGTACCGTCTTTCCTGCTGACATTATGATTATCTGTAAAAGGTTCTTAAATTAATTCCTTCTTTGACTAGAAATAAAAGCACAACATTGGGGTCAGAGAAATATGCTGTTTTCTGTTGTATTTATTTTTTAAATATGTTATAATTGCATTTTTTTTAAAAATAAAGTAAGTCTTTTGCACGTCAACAAACTGCATAACTACTGTTTATTTAACAATTTTCTTAATAGTTTTTTGAATTGTTCTTTAAAATATGAATTTAGAATTAGTGAAATCAATAATTAATGTGAATAAAATAGTTAATCTATCATGTTTTATTGAATAAAATTTACAATGCAAATTATTTAATGTTAATTCATATTATTCAGTATTTTATCATGATTTGAACTTTAGTGAATTTTTAAGTTTAAATAACTATTTAGTAGCATTAAAATATAACTACTAACAAAATATTTTAATCCATCCGTTTGTATAGTTTATAAAACAAAAATTTCTAAAATTATATTTTTAATAATGCTTATATCTGATATTCTATTGATATTCGAAAACTTATTTATTAAGGAGATAAAAGAAAGACAATACTTATATCTGATATTCTATTGATATTCGAAAACTTATTTATTAAGGAGATAAAAGAAAGACTAAGTTATTCCAGCCTATACTCTGCACCTGTTCAGTTCAAAACAAATAACATTAAGAAAGCTCAATTTTTTTAAGTGATTTTTTAATGTTGAAGCAAGAAAAGTTATTAAATAAATGCAAAGTTACATACATATTTATCTAAATACACTAAATTTTGAAAGCATGGTTATGTACATTTGTGTATTATGCATTAATATTTATAAGTCGAATGAAAAATAACAATTGATAAAAGGGCAAATTTTGATTATGTCTAAAAAAAAACATTTGAGTCTCAGATTTATTGGTTTTGAGAGTGGTGAAAAGCTTTATGTACATTAAGTGCAAAGATGAACATAACTGTTTATTTATACATAAATTTTTTATAACTTGTAAACTTTTATTGAACTGAAGAGGTCCTATCAATTGTTTTAAAAATACAAAATTAGTACCTCACTTGCCTGGATAGCTATGATAGACACATAAATATGAATGAGTCAAAATTTAATCTCCTTTTTTTTTTATATAGAACTTGAGTACCTTCTGAACTATTAGATATATTGACTTGGTTGTGATTTCTTTCGACTCAGTATAAAAAATTAGATCATAAACATTTTCCTTCTCTCCTCAGTAAATTCTGGATAGCAACAAAAGCTCACCTCGAGGGAAGGTGTTAAAGTTAACTTTAGATATGCATAGTAGGCCCAAATCATATTTTTAAAACAATTTATAGCTTTCCCATAATTCCTTCTGTATTCAATTGCACAAGTAAAGACCTCAAATTTTAGGGCCATATTATATAAAAGTCATATTATATAAAAGTTGGATCAGTAACTATAGATCTCTGAATTGATTTTGTTTCTGCTATATTTAAGTCTTCTTTTCCAGCATACTTGTCCAGTTTTGACAAAGGACCTTAACAGTTGGGAAATTTCAATTACTTGCTACTTTAAGGTAAATTTTAATGTTACGCCAATTGCGCACTACGTGCATGTTGATCTTTTTAGGTACTACTGATTAGTTTGTATTCACAGAAATATATACCTTTGTGGTTCACTGTTGGTATAAGTAGAGATTGAAGGTCGAAATTGTTCAATTTAAAAAATTTTTGAATGACCTTTGATGTAAAGGTCTTCTAAGGGTATTTATAGTCAGTGCGGAAATGGTAGAACTCAAAATAATGGTGAGTGCCGTGAGTCAGCTTACCAATAGTTCAATCAATAAATCAATAGTTTCTCAAAATTCCAGAGGATCCACAATTGTAATACTCCAAAATGTTGAGGAAAAAAAAATTTGTGAAAAAAAAGGTGAGTTGAATAGTTTCACATAAAGAATATACTCTGAAATTTTCAATAAAATTATAAATGTAAAGTTAAAGTATCCAACCTTGCCTGATTTGCCCAATATATTTTTTTTTAAAAAAACCTAGCCCTTAAACAGAATGTTTATGTATAAACCTTTTCTTTTAAATTATAATAATCAACAATCGTAATTGTATTTTTTCATTTAGAAAAAAAAAACACTTACCCTTGTAATCTTTTGTTGGCTGCAGCAATTGTCCACATTTCTGCCAGCTAACACAACTCATCAATTTAACCATTAGAAAACCAAAATTTATTTAGTTTTCCTTTGAACTGGATAAGCATCAATAAATCTAACATTAAAACAGAAAAGAAAAGAGAGAATTAAGTTAAGTAAAAAAAAATAGTTTCAATAAAAAAAGAATAAAACTTTTAAAACCTTTTTACCATTTTACAACAGGTTGATAAGCACAAATAAATAACTTTAGAAAAATAAAAATGCTTAACTCCATGAAAAGTTAGCAAAAACTATTTCACAAAATGAACTATTTAATCTCTTCAAATCCTAGCACTTCTACACAGTAAACTATTTTTTTCCTTCTAGAAATGTGTTAAACCCTTGACATATCATTAAAAAACTCTAAACTGTGCAGAATTATTAATTTCTTGATATAGCAATGATCTTTGATTGCACTGTAAACAACAACCTCGCAACGGAATGTTGACAGAGATGCCAACTGTTCCGGACACGCCAAAATAATTTTTTAAAAATGGTAAATAACTTTAAACTAAATTTTTCAAATATTTGACTATTTCTGCTTGCTTTTTAAAAGGTATAGCATGACATAACTACTATAAAGTAGTGAATTATATAAGCCTACGAATTATTTAGAAATAGTGATGGATAAAAATCGACTAAATTGAATTTATTAAACCAAGAATCACAATTGATAAACTACCACTGTAAAATATTTATTTGCTGTCCGGAGCAAGTTGGCATATCTGTGTTGAAGACGTCTGAGACACGTCAATTATTATTTTGACATAAGAAACAAATGACGTCTCCCAGATGTCCTCGTATGTCAAGGGATTAAATAGTATCAATCTGTTAAACTAGAATGTTAGATTCATTGTATTTTTCATAGCATAATAGTTGAATGTGACCCTGTTAAACAAAACACATACTCTTCAACTACTATGGAATTTCTGCAGTTTCAGAAAATATTTTTCTTAATTATGGTAAAGATAATGAACTAGTAATTCAACAAATTAAAATTAAAAGAACTTAGGGGAAGACTGCCATATTAGGATCTGCAGGAGAATAATCACCAAATCTTGGCAACTTTTGGCCAGTGGCCAGTGAGAAACTAAAAGAGACATCGCCAACTCGAACGTTATACCTCATAGCCATCTTTAGCGAAACTTTTACAGATTTTATTTTTTAAAATTGCAAGTTTAAATAAAATCAATTTGGTGGCTTTGCAATTGTAGTTGGCATTACAAATAACATAAGAGAATAATCCCTGAACTTACTCTGCAACTTGAAAACAATTTAAATAAATACATAAAAGAGCCAATCATCCACATATAAGGTCACTTTTCCAAAGTCCCGGCTCACTGAATAGGAATTCTTTGTTACAGATTATCGGATATATGGTCAAGTTTTAAAAATCGTTATCGCTTATAATGTCATTTTTATCAGAGGCAAGGGGAGCTCTTTTCTAACAAAAGCCTATTTAGATTCTTTACAAGGCAATTACATTTCTCGAGTTCTATGAAAATGTTGCAACGAACAAGCTACAATTTCTGAAATTGTTTCACGGTGAAGAGAATGACAGTGATCTTGAGATTGAGCTGTAACCCAAGCGGAAGCCTTCAATGCAATAAATATCATACGAAATGTTTTTACAAACCATGAGGGAGCTGATGAACATTTTGAGAAATTACAAAATTTAGAAAACATTGTTCGAAAAATTAAACCAAAAACGAGACAGACATGCATAAATGATTTATTTTAAATAAGGTAAGATGTAATGTATGTATGTACACTTTGAGGTAATTTGTAAACAGCTTTATTTTAAATTAAAAAATTTTTTAAAATCTAACTTTCTTAAATTCTTTACTAATTCTGTTAAAATTTATTGACTTAAATATTTAATTTATGGCCAATTGTTTTCACTTGTATTACCATTTTTAAAAAATCATAATGTGTACTATTTCCGTGCTTAGTTACAAAACTGCTAATGAATCGGTTAAACGGTCACTTTTGTGATGTCCTTTAGGGTGACCTTATATCGAGGTCTGTCTGTATTTATGTTCTTAATTTAAGCTTCTTAAAAGTTTTGTTAAATTTAAAAACTTCTGCTACAGTTATCTACTACTAAAAAAAAATGATTTTGCAAAAACTTCAGATGTTGGAGGGTATATAAATATAGGATACTCAAGTTATTACAAAAATGAAACAATGCTTGAAACTATATTTTAAGCAGAAATAAAAGCAAGAAGATTTTTGTATTGCAATCTGTGGCAGAATAATCACCTAGTTTTGGCCATTTCAGGGCTGCGCCCTCTGAGATACAAATATGAAACATCACAAAAAGGGACCAACTGGAAGAATAGATTCTAATTTATGAGTAAAAATATTTTCACTTAGTAAAAAAAAAAAAAAAAATGATTAACGAATAGCCACTCCCAAGAAAACATCTTAAAAAATTCGTCAGTTCAAAATCCATTGATCACCTTCATAATTGTAGTTGGTGTGACATATCATGATATGGATATATCCCTAAAGCAAGGATGATGATAAAAACAAAAAGAAGGAAAGGTTACTGAAAGTTAATCACAATTTTTGGGGATACAATACAGGACAAATTTTCTGGTAAATATTAATTCTATCAGCAGTGAGCTTGACACAATATTTTAAAAGCAAATCGAATTTTTCAACAACTAGATCATCATGACCATTTCTCCACTTGGCCATGTATATATCTGTTAAATTTATTTCTATATAGTGATGGACATAATTCCTTTAATTCTAAAATATTAATTTATTACTTTTTCAACCACTTGGAAGGATTATATTAAAAACTACGCAAATTCCGTAGATGCTGGGGGCTTATGGAAGAATTTTAGAAAATGTGAATAAATATTATAGATTGAATAGTGAAATAAACACAATAGTTAACAATATATTCAAAATATTGTAATAAAAGTTAAAATATTACAAACCTATAAGTTCTCAAATAATTATTAAGGATGTTGTTCAATACAAATATAAGTACATGTCATTAACACATGTATAAACGCGCGACTATTTATTCGTAAGATGCTATCAATAAACAACGTGGGTTTCCATAACAACCAATACATGTTTCCGCATGTCTATTTCTGCTAGTTGATTTAGACAACGGTTAAAACGAGACCGTTCTCACTGAATGCAATTCACACACCTCCAAACCATGTAAAGCTAAGCGCAGATGGCGCTAGAGGTTAAAATTCATCCTAAAACTTCCGACTTACTACTTCCAACTGATTTTTACGCTTAAGCTTGAAAATACGCACCATCTAATATTATTATACTTGTAGTGCTTACAATATAACGCGTTCTTATTTCAATCTAACTCTAAACGAAACACACAACAAATGAATTCGGAAGACTCCGCGGGCTTGCTACGATACTACCCAAAAAATAACAAGCAATAACAATATTACACATATATAGCCAAATCAAGGATGACACTCTAAACAGGGTAATCCTTACACTTCATTTATGCTATGATATTAATTTTCTTTTCCTTTTTTAGGCTTTAGGTTAGAATTTAAAAATTGTAGATAACTTTTATAAATGGTTAAATTACGCGTTATGACTCTCATGGTTCATCCAACTGAATTCGAAATCAAAGTGTTCGTTAGTGGAATTTGATGAAAAACAAAGAACAAAAAGTTTATTAAAACCTTTTTTTAACATAAACTGAGAAGAAAATACTTAATTTAAATTCATACTACCTAATAAATTGATGTACAAAACTTTTTAGTTAATCTTAATACAAAATTTAATATTTAATTTTTTAAAACCATTATGAATATAAAACTAAAAAAGTACTTTTTTTTTTTTACAAATTTCGGTATTTTCGGTTACCGGGGACAAGGAAATTCTACTACTTTTGTTTAACATTTTTTTGAGAACGTTCATTTTGTTCAGTATTTAAAATAAATAAATAGTTAAAAATAAAATTCCGCTTATGCTTCGTTTAAAAATATTATGCTAGGTTACTAAGAATATTATTGATCAAATGAAGTCTGTTTTATTGTGCTGAAGGTGCAGCAAACTTTATAATAAGATGTGACAGATTTACCCGTTAACAAATTTTCTGTTGCCAAAAACACAAAGCCAAACACTTATGCAATTGATGCAGTAAATAGGTTTAAAATCTATTACTGATGCTATATAGTCAATCATTGCACAAAAAAATCATTTCAGTTACATATAAATTTGTAATACAATAAATTAAATTTTTAAAATCATAAATAACTCTCTAGCCTTATATTGCTTACATAATTTTGTCTGATTTTATGATAAAATATTTCTTTGTAAATAAAAACTAAATTGTTGATGCTTATTCTGCGCACAAAATTTAACTAAAAATCTCAACAATTAAAAAAAAAATTAATAAAATAAAAACATTGTTAATTGAAGAAAATCTACTTAGTATGAAAAATCTTTTTTTCAATATGAATAGCTTTTATAAATAGCACTTTACATTTTGCATTTCCAAATCTCTCCAATATTTGTTTTATTTGTAAATTATTAATTATTTGAAAAACATTAAATTTTTAGATAAAAATTGCTATAAAAAAATTATTTTTTTTTTAAAATTTGTTTTGCAAAATTAAATGGATCTAATGTTGTTAAATTATTTATACTTTACATTCTGTAATGTTTGAAGTAATTTTATTCATAAATTTACATTTGAATTGAAAGCATAAATTTACTCTTTATATTAGTAAAATCAAGTTTTTGAAGAACTAAGATATCTCTCAAATATCCAGATATCATATAAGCCCCTTAGATATCAATGTTATAGGCTGAATATCTAATGGTTATCTGTGACAAGTCAGATATATCCTGGATATACTGCTGATATCAATATCCAGTTATCTACTAGGCATCACACAGATGCTACCCCTGGATTTCTGTTTGATATTTCATGTATATTCAGATATCTTAGAGATGTCTGCTAGATCTGGAAACATCCAGTTTTTTTTTTTTTTTTTTGTTATCATCTCTAAAAGATTTGTTGTAGATATTTGCGGCTGTGTGGGCCGGAGTATGGGAAAAAATTGAATTGAGACGTGAAGGTTTTTGAACAAGGACGGGGGTGTGGGAAATGTTGAATAGGGTCATGGAAGTTCTTGCAGAAGTTCAAGAAATGTTGTCGTATGTTGTTTTTTCCAAAGCAATGGAGACTTGGGAAAATGTTATAAATACCCGAATCAAAAAATAATAATTATAAATACCCGAATATCTTTTCACCATCGTGTTTTTGTTTTTAATTATAATTTTAAATTTTTTGTGGTGATTCTAGAATAGGGAGCAGTTTTAAATTTTGATGAAAGGACTATATGAGGGCTTAAGACTATGTACACCATTGATTTAAAGCACTGTACACCACTGATTTAAAGCATGTGTAATAGGGCCGGAATAGCCTGGTTGGTAGGGCACTGGGCCCATGTCAAAGAATTCGTGGGTTTGATCCCCGCCAGCCTAAAACGACCCGTGTAGTGAATGATGGCTGATGCACGTTAAATCTGTCAAGTAACAAAGTCCTCCATGTCCCCATAACAAATCAAAACCTCTGGGGATACTGGTCCAGGAGTTTCCTTGTCTTCTGGATTGGTTCAAAATTACAAGGCTACGAAGTTGAACATTAGTAGTGACAAACCCAAAATTGGATCGGCTGTTCAACGAAGGATACAAAAAAAGCATGTTTAATACATTTTTGGCCAAAGGAGCGTTGTTTTCCCTAATTTAATTTTAAGGGTTCTGAAGACATCTGTAAATTATTAGTAATAGAAATGGAGTTATAACTTTTTTTTAAGAAATGTTCTAATTAGGCTAGTTTTTTTTTTTTTTTTTTTTTTTTTTTTTTTTTAAATTTGAAATGGTTATTAACAGATTCAATTTTTTAAAACTGCATAATAATTCCATTTAAGATTAATCAAATGTTTTTAAGAGGGATTAAAGTTGTAAGTTCTGTAAATAAAACAAATAAAACAATATATAATAATAAATAATAAAACAAATAGAACAAATGTCATAAAAACTAGTGTTCTACTGAATGATGCATATAGGCACCATTTTATTCCTAAATGAAACATTTTTCATTCAGTAAGCTTTATTTGTGTTTTAATGAATGCAATTTAAGATTATTTCAATTGAAAATAACATAATTTTATGCTCTTCAGAGGATCAAAATTTACGATAGCTTGTTTTTGGATCATTCTCAGGAATGTTTCCCAGACCGTCGCCAATAGCCCATTGTGCAGCTCTAGTGAGACGTAAATACAAGTACCTACCTTCTATGCTTGGCCAAAAAGGAGTTAATGAAGTTTTGAGTTCTTTATAGCAAGACAGAACCTAACATACTTTCACGATTATCCGCGCGATAGTGAGGTCACTTCTCATGACATCATAGTCGACACTGTCGGCCATCTTTGGCCAAAAGTAAAAAATTAAATTTCTAACTAAAATATGTGTAGGCAGTTTTAATATATCCCAAAATTAAGTATTTATAATCATTTCAAACATTATAATTTACTTTTTGGACCAAAGAGAGTATAATTTCAAGAAAAATATGTTAAAAAAATTGTTTTAAATGTAACTTTTAAATTTTTATTTCAGAAATATATGTGCAGATCTCTAAAACCTTTAACTTTTGATAATAATAAAAAAAATAATAATAAATAATAGGCACACTATTTTTACACCTCCAGAATTGTTTGAAAATGTATAAAATATCAGAAAATAATCGTGAACATCGAAAATTTTGATGCCCCTATTATGTTAAATTCAATTAATTAATCCTGGGGTTACGGTTTGACAGGGTTACGGTCTGGAGAACCTAGAGAATAGATCGAATTCGATTAATGATTCCTGAGGTTCGCCCATATATAGGAATTTCACCTTACTGTTACATTTTTATCAGAGTAATTAGTGTTAAATTATAGTACAATTTTTCAATTTGTTGGATTAGTTAATACTCTTGACAAACTTATAGTTTATATCTTATCATTTGACATTTTACAATGTTTGAATGACTTTCGAAAATTAGTTCCAAAAAATTACACGAGGTAATAAGCTAAACTTTTTTTTTTTTTTTTTCGATAAAACCTGCCCCATTTTGCCCGTATTGCAAAGGTGGACTAAATATACCGAAAAACAAAAATTACGTTTTTTTTCATGTTTTCGCTTTATTTTGTAATTAGTTCGCGTTATTTTGTAATATTACTTTGGAAATATAATTTGCTTTTCATTTTTATAGCATAATCACGGTTCTAAACTCGTAAGAACATGTTTTTGTTTTGGGTTTAAGAAAATGTTTATTTATTTCTTTATTAATATGATGGGGAGCACGGGCTAGTGAGAGCATTTTTCCGAAATTTGTCAACAACCCATATTAATAAAAATTTTTAAACAACTCATTATATATTTTATCAACATTAATTTTGACATTTTCCGGCCTATATATATATATATATATATATATATATATATATATATATATATATATATATATATATATATATATATTCCCACACTAGCCTCAAGCTATGGGGTCAGTGAAAACAGATTTGATAACTTGTTGTAAATAGACATTTATTCCGACTCAGAAAGAAATATCTAAGGACGAAATGAAATTGGTTTCCTTATTGGAGAATAAATATTGACATAGATTAATTAAAATATTAATTTATAATTGAGCATTTCACTTTACTAAGAAAGATATTTTGAGCGCAAGTCAATACCTTTCAAAATCATTATTCAATTTGATTTATTTGATAATTATTCAGAAATTTCCTTTTATCTCTTATCACGCAAAAAAAAAAAAAAAAAAAAGAAAAAAAAAAAAAAAAAAACGAAAAAATTTTAATATCAACTTTAAATGTGTAGGGGAAGTTTGGTTCCTATTTGTTTCCTTGAGATTTGAGAAAAGTTTTTTTTCCCTGAAAAAAGAAGGATTTACTATTTCATTATTCAAGAAGAGCTAAATCCATTTCTTTTTGTCTTTTTCTTTTTTTTTTTTTTTTTTTTTTTTTAAGAATTGAACTTATTAATTCCAAATCTATAAACAACTTCCACTTTACCAAGATAATGCACAACACTGCTTTTTCCTTTAAAACAATTACTAGCTCAAAGTCATGAGCTCTTATTGAGTCCGTGTTGCTAAAGAGTTTGAATTTGTTTACATTGATCTGATATCATTGCCATTTAAAACAGAAAAAAAAAAAAACGTTGCCAACTTATACTAGAAAAAATCCACTTAAAGCGCATCCACATTATGTGTCATACCACTATGTGTCCACTCTTGCCCCACGAAGATATGTATTTGTTTATGCCTATTACTAATTAATTGAAACTATACAGAGCGAAAGTTAATATTAAAATAGGTAATATAAAACCGTATGATTTCTAACATACTATCAGCGTCAGTTAAAATTCTGAAAATAAAAACTTTTCATAAAAGAGTCAAGAAAAATTTTAAAGTTACTTTTTCATCTTAGAAACCTTCCTTCACAAATTTCAACTAAAGGGTTCAATGTGATTATGCAACTGCACTGAACAGTGCTGCCAATTTTTGATATCTCACAGAAAAGATTCAACCAATAAATAAATAAAAATTTCTAATTATAAAAAATCTTGGTATTTTGTTTAAACAAAATAATCTCATTGCGAATATTATTTTTATTTTAATTAGCCTTTCGAAACATTATTAATTATTAAATATAAAATCTAATAAAATAATCTAATAAAATAAACTAATATATCCTCTTGAGGTTGACTGTCAGTACCCTTTTATCACCAAAAAAAAATTAGTCCAAATTTTTTTTTCTGTCCTTTATTTATAAAGTGATTGAGTATGTAAAAATAAAATTGGATTTTCCTTGTTGGTCCGAGTTTTTATTTACCATTAAAAACTATAAGAAAGGAAAAAAATTTGATTTATGCAGCCTTTTGGACTGTTATATGGTATATTATGTACTTATTCCTTGATTCTAATGGATATTTTTTTGCTACCAAAATAGGAAGAAATACAATATAAAAATGTTCCACAATATGCACAAAATACTGAAAATTAAATTTAATCTTTTTGACATAATAAATGTATAGTGTGCAAAAAAGAAAAAAATATTCGACACCTTGAATATTTTTTGATCTAATGATGGTATTTTCAGATAGTAAGACTAAATCTTAATAGTTCAAAAGCTTCTCCTTAAATATGCTAATTAGTCAGAGAAAATGATATTGCAAGTTCTGAAATCTGACACAAAAACTCACTGTCTCTGAATAAACAAACCTTTGATTTACTCATCGGATTCAAATCCACAAAATATGGAGAGTAGTCGCAATGTGTAAAATATTGTCCCAATTGTTTGGTCAGAAGTGCGGTCGAAAGTTTAGTCATCTTTAATGTTAATTTTACACATTGCGTATTTCGTCATATCTCAAGAATTTTTTAAGCAAATCGAAAAATTTTTGCAAACAATTGTGAAATTTGTTTATTTAATGATAATTCGATGCAAAAAAAAATATGTACAGTGAAACCTGCCAAGTTGACCACCCTTGTAAGTTGGGCACCAGCATAAGTTGAATTCAATTATCAAGAACGGAATTTTTCCTATATAATATGAAGAAGCAAAACCCTTGTAACTTGACCACCCTGTCTATCTTGTATGTTGACCACTGAAATAAGTCAATTTTGTCTAGGAGTATTATGAAATTCTATTCTAATACCCTCATAAGTTGACCAGAAAAAAAAATTCAGAAAATGTTTTGTCATTTTGCAATGTATGTTAATATTTCACTTGTTTGGTGAAATAGTGTAATAAGCTAATCTAAACCTTTTTGTGAGTTGACCATCTGGGGAAACTGTAGGGGGGGGGCAGCTTTTGACCATTTCTTTCATTCAATCATTGAAAGCAGGTGTGTTAGTTGAAAAGTTGCAATAGTGAGCAGATAGTAAGTGTAGTAATAACAGAATAAATTTTAAAGTGTTCAAATAATTTTGTTTTGTTAAAGTTTTCAAATTACATGTCTTCATGTTTTGATATTTTAAGAAATTATTTTTATTAAACACTTCACATGCATAACTAACGAAATAATTTTTTTAAGAAAGTAAACAATGCCCCACTCCCTCCATAAGTTGACTACTTGTCTAAGTTGACCACTAAAACAATGCACCACAAGTGGTCAACTTACACAAGTTTTACTGTATTATTTTTATTTTCTATTATTTAATTTAATAATAGAAAAAAAAATGATGTGTTCAAATTTTAACATCATTTTAGATAGCATTATTTTTAATGGCAAATAACAAAAAATTTACAAAATATATACAAAGTTTCAGGGTAATTGGATGAATAGTTACTCAGTCGCAAATGTCGCATATTTAAAATTCTATGCCTTGAGACCTATTCGACCAAATTCGTTCAAAATTTATACTTTGTCATTTAAAATTATATTTAAAAGTTGTCTAGGATGTTCCACTTTTTTGCGCACTCTACAATGTATATTTAGCATGCTTCGTAATCGCATTAAAAGTTCAATTCAGCAGAGACAGAAGTAGCAAAAGGTGAGTCAAACGTCCGCAAAAAATGTGGCTTTATTTAGTTGGGACACACTGAACACTAAATTTTTTTTATTACAGTGTAGTTTATTATCTAAAAAGGCCGAATTTATGAAAATCTTAATTTTGTCGCTTAGGTTGATTTTTCTCTTAAGGGGCAGAAGACCTCATATGTCTAAATAGAAGTATGTAAATTTCGCCTTAAGGTACAAACAAATTTGCATAACCACTATTTTCATGTCCACTTTTTTGTAGCTGGGCATCAATGCGTTAAGTAATAAATAATACTGGCTATTTTATTAACAGAACTCTGTAAACAAATTAGTCAAAGTGAGCAAACTTTTAGTGCATATTTTTTTGCTTCGTGGCAATATAATGTGTAAAATTTAAAAAATTCTACAGGCTACATCAATAATATAGGATTTTGAAGGGTATACCATTTAGGAATGAAATATTTCTCACTTTTCACTACTTGTTTTGTTAAAAGTAAACTACAAAAGTATACTATTATAACAAATTATCATTACTTTCGTTGATGTTTACTAGGGCTCGAAAATAATAGGCATGTAAAAAAACCGATAAGGCATGTTAATTCCAACCTTCCATGTTTAGCCAGGCATGTAAATATTCAAATGGAAATATTGTATTATAATAATTAAGCGCCTCTCAAAATTTGACGAATATCGCCAAGATGACGGACGGGACGATAAAAAGGCATCAATGACTGAAAAAAAGAAGGAAAAAATTATCAAAGTGTTTAATCATGCATAGGAAAAAATGCAATAGAAATTATGATGTTGCAAAAAAGGAAACGAAGGAAAAAATAAATAAAAATATGACCACCAAAGACGACGTCTTCAGGGGGAACCGGTCCCGGTAGCCATAAAACAAAACCTTTTCTATTGAGAGAAGGGCAGATGGCTAAATAAACTCCCTCAGTACCCCGAAGGTTTGTATGGAAGTCCAGGAAAGAACATGAAATACATTGAAACAATTCAGAAAAGAAACTCAAAGTTTCTTTTCGTAACTTGAGTTTCTTTTCTGAATTGTTTCAATGTATTTCATGTTCTTTCCTGGACTTCAATACATAACCTTCGGGGTACTGAGGGAGTTTATTCAGGCATTTGCCTTTCTCTCAATAGAAAAGGTTTTGTTTTATGGCTACCGGGGCCGGTACCCCCTGAAGTCATCGGCTTCGGTGGTCATATTTTTATTTTTTTTTTCCTCCTTCGTTTCCTTTTTTGCAACATTTATTCTTTATTTGAAATCTCTGCTGCTTTTAAGCGCGTTTTTTTCAAAGAAGTTTTGTCTTTTTAGATTTAAAAAATTTTTTGTTTTCTTTTTGTATAGAAATTATGATATCATTTTAAAGTAAAGTATAAATCCATTATAACGACAATTCATAGCACAAGCTGACATTGTCGTTGAAAGCAAATACAAATATTTAATATTAAAATAGTACTAAAAAGATTAAAAATGAAATCGACATATTTAACTTTTTTTTTTTATTTCGTTCAACTATTTTGATTTTAAATATTGCTTTCACCTACCGATTGAAGGCTGAATTACTTATCTCTGTACTCTATGAGGGGTAAAAATGTCTACGATAGGAAAGTTTGAACAATTTTCCAATTCTTAGCAAGTATCTGCCAGAAGAAAAGGAAATGAAAGGCAATATCTTTTGACATCATTGAAAAGAGTGGATTTTAATTTCAATAGTTAGTTGTCAAAAAGGGAAATAAAGGAGCATGATAACTGATAATATATAGTCAACATAAGGCTCATTCTTCTTAAGTCAGGATTTCTAAAAAAGACTTCTTTTGATCTCCCACTCATTTCCTTATTAAAATAAGGGGCCAAAATCAAAAAAAGGAAACAAATAAAATTGTCCTTCATTAAAATATTTTTCCTTATAATTTTACGCACTTATATAGCAGAAACTTGAATTGATCTAAAACAATTTTTTTCATATTAACGGAAGGCAAGTAATTTTTAAATCCATAAAAGCATACACTTTTTATATCTTTAATATTAGCATTTTGAAGTTGACATGGAAATTTGACGTAATAGCGAACTTCTCGTAATATATCGTACTCGTTATATCGAGGTATTGCATCGACATTAGGAAAAATATCAATGTGAAATATCTGAAATCGGTTACTTCTTTGTCAATTATAAATTCTCCGTATTTACTCCATCAATGCATAATATCTTTTTGTTAATAATACTTTGTTGGCAATAATTCTAAATACACCTGATTTAAACCAGCTATTAAAAATACCATTAATTTAAAAATTTACAAATCATCGCAGTATGAGATATTTTCAGGTTATTCAATGATTTTCATAATCTTAAAATTTATTGTAAATTTGGTTATCGCATCAATATCTAGCTAACTTTGCTGCGTAAAAGTTATAGCATTTTTGAAAATCGTATAATTTCTTTGGATTTTTCAGAATGCAAACTGAGAACAAAGTGAAAATTTAGCGCAGTATTTTTATATATTCACTTACACAGAAAAAAAAGAGGTAATAAAAATGTTTCCAATTCCTAGTTTTAAAACACAATCATTTTATTACCATGCAAATATATTTCAGTATCTCAAAGATGGCCCTTTCTTAATTTTCTTAAAGTGTGATTTTTTTTAATAAATGGATTAGTATGGTTTTTCGATATAGAAATATTTTCAACCTACAATAAAGGTTAAGTATAAAAGGTATAAAGGTATGCTGACCACATTGACCCAATCATGCCGTTATTTACGAAATTGTGGAGCCTCAACCTCCATGAACCCCTGGCCTATTAAGGGCTGTCGCGGAAATGCTTTACTTTTTTATAAAATAACATAATTTATTTATGTTATTTTATACCCGTATACGATTATACTAAAATTATAATCGATTATACGATTATACTAAATACTAAATCATAAATAAATAGTTTTTTTTCTTAACTATTATACATATTTATTTCATTTTTTATTCATTTGAATCATACATTTACATGAATTATGTATTATTATGAAACACTTTTTGAATCAATAATATTGTTTGAAATGTATTGTCTTGATTTGTTTTTATAATGTTGGCAATTATAATTGCATTTATAAATTCAACTAATTATAAACTTAAATTTTTTAAAGTGCCTTTAAAAAAGTATGATTTAAATTTTAAAAAATCTGATTTAACCCTTTCAAGTCATATTTTTAATTTTTTATAGAGAAAGTTTTTTTTTGACCGCACATTCGCTAGCAGCAATTTTACCTTGGCCCCAATTGGGCTCAAAATTGCTTCAATAATGACCAAGATAGCCTGAGCGGTAGGGCACTAGGCCCATGTTCGAGAGTTCGTGGGTTCGAACCCCGCCGGCCGAAGACTCCGCGTGTATTAAAGTGACTGATGCACGTTATTTCTGTCGAGTCGCTTAAGTCCTCCATGTTCCCATAACAAATCAAAACCTCTGGGGGTACTGGATTGGAGATCGATCGTTCTCTGATTCAGGTCAAAATTACGATCTGGAGATAAATGAATGGATGCATGAATGGGTCCGCCCTATAAACGGGTGCGACGTATGGTGTGGCAGAAATTGAATTATTGTCAATAGATGGCGCCGCTGGAAAACAAGAACAAACAAACCCTCCTCTGCCTAAACAGGCATACGTCAACAACATTGGATCAATATGGGTCCTATATGAACATGCACCGAGAAACCAATATTGGGATGTCTAGATTTTTAAATTTAAGTCCTGTGTAGGGGCAATATCAGCCTTTATGGGGACAACATATGGCCTATATTGGCTGGTTAATGAATATAAAATATCGGGTTAATCTGATAATTCTATATAGGGCCGATATTTGTGTTAAGTGACTGTAAAATATAGGGTAAATCACACATATTTAGGACAAATATCGGGAAAATAACGACTCTTTGAACCGGTATTGAAACAAGATTCGTGAATATTGGTCCAATAAGAGCCTAAGTAATTTTGCTGTTAGGGTTGTTTTATGGTAATATTACAAATAAGTCCTTTTTTTTTATTTTTAAATGTGAACTCACTTCTTGCCCTTAAACCCTGGGACATTGATCTCCCATTAATCTTTTTGAGTCAAACATTTGTTGTCTCATCAGTATCCTACGGTGACACATGATAATACAATGATAAACTTTCAAAATTATGCAAATTGTAATTCAAAACAGTTTAAAAGGATATAAATAATACTTATATTCAGTGGTCAGAAATAGTGAGCTGCAAGTAGTTAAACTTCTATAGTCGCCACTTTTTTTCGTAGTTTGTAGTGTAGTGCGTAATAAGTAGTGCAATTCAAAAAAAAAAAAATAGTAGTTTGCAGCGATTTCTGGCAACAACTTTTTACGTTAGCTTAGTACATGAACTGGGTTCTAACGCTTCTAATTTTTCGAATAAGATGGGTTGTGAGACTGTCAAAGGACGTAATTTTAAATGCCGCTATGAGTTAACAAGAATTTCGTATTTAGTGTCACGTATAACTAAGCACCATTATGAATAATTTCCTTATAATAGTTTCAAAAAAAGGTATCAGACAGGCTCATAAATAGCTGCTTTTATCGTAATTTAAAGTTTTGGAAATCAAATCGGAGAGTTGTACTGGTTAGTCACTAAATCAAAATACTACGATAAAGCTGCTAAATCTGAGTGATTTTCTACCACAATTATTAACAAAACATGAAATTAACATAACATCAAGATGCTTTATAAATAAAATTAGCAATTAAAAGGCGCACGCGAGCATCCAGTTCATAATAAACTTACCTAGCGATACACGATAACATTTTTGGCTTTGGATTGCTATACAATTTACAATCCTTATAGTGTGAGCCGCGATGACTCAGGGGATAGAGCGTTCGCCCTCCAATGAGGCGAACCGGGTTCGAATCCCAGTCGATACGAATTCCGCATCCGGCTTGCACCGTCCACAGTGGTGACGTGAAATATCCTCAGTGGTAGACGGATCATGGGTTAGAGTCCCCTTGCCGTCAGACTAACCGTGGGGAGTTCTCGTGGTCCTCCTCTCCATGTAACGCAAATGCGGGTTAGTTCCATCAAAACGTCCTCCACGAAGACAAATGTCTCCCTATACTTAATCCAGGAGTTCCCTTGTCTTCTGGATTGGGTTCAAAATTACAAGGCTACGGAGTTGAACAATAGTAGTCGTAAACCCCAAAATTGGATCAGCTGTTCAACGACGGTTACAAAATAAAAATAAAATCCTTACAGTGTGTCCTACCTTCCCCCTAAGTTAGTGAGTGAACCACCCTGCATATTTTCAGGATGCTCTTTAAACGTTAAGTCAAAAAAATATGCATACTAGACTCTCCTATTCAATATTTAAAGATGGAAAAAGTCATCTAAGTCTGATAAATCTGTACAGAGGTTAGTAGATGTACAAAACATCAAAACCTGTTTGATTGCTGGAGAAAATAAAGAGGAAATGAAAAGCAGTTGTTAAAAACACTTTCAAGTTTCAACTGGCAATCAATTATGCTTCCATGTTATGTACAATGCTTCCAAAAAACGGACACTTTTGAATAACTTTTGATCTAATAATCGGAACTTCATGATTTTCGGACTCAATTTTAATGATTCGAGGTTATGACCTCAAATATGCTAATTAATTAGTGCAGGCGATATTTTATGTTACGAAATCAGACACAAAAACGTACTTCTCTGAATAAGCATACCTTTTTTTAACGAATTCGAATTTCTGAACACCAAAATACCGCGGGTAGCAGCAATCTCGGAAATATGGTCCTCATAGTCTGGTCAGGAGAGCGATCTAAAGCTAGGATCTTTTAAAGTTAATTTTAATTATTGCGTATTTCGCCATATCTCGAAAACTTTTTAAAAGAATTGAAAAAAATTTTGCAGTTAATTATAAAATTTGTTTATCCAAAGATAATTCCACGCAAAAAATAAATTTTAGCTCTATTATTATTATTTTATTAAATAATAGGAAAGAAATTTAAATTGTAAGGTATGCAATTTTTTACATCATTTCGATGTTCGTATTTTTACATACCAAAAAAAAAAAAAAAAAAAAAAAATTTAGCCGAATCGGTTGAAAAGTTCCTGATAAATTCAATTTAAAGAAGTCGTACATTTAAAATTTCTCAGAATGTTTTCAATCAATTTCGCTCAAATTTTGTATTTTGCCATGTAAAATTACGCATTTCAAAATGACGTAAAAAAAATTGAATAGCTTACAACTCAAATTTTTTTTCTGCTGTTATTAAATAAAATAATAAATACTTACTAAAATTAAATTTTTTTATGGAATTCTCATTGAATAAACGAATGTTATAATTTTGTGATGTGAATGTTATAATAAGTCTTTAAATTCGCTTAAAAAGTTCTCGAGATATGGCGGAATATGCAAAAAGTTAATGTAACATTAAGGAATCCAAACTTTGGATCTCTCTCCTGATCAAACTATGGGAACGATATTTCCCAGATTGACGCTACTCCCTATATTTTGGGGTCAGATATCCGAATTCATTGAGAAAAGGCATGTTTATTCAGAGAAATTCCTTTTTTATTTTTATTTATCTGATTTCGTAACTTAAAATATCGTCTACATTAATTAACATAATTGAAGTCGCCCCCTCAGACCATAAAGAAGCAGAAGATCCGAACATTAGATCAAAACTAATTAAATACATCCTCAAGACTTATTTACCAGATTTCGATTGTGTTTTTTCTACCCTTAAATATTTATTAGATTCCCAATGTGCGTAACACTTTCGATTCTAAAAATTCATTTTAAAGGTGATCATTACCGAACGTATTATAGGCAAATCTAAAATTAAAACAGTTATTTCAATGGTATTTATTCTCTGTAAATTAACAAAAGCACTTTATTTTCTTGCTACAAATTTATTCGTCTTGAACTTTTTTTTCCTCTCAATTACTTTTTTTTGAAAGCAACATATTTCCCCCCTGCATTTTCTCTTTTTTTCCCTCTTGCAAAATTCTGCTTCGTTTTTTATTCCACAACCAATCTTTTTTTTTTCTTTGCTAAAATTTCCATTTTTTTTTTTTTTTTTTTGCAAAAACTTCACGCTTCCATATTTTAATGGTCTCAGCTTTTCTTTGTCTCTTGCCTCCGAATAATTCAAGGCTTAAAAACACGGGCCTTTAGTTTGACTTCAATACTTATAAAAAAGTCTAATAACACAAATATATAAAATGAGTTGTAAAAAAAATTATTCGATTAAAAGTCTGAATCAAATATTTGTCTGCTGGCTAATCAAACATACACACACGTCAGCGAGATTATTAAGATGAATTCGAATTAGGTTTGAAGAAGCAGGAGCGAATAAAATTAAATGTAATAAAATTATTTTATACAATTGGCAGATAGATGTAAAACTTGTTATGAGAACATAATCTACTTTATTATAGAACTAAAACATTCATGTCTTTTGTAACTGTTGTTTCCATCCGTTTCTGGGAAAACGGATAGAAACAAGTTGCAAAAGACATGAATGTTTTAGTTCTATAATAAAGTTGATTATGTTCAAATCTTTCAGAACCGTGTGAGGAGAAAACAAGCTTGCACCTTCTCGTGCACAATTGTAAACAATTTAATATTTATGTATAATAATAGTAATGATTTTCATATGTACAGTGCCCCCCCCCCCCCCCCAAAAAAAAAGAAAAAAGAAACGGACCACTCTGAATAACTTTTGATCTAATGATTGGATTTTCAAGTTTTAGAACTCAATCTTAATGGTTCGTGGGGGTGACGTGAAATATGCAAATTATTAAGTGCAGACGATATTTTAAGTAACGAAATCAGACACAAAAACGTACTGCCTCTGAATAAACATACTTTTTTTTCGATGGATTTGGATTTCTGACCCCCCTGAATATGGGTGGGGGTGCAGCCACAATCCAGGGAATATGGTTCCGATAGTTTTGTCAGGAGAGTGCTCCAAAGTTTGGACCCCTTAATGTAAATTTTCCTTTTTGCATAGAACATTCTCGAGAACATTTTAAGCGAATTGAAAATGTTTAACACACATTTTAAAATTCATTTATCAAAAGATAATTCCACGCAAAAAATAACTTTTAGTAAATATGTATTTTTTTTTATTATTAAATTTAAAAATGGTCGAAAAAATTCGGAATTGTAAGGTATACAATTTTTTGCGTAGTTTTAAAGAATCAATTTTTATGTAGCAAAATGCAAAATTTGAGAATACAAATAGCAATTTTATATAGCAAAATACAAATAGTTCCTGAGAAATCGATTTTTAAGCTTCTAACTTTTTTAATGAACTTTCTCTGGACCTATTTGACCGATTTTGCTCAAATTTTTCATTTTGCTATATAAAATTGCATTCTTTAAAAAGATGCAAGAAATTGTATACCTTACAATTGAAAATTTTTTCGACTATTCTTAAATGAAATAATAAATATTTACTGAATGTTATTTTTTGCATGGAGTTATCTTTGAATAACCGAGTGTTATAATTGTGTGTAAAAAAATTTCAATTCGTTTTAAAAGTTCCCGAGATATAGCGAAAAACACAAAAATTAAAATTAGCATTAAGGGGTCCAACCTTTAAATCGCTTTCCTGAGACCAAACTATTGGGACCACATTTCCCAGATCGCGGCTACTCCCTATATTTTGGGGGTCAGAAATCCGAATCCGTCAAAAAAAAAAAAAAAATTATGTTTATTCGGAGAAAGTACGTTTATACCGTCTGCGCTTTTTAATTTGCATTTTTGTGGTCACTCCCTCGAGCCATTAAGATTGAGCCATAGAACGTGAAAATCCGATCATTAGAATCAAAAGTTATTCAGGGTAATCCAGTTTTTTTTTTGGGGGGGGGGGACACACTGCACACAAATTTAAATTATCTTGAATGTTTCATACAATTAAAAATTTTCATTGTAACCAGCAGCTTTCAAACGATATTTGAATAGTATACATTTTTGTATAAGATCAAAAGCAATTTTCTATGAATTTGTATTATCTTGAATGTTTCATAACATTTGAAAATTTTCACAATAACCAGCAGTTTTTGAAGGGTATTTAAATAGTATATATTTTTGTATCAGATTAAAAGCTTTTTCTACAAATTTGAATTATCTTGAATGTTTAATAACATTTGAAAATTTTCACAATAACCAGCAGTTTCTAAAAGGTGTGTTAATAGTATACATTTTTGTATCAGATTAAAAGCCTTTTTCTACAAATTTGAATTATCTTGAATATTTCATAACATTTGACAATTTTCATAACAACCAGCAGTTCTCGAACAGAATTCTAATAATATACATTTTATATTAGATTTGCCTTTTTCTACAAATTTGATTCATCTTGAATGTTTCATAACATTTGATAATTTTCATAACAACCAGCAGTTTTCGATGGCACTTAAATAATACACATTTTTGTGTTTGTAAATTTTTGATAATTACCTTTTTTTATGCAATTCACGTTATAGCAACTTTTTTAACACCATCCAAATCACTCTTCATCAATTAAAGTTGTAATAAATCTATTTAAAAAAAAAATAATAAAAATAAACTTGAAATGAGTCGTTTTAAAATATTGACTCAAAACCGAAAATCGCATATTTTTGTTGCTTAATAATTTTCAGGAAAATTATATTGGAGTTCTAAAAATTAACAAGCTTTCTTCTTCTATTCTAATAAAGAGATTCCTTCATTTTTCATATTAGCTTAAAGGTACTCTTCTGTCGAAAAATATTTTATATCATCAAAAATTTATCAAGTACAAAACATATCAAGGAAACCAAGATGGCGAGTGGAGAGACTTTTAATAAGGAAGAAATTATAATAATTGAAGGAATTTATATTGCGAACGCGGTGCGTAATTCGTATCATCCAGCCATCGCTGGGATTCGAACCCGGTTCATCTCACTGGAAGGCGGCCACCACGGTTCCTTGTAAGGTGATTATAAATTATTCGCTTTATTGTAATTACTGAGCAAATTTCAATTATTTATTATCATTAGTTGATTTTCTTTTCCTCTTCTTAGATTACCATGTTGAATAAAATGTACACATGGATATAGTGTGTTTATCTTAAAACTTGACTTATTACTTTTTTGTTTTAATATTTTGTATTTTCAAACTTATTAATATTTTATTTCACAGGTAAATTAATAGTGACTTTATAAACTTCTTAGTTTATTCTCATTTTAGGAAATTGCACAATAAATTTCCATGTCTTTTAATAAGTTTTTTGTCTTAAAAATATGAAGTTTTTTGGTGTTACTTATTTTTTGTCTGGTATATTTGTGAACATATTTAGGTTTGTAAGTAGAATTTGTTTGACTTTATATTATTTTGTATTACAGGTAGCATACTTTCAATTTTGGAAATTTTGTAGTATTCTTTCTAACTATTCAAGAAAATTGACTAATTGATAACTATGCTTTAATAAGTATTTTACTATGCATTAATTATCACCTAATATATTACCTTATGCCTATTATTACCTTACTATGTCTTTATTATTATCTTTCTATAAAATTCAAGTTTTTCGTGTTTATTATCTATATTATTCATGAATATATTGTCATTTTTATGTAGAATATATGCGATTTGATAATTTTTTGTTAACAGGTAAGTAAAGGATGATTTTTTTTACCTCTTAGAATTTTCTTCTCATTCTAGAGATTAAATTATTAATTACTGAAGAAGTAGTCAAGTTATGTGTTATTCCTCATTTGGATATAAATATTCAAGATTATTTTATTGGTTAGTATATTAAGTGGAAAAATTTTATTTATATAAAAAAAAAGACGCTTTATAAGTACATAAGAGAGACAATATAAATTTTTGTTAAGCTCATATTTATTGGTATATATTCAAGAACTAACAGATATATTTTATATTTTTTTATTGGTTAGTACAGTAAAGGGAGAAACTTTATGAATAAAAAAAGACGTTTTATTAAGATGAAAGGAATATATTGCATATTTTTGATACGTTCCGATTAATTGGTTCTTCTTCAGCGGAATATAAATATTCGTGAAATAACAAATATGTTTTAAATTATTTTATTGGTCAGTACATTAATTGGAAAAAATTTATTAATAAAAATGAAGTGTGTTTCAATATTATAAAAGAGAGACATTTTTTATTCAGATTTATTGATTTGTTTTCAGTCGAATATAAATATTCAAGAACAAACAAATATGACATTTTAGATATTTTAATTGGTTAGTACATTAATTGGAAAAACTTTATAAATAAAAAAAGAAGACGTTTTATTAATATAACCGGAATATATTACAAAATTTTGATAAGTTCAGATTTATTGGTTCTTCTTTACCTGAATATAAATATTTAGGAAACAACAAATACGTTTAGGTTGTTTTATTGGTTAGTATATTAATTGACGAAATTTTATTTATAAAAAAGAACGACGTTTTATTAATATAAACGAGAGACATTGTTTATTAAGATCAATTGATTATTTTTTAGTCAAACGTACTAAACCATATATATTCTTCTGAACATATAGAATATTCAAGAGCTAACAGATACGTTTTAGATTTGCTTTTATTGGTTAGTATATTAATTGGAGAATCTTTATTGATAAAAGAGACAGATGCTTTATTAATATAAAATGAATATAATATATATTTTTTGATAAGTTCAGAGTTCTTCTTCACCCGACTATAAATATTTAAGAAGTAACAAATATAGTTTAGACTATTTTATTAGTTTAGTGCATTAATAGACGAAATTTTATTAATAAATATGAAGAACGTTTTGTTAATTTAAAAAAGACATACTATTTATTCAGATTTATTGATTCGTTTGACAACTGAATATAAATATTCAAGAACTATCAGATACGTCGTTTTAGATTTTTAATTAGTTAGTACATTTGGAGAAACTTTATAAATAAAAGAGTAATATATTTTATTAATATAAAAGCAAAATATTACATATTTTTGATAAGTTAAAATTAATTGGGTCTTCTTCAGCCAAATACATTGAACTATAGATATTATTCAGCTGAATATATAGAATTAACAGATTTAAGAGATATGTTTTAGATTATTTTATTGGTTATTGCATTAATTAGGGAAACTTTATAAATAAAACAGGTGGACATTTTAAAACGAGTATACTACATATTTTGATAAGTTTATATTTATTGATTCTTCTTACACTGAATATAAATATTCAATAAACAACAAATGTGTTATAAGTTATTTTACTGGTTAGAATATTAATTGAAGAAATTTTATTTATATAAGTGAGAGATATTTTTCATTCAGATTTTTTTCATCTTCTCCAGTTGAACATATGGAACTGTATATATTCTGCGGAATATACAAAATATTCAAGAACTAATAGATACGTTTTTTTTAATTGGTAAGTACAATAATTGGAGAAGCTTTATAAGCAGATGTTTTATTAGAATAAAAGGAAGATAGTTCAGATTATTAATATTATGTATTCTTCAGCCGAATATAAATATTCAAAAAATAGCAAATATGATCTAGATTATTTTATTGGTTAATATATTAATTGGAGAAACTTTATTAATAAAAAAGAAAGACGTTTAAATGCTTGTTTGTTTCCCGGGTGGTCCTCCGTTCTTGTTGAGTAAAATGAAAGAGAAGATAGCGCATGCGTTGTTCTCTCAATGGGGGAGCATATTGGCCTAATCGATAGATGAACCTAAACATCACTAGACGACCTGAAAGCAGATCGGCATAAAAGACGGTTAGAGATTTTCTATGTGCCGATCTGGAGTCGGTATAAAATGAAGACATTTGACAAATTATTTAATGTATTATTTACATCTCTTAATTTTGCATAACACCTCTTATACAATATGGTGGAGACGTCATTAGTCCATCTTAGAAATGCCATGAATTAGAAGATAAAAAATGAAATATCAACCGGCATCTGAAAGCTCAATTTGAATTTAAAATCGTGCCTCAAATTATTAGTGAATATAATTTAGTAGGAGTGGATGATGAAAATCAAATTATATCCAGACCAGAAAATTTGAGGTGATTTAATTCAAGTAAGCTTTATTACTCAGTGTTTTTTTTTTTTTTTTTTTTTTTTTTTTTGGTCTATAATTAAGGAATGTGATGTAAGTGGGTTTCTTTTGAAATTAAATATGGATTCAACCAACTGAAAAGTTTGACGGATAATGGAAAAAAGATTTTTCAAGTGTTTACAAAACAAGGAATGGGAAACGTAAGATCTGACATTTCGGTAAAGTTCATTATGTGTGTTGTACATTGAAATAATCCTCAACAAAGTCGATGCCGGTTGGAGTGTAATACTTACACTTTTGTAGTCGTACGAAATTTGTGATATAGATGCCTTCCTATCTGTTTGTTTTGTTGGTAAAAATAATTCGCTTCACTACGATCGTCATACAGGGGGTGAGTAGCCCTGTACTTAGGAGGAATGAAGAAACAAAACGTGCGAACTTTGTCCTTGATCGTATGCACGTTTACATATCTTCTTGTTGGAGCTGCTATATTTGATGCTTTTGAATCAGATAATGAGCACAAACAAAGGGAAGCGTTGCAGTATGTGGAAAACCTCCTAATTACAAAATATAATGTATCACAAGAAGATTATAGAATTTGGACTACTATAGTTATTAAGAGTGTTCCTCATAAATCCGGTATTCAGTGGAAGTTTGCCGGATCTTTTTATTTTGCTACAACAGTTCTCACGACCATAGGTTTGTTATTTTTTATTTATTTATTTTCTTAATATAATTCATTATCTGAGAGATTCAAAGTGAACCTGTTATTTAAAATGTTTGTGCATGTTGGAACATAAATCGTTCCAAGTTGTTCTTACATATGTAAATTTTTTAGCCAATTTATTATTATTTTGATAGAAATAGAAAACGGTTGAAATTATAATGTTTGATGGAACACTTTTTTTATTTTACAAAAACATGATGTAGCGATAATGTAGTTAAAATGTTTACAATATTTTTATTTTAGACACTTTGAAAAGAATTGAATATTAAAAAATGTTTTAGTTTTATCAAATTTATTTAGTATTCCTGAACATATTCTGAAAGGCTTAGAACTTTAGTTACTATATTAAAACAAGAAATATTTGAGCAAATATTTTAGACAATATTAACATCTTGTAATTTTTTATTTGTGCTTTACATATATATATTTATTTTAATATTATCTCAATAAAAATATGAGTCTTAGTTGTCCCATTTTTTAAAATTTTTTGCTTCTTATTTAACTTTCTATTTGATATTTTTCATCAGAAAGATGACTATTGTTTCCCCCCCCCCTTATTATGTGTTTTTTATGATACCTTCTGTTTGATACTTTTCAGTAGAAAAATAACTACTGCTTTCCTCATTTATTTTGGGCTTTTTATGTTACCATCTGTTTGATACTTTTCTGCAGAAAGATAACTATTGCTTCTCGTCTTTTTTTTTTTTTTTTTTTTTTTTTGTTTGTGCTTTTTATGTCATCTTCTATTTGATATTTCTCAGCAGAAAGGTAACTATTACTTCACACTTTTTCATTTTTTTTCTTTCTGCTTTACTTTTTGTTTGATACTTTTCAGCAGAAAGATAATTATTGCTTCTCGTCTTTTTTTTTTTGTTTGTGCTTTTTATGTCATCTTCTATTTGATATTTCTCAGCAGAAAGGTAACTATTACTTCACACTTTTTCATTTTTTTTCTTTCTGCTTTACTTTTTGTTTGATACTTTTCAGCAGAAAGATAATTATTGCTTCCCGCCTTTTTTTGTGTGTGCTTTTTATGATATCTTCTGTTAGATATTTCTCTGCAGAAAGGTAACTATTGCTTATCTCGTTTTTTAATTTTATTTTTGTTTCCTATGTTATTGTCTGTTTGATACTTTCAAGCAGAAAGATAATTATTGAGTCACACTTTTTCTATTTGTTCCTTCTATATTACTTTTTGTTTGATACTCTTCAGCAGAAAAGTTATTCTTGCTTACCTCATTTTTTGTGCTTTTTATGTTACCTGCTGTTTAATGTTTCTCAGCAGAAAGATAACTATTGCTTACCTTGTTTTTTCATTTTATTTTTGTTTCTCATGTTACTGTCAGTTTGATACTTTCAAGCAGAAAGAAAAATATTGCTTCTCCCATTTTTTATTTTACTTGTGTTTCTTAAATTATGTTTTGTTTGTTTTTTCAAAGAAGAAGGATAACAATTACTTCACATTTTTTAAAAAACTTAATTTGCGCTTTCCATAATTCTTTTTATTTTACCATTAGCATCAGAAAGATAATCATTTCTTCACTTATTATCTCTTTTATCTATTTCAATTTGTGCTTCTTAAATTACTTTTTGTTGGGATATGTTCCAGCACAAGGATAACTATTATTCTAACTATACTTATTCTATATATATTTTTAGGTGGTATTTGTTTTGAATATTTATCTCCGTTCTTTATACTTTAACTATTATATTTAACGACTTGTTTGTCATTTTCTTTGTTAAAGTCAGAACTGATAATATATTTTATTATTTACATTATACTTTCTCAACAGTTGTTTATTACTATTATATACGTTTAATTTATGTTAAATTCTTTCTTTAATAGTTTTTTTTTTTTAATTTCCAAAGACTGGGTATGCGTGAAAACAAAAACAGAGAAAGAACAAACAGAAAAACACAAATAATTCTTTCATTATCAACAGCAGAATATGCTTTCATTTCCTCTTACATATATACTTGCTTATGAATAAGTATTTGAAGAAGTAATCGAGACCTTTTAACTGAAAAAAATATTTTTATACATATTAAAAACTAAAATATGTGTAAAATACAAATTATAAATATTGATGAAATTTCTTACTTATTGTCCGTTTATTTTGAGTTTTCTTAACTTTTAGAAATTTCCATTTTACTAACTATCTTAATTATCATATCTTTTGTCATAGTCATTGTGTATGACATGAACAAATTATTTTTCACATTTTATAAAGATGGAGAATAAAACATATTATTTAAATTACAAACACAAAACTATACGGCTTTTTAACCATTTACTACCAGCATGGTTACAAAACCATAAAAAAAAATTTAAATGGAAATTGAAGCTAAGAGCTTTATGATGCTGCCATCAAAGCGTGAGTTTCGTATTCTAATAGCCAGGTTCACAAATTGGGGAGTGCACAGGACACTAGAAACTGTTCATGTGTTAAAGGAAATGGAGGAAATATTGTGTTGTCAACGCTTGGACTCGAACCCCCGTTCTGTCGGTCACAATATTGGTAGACTAGCCCTTTCAGCTATAACTGCAGCTATATCTTCCTAACTGCAAGGAACTAAGTTACTTCATTAGGTGGGCCTTGTTGGTGCGATACAATTCTAGTTGTTAATAAACAGTTTTTTTCACAGTTAACAGTTTGAATACCATCTTATTTATGGTTATTTGACTGTTTTGTTTGAATATGGTAAAATAACAGTTAATAAATTGTTATTTATCCATTTTTTCAACAAAAAAATTTAAAACATGCATAAGACGTGACAACAGTGCAGTGAAGTTCTAAAGTGAAGACAAAATTAAACTAATTTTGTTATCTTTAATAGTTATTATGCAATCATATTGAATATTGCTGGAATCTACAGCTATTGCATCAGTAACTATGAAAATTTTGTACCGGATACCTACAGTTCTTAGAAAAGTTTGAGTATACTTCGATCATTTGATGCTTTTATGTCCACCACAAGTATTTTTTAAAATAAATATATCCGTATGAAATGTGCTTGACCAGACCAGTTAACGTTAAAGTGGTATTTCAAGAAAAAGAAAATTCTTTCTAAGATTAAGGTTAATGTAGTCATTTGTTTGATTAAACTCGTTATTAGTTTATTATAAAAAGGCAAATCAAAATCATTAAAATCTGAACTTTGATATTCATGAACAACATAATAATTTCTATTATAAGAAAATGAGGATTTAAATTGACAATTTAAAAGCAAATTAAGATATTTTTCAATATAAGAACAATTATTTTAATTTTCTAATTAATTATTAAATGTTTTATCATGCAACTATATCTGTAAGTTCAACACAAGTTTATCATTTCGACAAAATTTTCATAAAAATTTAACTTCCTTTTTTTTCGATTTTATAATTTACTATTATTCTTCGTAAGCCCCTCTCCCTTGTATGTTTAAATTCAGACACAAAATTATGAATAATACTATGGAGAATCAGAACGATTATTATATTCATGAAATAAATGTAAAATTTGGAAATAAAATATTGTTGTTAAAATACAAAATTAAAAAAAAAAAAAAAATCAAAAATCTCTTTCTTTTTTTGTAATTTATAGCTCTAAATAAGATAAATAATAATTTTCCTTTAATATCTTTCAAAATGTAATAACTACATTATCTAAGCATTGAGGTCTGAATTGATGTAGTTTATTTCAGTCATGACGAAATCCTTTTACCTCTTGAAGTTACTTTTATCATTTATTATACTTTTTAAAAGTGAATATTTAGTCTATTTTTTAAATTATGAGACAAAATACAAATTTAAACTTAAAGGGCGCAACATATAATGAAAAGTATATAATTATGTGGGGGGGTTGCAGTTTTTTTTTTTTTTTTCTTCATTCCTTACATTCACGAAAATTATCTCCACAATTAACAAATGATCCACAGCGATCAATAAAAAAAATATATCCCCCTAAGTAACCGCTCTAATGATCGGATTTTCACATACTTTCAACTAATCTTAATGGTTCAAAGGGTATGATCTGGAATATATTAATTAGTGTATAGTAATTAAGATACGGGATCAGACACAAAAACGTACTTCTTTAACGGTACATTTTTTTGACGGTTTCGTTTTTATGCGTTGTGTCTATCAAAATATAGGGTGTAGCCGTAATCTGGAAAATATGCATAAATAAAACAGGAGAGTGGTGAAAATTTCTGGTGTTTTCATGTAACTTCAGTTTTTACAGGGTTGCAAAAAAGAACCGGCTTTTATTTTTAAAAATATATTTTTATTGGCATTTTAATATCTTATTATTAAAAATCAACATACAAGAATTTAAATTAATTTTTATCAATGACTATTTCTTAAAAATAATACTAGTAAAATGTGTTGAATTAATTTTACTTTCTCTTAATGGCATTTATTTCATAAATAGATATAATGTTATTAATTTTAATGATGTAATTGCTGCTCCATATTTGCCTTAAAAAAAATGCTTTTTTTTTCTGAAATTGTTCTAAACCTATGTCTTAATTCATTCTAATTTTGCTTTAAATTGATTCAGAATAATTATTTTTTTAAATCGTACTAAATCTTTAAATAAATTACACATTTTTGACAAAACTGTACAATTTATTCGAAATAAATATTAAATCTTGTTTAATAAATTGTATAATTAGTAATTTTATTTTATTTTGTAACCGACGTTGAACAGCCAAACCGATTTTGAGTTTACGAATTCCAATATTCAACCCCGTAGCCTTGTAATTTTGAACCCAATCCAAAAAAAAACGAGGGAACTCCTGGATCAAGCATTGGAAGAAATTTGCTTTCGTGGAGGACTTTTTGATGGAACTAGCCCGCATTTGCGTTACATGGAGAAGAAAATCACGAAAACCTCCCGCAGTTAGTCTGACGGCAAGGGGACTGTAATCCGTGATCCTTCTACCACTTGGGATATTTTACGTCAGCACTGTGGTCGGTGCGAACCGGGTGCGGAATTCGTACTGACCAGTCATTGCTGGGATTCGAACCCGGATCACCACATTGGGACGGAAGAGCACTATACCTTCACACGGCTTGATAATAAGTAATTATAGTTAATTTTGCATTATTCATAAACTTATGCTGCATTCAGGGCCGGCGAAACAGGCGGGCAAGGTGGGCGATCACTCGTTGGCACCCCCCCCTAACCAGGAGCACCAAGTTAGGGTGGCGGGGCGCCGAATGACACTCGGATATAATGTTCTTAATTTTTTTAATTTTCTCCTTTCCTTTTGCTAATATTGTTTGTTGAAAAATATATTAATAGGTTCTTATTTTTTTTAATTATATATTCTTAGAATTACTTTCTATAAGGGTTAAGTTCAATGAGTAAAAGGTTTACTTAAGTTAGAAAGAACAACGTACATCGGAAAAACTACTTGTTTGACATTGAATATAAAGAGTTCTGCGCTTTCCAAAGTGTGAGACAGAGATGTCAGCTCGCTCCGGACTTCTGATAAATATTTCATTGAATATATGTTTCTTGATTTAGTAAATTCGATTTATAGGGTTTTTACCAACCCCTACATTTAAATAATTAAAAGGCTTACCTGAAATGCCACTTTGTTTGAGTTGTGCAGCATTGAACCTTTCGAAACTTTGACAAAAATAACCGAAAATTTGTAAATTTTAGTTTATAGTTCTCTACCGTTTCTCTTTAGTAAATTCGATTTATAGGGTTTTTAACAACCCCTACATTTAAATAATTAAAAGGCTTACCTGAAATGCCACTTTGTTTGAGTTGTGCAGCATTGAACCTTTCGAAACTTTGACAAAAATAACCGAAAACTTGTAAATTTTAGTTTATAGTTCTCTACCGTTTCTCTTTAGTAAATTCGATTTATAGGGTTTTTAACAACCCCTACATTTAAATAATTAAAAGGCTTACCTGAAATGCCACTTTGTTTGAGTTGTGCAGCATTGAACCTTTCAAAACTTTGACAAAAATAACCGAAAACTTGTAAATTTTAGTTTATAGTTCTCTACCGTTTCTCTTTAGTACATTCGATTTATAGGCTTTTTAACAACCCCTACATTTAAATAATTAAAAGGCTTACCTGAAATGCCACTTTGTTTGAGTTGTGCAGCATTGAACCTTTCGAAACTTTGACAAAAATAACCGAAAACTTGTAAATTTTAGTTTATAGTTCTCTACCGTTTCTCTTTAGTAAATTCGATTTATAGGGTTTTTAACAACCCCTACATTTAAATAATTAAAAGGCTTACCTGAAATGCCACTTTGTTTGAGTTGTGCAGCATTGAACCTTTCGAAACTTTGACAAAAATAACCGAAAACTTGTAAATTTTAGTTTATAGTTCTCTACCGTTTCTCTTTAGTAAATTCGATTTATAGGGTTTTTAACAACCCCTACATTTAAATAATTAAAAGGCTTACCTGAAATGCCACTTTGTTTGAGTTGTGCAGCATTGAACCTTTCGAAACGTTGACAAAAATAACCGAAAACTTGTAAATTTTAGTTTATAGTTCTCTACCGTTTCTCTTTAGTAAATTCGATTTATAGGGTTTTTAACAACCCCTACATTTAAATAATTAAAAGGCTTACCTGAAATGCCACTTTGTTTGAGTTGTGCAGCATTGAACCTTTCGAAACTTTGACAAAAATAACCGAAAACTTGTAAATTTTAGTTTATAGTTCTCTACCGTTTCTCTTTAGTAAATTCGATTTATAGGGTTTTTAACAACCCCTACATTTAAATAATTAAAAGGCTTACCTGAAATGCCACTTTGTTTGAGTTGTGCAGCATTGAACGTTTCGAAACTTTGACAAAAATTACCGAAAACTTGTAAATTTTAGTTTATAGTTCTCTACCGTTTCTCTTTAGTAAATTCGATTTATAGGGTTTTTAACAACCCCTACATTTAAATAATTAAAAGGCTTACCTGAAATGCCACTTTGTTTGAGTTGTGCAGCATTGAACCTTTCGAAACTTTGACAAAAATAACCGAAAACTTGTAAATTTCAGTTTATAGTTCTCTACCGTTTCTCTTAAGTAAATTCGATTTATAGGGTTTTTAACAACCCCTACATTTAAATAATTAAAAGGCTTACCTGAAATGCCACTTTGTTTGAGTTGTGCAGCATTGAACCTTTCGTAACTTTGACAAAAATAACCGAAAACTTGTAAATTTTAGTTTATAGTTCTCTACCGTTTCTCTTTAGTAAATTCGATTTATAGGGTTTTTAACAACCCCTACATTTAAATAATTAAAAGGCTTACCTGAAATGCCACTTTGTTTGAGTTGTGCAGCATTGAACCTTTCGAAACTTTGACAAAAATAACCGAAAACTTGTAAATTTTAGTTTATAGTTCTCTACCGTTTCTCTTTAGTAAATTCGATTTATAGGGTTTTTAACAACCCCTACATTTAAATAATTAAAAGGCTTACCTGAAATGCCACTTTGTTTGAGTTGTGCAGCATTGAACCTTTCGAAACTTTGACAAAAATAACCGAAAACTTGTAAATTTTAGTTTATAGTTCTCTACCGTTTCTCTTTAGTAAATTCGATTTATAAGGTTTTTAACAACCACTAGTTTTAAATAATACAAAAACTTATCTGAAACGCCATTTCGTTAGAGTTGTACCGCATTGAATGTTTCGAAACGTTGTCAAAAATAACCGATAATTTGCAAACTTTAGAGTATAGTTCTCTACCGTTTCTTAAAATATTTTGTCGAATCTGGAGCAGTTGACATCTATGGGTGAGGAGCTGTAAGTTTCACACAACATTCTCAAAGAGTAAATGCCAGACGAAAACCGGGAGGTATAGAATTTAGAAAATGACCTTGGGAACTCTTCATTCATTCATTCTTTTTAATTTAGTGTGATATGTCTTGTTAATTTTACTAAAACATGGAAATTTTTTATAAATAAAACAACACTTTGAACTGTAGGTTCACAATAGAAAAAAAAATTTTGTATTACTTTTACTTTTCAATCAAGGGTTAAAAAATAAAGAAAGAAATTAAGAATTAAAGAAGATTTTAACGCTACTTCTCGATGTGTCATTCCTTCGATTTTTTATTCTTGAATGCGTTGATTGTTGTTTACCTGTTCTATATGTTTCCTAAATGAACATTTAATGTTGATATCGAAAAGAAATAGATACAGAATAAAAAATGCGATTTTCTACAGCTTTATGACTTTACCGGAGAAACAATGCAAGTTAATTTTTCTTTTTTTTTTTTCAAAAAAAACGAAAAGAAAAAACCTTTTTTTTTTTCTTCTTTTTTTTTCAAAAATTGAGTTTGAAGGGCGCCGTTTTCCGAATCGCCTGGAGCGCGGAAACATCTTCCGCCGACACTAGCTTCATTAAAAAGCTTGATATCTTAAGTATAGTTCTAAGTAGTTCAATATTACTCTTCTTAACGCTTCCAGGGCGAAACTGCTGTCTCTAACGGTTTCGAAAAAGACAGTCACTGCTCCAAATTGTTCCTAACGTACAATTACCAATTGTATCTATGTAGTAATTAGCTAACAATTTTATATACTTTTTATGTTATTAAAGTTTTTTAAAAGTATTCTAATAAGATTTATTTCTAATAAAATCTGGCTTTTTTATTTTAGTTGTTTTTTTTTTTTTTTTTAGGTAGTTAACAAAAAAATGATCGATTTTTTTAGCCTGGCTAAAATACAGTAACCCTGTATGTGTATATATGTGTATATATATATATATATATATATATATATATATATATATATATATATATATATATATATATATATATATATATATATATATATATATATATATATATATATATATTTGCCTATTTGCCATATCTCCTGCAATTATAAAGTGAATCAAAAAACATTTTCACGCAATTATAAAACTTTTTCATTATAATATTAAATGACAAAACGCTAAGTTTGTAGCCAAATCGGGCTTATAATTTTTGAGTTACAAAGTTTTAGAGAAGAAGTATATTCAAAGTTTAATTTTTCCTGAACTACTCACCTCATTTTGAACATTTAAAAACATGCAGTTTATTATTGAGACTTGAGAAAAAAAGGAAATTAACATTAATAATCCACCCTCTCTCCAGCTACCTTATTTTCAGAGCCATTTTTAAGAATGGACACAATGGGCCCTGGCTGAGGGTCCCGAGTTCCAATGGGGCCCGTAAAGTCTGAAGTTTATCACATTTAGTTATTTTTATCCCAACTGATTGGTTAAAAAAAATATTTGCTAGTGAGAAAGATTGAGATGAAATATTAAAATAAATAATTGGTTCAGCCATAATGATGACATGTTGCAAATCAATGATGACATGTCTCATCAATGATGACATGTTGCAAATGATGGAATAATACGTTCTTGTAGAAGGGGACTTCAACTGATGACCCGAAACTTGATTTTTAAAAGGGTGGTTCGCTTTACTCATTTACTGCACCAGCTATACAATTCCAGGAAAGGGGATTTTTGTATGCCAACCAACAACAGTAGAACAATGCTTTATGTTTCTTTTTATTTTTGAAAAATTGAAATTTTTATTTGACAGAAAATTTGAATTATGTGTTTCAAATAATACTTGTTTTCTTTAATGTATTGACCTTACCTGTTTTTTGAGAGGCAAGTTTAAAAAACGAACTTAAGAAATTGATATTTTTCTTTTAAATAAAAACATTACAAAATTATTATTTGTGCAATTAAAGTAATTATTATGAATTAGTAACAATCTAAAAATTTTAAATTTAATGAATAAAAAAATATTAACGATAATTCTATATGTATTGCAAAAAATCATTTGTGAAATCAAAAAAAATCATAGCTACTAATAAATGTATTATTATTAAATTTAAAAAAAATTCTTTTTGTGATAACATTGTTTGCTTAAAAAATTTATTATTATTATTGTTATTGAATTGTTAAAGGAAATTTTCCCTAGTTAAAATTTAAAGAATAATAATGAAGGAATTGTGGAATTTTCCCTAGTTAAAATTTAAAGAATAATAATGAAGGAATTATGGAATTTTCCCTAGTTAAAATTTAAAGAATAATAATGAAGGAATTATGGAATTTTCCCTAGTTAAAATTTAAAGAATAATAATGAAGGAATTATGGAATTTTCCCTAGTTAAAATTTAAAGAATAATAATGAAGGAATTATGGAATTTTCCCTAGTTAAAATTTAAAGAATAATAATGAAGGAATTATGGAATTTTCCCTAGTTAAAATTTAAAGAATAATAATGAAGGAATTATGGAATTTTCCCTAGTTAATATTTAAAGAATTATAATGAAGGAATTATGAGACTGAAACATTAAAAAAAAAATTAAACAAATACTTCCAAGTAAATAAATGGTATAACAGGGAAATGAAAAACTAATTTATATAAGAAAATTATAAAGTATTTATGTATTGTAAATAACAAAAATTCTATCCCAACCTATCCTTTATAAAAAAAATTGATATTCAACCTTGATTCAAATAATGAGCATAAAAATCACTTTTTATATTTTAATAGTTTGTTTTTACTTGTCTAATATTTCTATGTTTTTAATAGATTAAAAGAAATTTTTGACTGTAAATTAAAGGAATATCAGGAAGTTAAAAATAAAAGAAGTGTTTAATCAAGAAAAGAAATCTGAAAGAATTATTTCTATAAACTTTACCGAGTAACAACTCGGTAATTTTTTAACCCTTTCAGCATCAAAGATCTCACTTAGTATCATTTGTATTTTCCCTTATTTTAGTTCAAAATTTTTATGTTATTTTAGGGAGAGGGAGAACATTTTCGGGATTTCTTCTTTTTTTTTTTTAAATTTTTCCAAGAAATTTTTAAAATCATCTAGCTTCTCTTTCTCTCTATCTCTCTCTTTATTTTTTACTTAAAACGATAATTTGAAGTTCAGTAGTGCAATTAGTTTTTAAATTTTCCTTTTCAATGTGAAGAAAGTGCTTCAACGAAGTACTTGAACAGTGCTTGGAAAACAAAAAGAGCATTAAGCTATTATCCCCCCTTTTTTTTATTTAAAAAAGATTGACTCATTTGTCGATCATGAGCATTGAATATGATGTCTGGCAGGAAATGAATTTTAATGATGTGACAGAGAACTCCCAAAAAGCATGAAAAGTACTGTCACCTTAAACTTTCAGTACTAATTATGTATTAACGCTTTTATAATAATGTATTTTTTTTTTTCAACCTTAAAATAAAAATTTTTAAAAAATGATTCAAAATTAAACTTTTTTTTAATATTAAAATTAATCATAAAGGACTCCCAAATAACGACAGGCCCATGGCCCCGAAAAACATAAAAACGGCTCTGCTTACTCTTCAGATTGCGGCTATTTCCTTTAATATAAAAATCAAAAGTTCAAATCAGACGAGAAAAAAAGAGTGTCTATTCAAGTAAAAAATATTCCAGTGTCTTATTCCTAGCTTAATTAATAGTGTGGTGCTTTTAGGCCGTATCAATGTAGTTGTTGTAATTAAATTAAATAAAAGAAATTTAATTAAATAAAAGTAATTAAATTAAATAAAAGAAATTTAATTAAATAAAAGTAATTAAATTAAATAAAAGAAATTAAATAAAAGAAATTTAATAAAATAAAAGTAATTAAATTAAATAAAAGAAATTTAATTAAATAAAAGTAATTAAATTAAATAAAAGAAATTTAATTAAATAAAAGTAATTAAATTAAATAAAAGAAATTTAATTAAATAAAAGTAATTAAATTAAATAAAAGAAATTTAATTAAATAAAAGTAATTAAATTAAATAAAAGAAATTTAATTAAATAAAAGTAATTAAATTAAATAAAAGAAATTTAATTAAGTAAAAGTAATTTAATTATATAAAAGTAATTAAATTAAATAAAAGAAATTTAATTAAATAAAAGTAATTAAATTAAATAAAAGAAATTTACCTGACTTAAATTTAAACAAATAATATTTTATTTACAATTAAACCATTTTAGCATTAGCATTTACAATTAAACCTTATGTATAGATGTGAGTTATGTATAGGTGGGGAGAGAGACCAAGTTTATTCATGGTGTGGCTTACTTACGACATCTACCTACAGTAGACTTACATTGATTGCTCCCTAACCCTTTCCTTCGGCTGCTTTTATATCATTATTTTTTGCGTGATAAAAAGCTTAAGATTTGTGGAAAGGTCAAATCCAAAAGTTATTGTTGTTTTCGAGTTAGTTCCATGATGGGGGTGACTTTCTAAGATTTTAACCTAATTGTTTATTTGAAAGACTCCATCTGTTTTTAAGTTACTATTTGCCGATGAAGATTTCCCTCGGAAGTTAGACTTTTGAGATGTTCTAGAAATCTAGTTTTAGCCCTTTCTCGTGATTTTAATTTTGAGTGACGGTAAGCGTCACAAATCAGTTATCAGTACTTAATTAGCATATTTTAAGTCTACCCTTTTACCTCAATTAATTTTTAGTGCATGAAAACCCGATCATTGGTACAAAAGTTAGTCAGGGCTATATTTTTATTTCTTTTGTCACTGTAACATACAGAATAATAAACTCAGCTTAAGGATTTTAAGGAGAAAAATGAATTTTGAAAGAAATGGGAAGTTTAATAAGCAGATATTTTCTTCCTCTTAAAGGTTTAAAATCCTTCATCGATAGTTTTTTTTTCTTCTTTTTTTTTGCATGTAATTTTGAGCACTAAGTAATTTTTTTTCAGTTTTACATATTAAACGAAGCAACACATAAAGTAAATACTTTAAAGTAAAAATACAGCTTTTACAAACTTTATAAAAAAAATTAAAGAAATTCCTTTTCAAAAGAAAATATTAAATGCTAAAACAGTTTATAATTGCAATCTTGTTTAAAAAATAATATTAATTCTTACGCTATTAAATAATTTGTTATTAAATGAAGAATCACCGAGAAAAAAATTATGATCAAAACTACCTGAATATCAACAAAATGCACAACACTGTTTTTATTTATTAAAAAAAATCTTCATTAGCACAAAGTCGTTAACTCTTACTGAGTCAGTGTTCTCAAGAAGTTTATTATATCGATATCTGATTTCGTTTCGATTATAAAATGAAAGAAAAGGAAGTTTCCAACTTATAAATGATAAAATCTATATCAAGCATGTTCACACTTGTTCCACGAAGATATTTAATAATGTATAATACTAAATAATTAAAACTATACAGAGCAAAAGATAATATTAGAATAGTTAAAAAAATAATATTAAATATTATTAAGTATATATATAATATATGTAAAAATACTATTACATATTATCACCTACAGATTAAACTCTGAAAATAATATATGCTAATAAAAGTGTAAAGAGAAAATTTCAAATTACTTTTGCACCTAAATCCCAATCTTTTAATTATTTCTACTTAAGTGTTCATGGTGTGATTATGCAACTGCACATAAAAGTGTACTCCAGTATAACCAATTTTCGATATCTCAAAGAGGAGATTTGACCAATAAATCAAGATGTCCATATTAGTTCCCTCTATCTAATAAATTATAGTAAAACCTAATTTTCTAATTATAAGAACAAGTGTTAAAATAACATGCTCAAATGCTATTATTATACGGCTAAATTAACAAATCATGTGTTTAACATATACACTATTAAGTTACAAAATTACAAATATCATAATTTTTATAAATTAATTCCGTTAGGTATAAATATTCTAGCCAACCCTTAAATATTACTATATATAGATTTCAATATTCTGTATAAGATTATAAAAATAATATGAATTTAATTGTTTTTTAAAAAAATTAAAGGTAATAAACTTTGAACTTTCTGATACTATACAAAGGTACGTATAAGAGTACAAAGGTATAATATCTGGTACTATAATTTAAAAGAATATAATTTTTCATGACAAAATGCATAATTTAAGTGAAATCGATCAAAAAGTTCCTGAGAAATAAAATTTGAAATAACTTTTTTCAAAATTCAATTTATCAATAGCCATTAGACCAATTTCACTCACATTTTGTATTTTGCCATGTAAAGTTACATTCTTTACAATAATGTAAAAAAACTTTATACTAACAATTCAAAAAAATGTTTCACTATTATTAAATAAAATAATAAAAAATAATAATTATTTATTAAAAGTTATTTTTTACAAGCGTAAAAAAATTTTAAAATTGTGTGGAAAAAATTTTCTATTAAAGAGTTCTCGAGATAATTCCAAAATACGCATGAAGTTAAATTAACATTAAGGGGTCCAAACTTCGAACCTCCCTCCTGACCAAACTATTAAAAATATAATTCTCAGACAGCGGTTAGTCGAAAAGGGGGGCAAAAAATCCAAATCCTTCTAAAAACACGCATCTTTATTCAAAGAAAGAACACTTTTATGTCTGATTTCGTAACTTAAAATATCGTCTGCACTAATTAATTAACACATTTGAGGTCACCCCTTGGAATCATTAAAATTGAGTCCTAGAACGTAAAGATCGGATCCTTAAATCAAAAGTTATTCAGGGTCTTCCATGTTTTTTTCAACACCGTACACTTTTCTTCTTGACTTGAAATGCATGTATAAGTTATGTTAATTAAAGGTAGATTGTTAATTAATCAAAGTTATTAATTGGACGAAAAACTATATTTTGTCTTAATAAATGCATCATTAGTTTCAAAGATTTAATTTTATCTGCTTCGAAAGCACGAAGGAATTTTAAAAAGATGTCACCCATTGTTTTAGCTATTTGGAAGATGTTAAAAGACAATGTTGCTATTTTTTTTTTTTTTAAATCTGAGATTTAAGGGTCTCCTATAGACAAAAAAGGGAATTCCTCTTCCATCATCTTGAATTATGGAAAATTATTTAAACTCCCTTTATTGACTTATTGAGTAACTAATTAATATTTTTAGATACTTTTTGTTTCATTTTATTCACTAAAATGTGCTCAATTGAATCTAGTTATCAAATTTTAAATTTTAGCTTAGTCAAAAATTTAAAACTTGAACTTCATATTCAAAAATATTAATTAGTTATTTAATTAATAAAAATAAGTATTTGAATAACTAGTTAATATTTTTAAGTACTTTTGGACCCATTTTATTCATTGAAATCCTTACGATTGAATTTAGTTATTAAACTTTAAATTTAAGGTTTTTAAGTACTTTTGAAACTTGAACTTTAAGAAACTTAAAACTTTTGTAAAATACTAATAACTTTAAAACTCGGAATTTAATAACTGGGCTCAATAAATGAATTATTTCTATAAATTAAATAAACAAGCATTATGTTCAAAAATATTAATTATTTATTTTATAAATAAAAATAACTAGTCGAATAAAAAGTTAATATTTCATTACATATTTTGTGTCATTTTATTCGTTGAGATGTATTTAATTGAACCTAGTTATCAAATCTTAAATGTTAGGCTTGTAAGCATTTTTTTAAAATTTATCTTTAAAAAACTTCGAATTTTTGTAAAAATGAAAAAAAAAAAATTAAAATTAAAATTTGAAATTCTGTAACTAGATTCAGTAAAGGATTCATTTCAATAAAAGAAATAAAAAAAGTATGTTCAAAACATTAATTACTTATTTAAGAAATAAGAAAATAGAGAAATACTTATTTTGGTTTTAATATTCATTAAGCCAAAGATAATTTTGCTAGATAATTTAGTTTTAATAATAAATATAGTTTTTTTAATAATTAATACTTAATGTAATAATAGTAGTAATTATTATAAAATTCGTTTTTTACAATTGCTATTATTATTGATTAAACTTTAATAAAATGATAATAAGTCAGATTTTTGAAGTTACTATTACTGAAATAAGTTTTACTATTAATAAGTTTAATTTGTTCTTACTATTAAACAATATGATTTTAAAATTTTATGACCGAAATAAGATAATTCCAACGCACTCACATTAATTGGCTCAAATTTTATTTTACTGAAATTAAAAAGCTATTTAGGAAATGTTCTCTAATCATCTCTCTAAATGTATATTTTTAAGATTATTTCCAAAAAGTAAGTAGTTTGAAATTACAATGAAATCCGGTAAATAATTGTAAAAACGCGAGAAAAATTTTACTAATTTTTGAAGAATTAATAAAATTACAATAAAATCCAAATTGTAATTCATAAATCCGGTTCATTTCTCAGAGGATATTTAATTTTGAATAAATTTTGGTATTATTAATTTTTATTTTTCTAATAGATTTAAAAATACCAGTTTCTAGAAAATTGTATTTAAATTTCTATTAACTCAATTACTGAGCAATATTCCTATACAATATTACAATATTCCAAGTTTGTTTAACAAAATTTTCATTAAATTACACTAAATTGGCAAAATTGAGCTTTATATTGGTCAAGTTTATAAAAATTCTTTTTTAAATGGTAGTAATTTTAATAAAATTGTACTTTCAAAAAAGCAATTTTGAAAAATAATTTGTACCATTTTTCACAAAATAGTACCAAAATAAAAGTAAAAGAAAAGAAAAATTACAACTGAATATTTCCAAAAGTTTTTTTTTTTTATATATATATATAAATGAAGAAAAACATCAATCTTATTTATTTTTAGACGTCACTTTGAAAATAATAAAACGCTTTTTAAGAAGCAAAACAGCTTGAAATTTAAAGATGAAAATGAAATTTAAAAAATAAAAAATTCAAGACAAATTTTTGAACATTCAAAGTCATTAAAAAAACTAAAACATTTTCAAACTGCAGAAATTTTTCACGTGTTTACCTCAAAATCTCATTCTAATTATATTTTTAAAATGACAAGAGGAAGTGATAAAATCTTACAAAACAATAAACAGCATGAAACAGCACCAGAGAAAAATCTATGTCTTATCAACAGTATACCAATATTTTTTACAAGTACTCCAATATTTTTTCACCTAGGAGTCCCCTCGCAAAGTCGGGCAACACATCCTGCTAAATAATAAATAATCCTATAATAATAAATAAACAAATAAATAAATAAATAAAATAAGTACAATAAAGAAATAAATAACATTATGAAATAGATTAAATAAATAAATAAATAGAATTTTTTAAAAAAAGCCTAAAGGACTTTTGCAAACATCACAAAAAAAAACTGCGTTTTTCAAAACTATTCAAACCTGCTTGCGTTTTTCAAAGCTTTTAAAACTATTCATTTCTCGAAAACTATTCAAACAATTTCGTTCAAATTATGTTAGTAGTCATTCAAAATTCTATTTTTTAAAATGGTGTAAAAGCTGCATACCTTATAATAAACAAAATTTTGAGCATTGTTGAATTAAAAAAAAAACATAATTACTAAGAGCCAGTTGTTTTAAGAATCAGGTAGGGATGGATACTTCATATTTTTGATTTGGTTGAAATTTATAGGATATGTCTTCATGTAAAATTATAAAACACGTGCTTTCTTATTTTTGAGGAAATTTTTTTTTTTTTTTTTTTTTTTTTTTTTGAAGATATGGGGATCAAACTTCCGGATGCTCTTGCTTTGCAAAAGTACTGCCACTTGAAAAACGCATCGATTTTCAAGTGGCAGTACTTCTTGCAAAACAAGTTGGTCACGGCACTGACCATTATTTTATGTTCTCCTACGTTCCCACTAACTGTTAAGACACAAAAGCCTTCGTGGACTAAGTTCTAAGTCTTGAATACTAAGAACTTTGCAGGATTAATCAAATGAAGTGAAAATCAATTTATTATTAACAGTTTCAGAAATATTTGATACCTTGTTTTTTGAATATATTAACTGTTTTGAAATAACTTCCTCTACTAGCCTCAGAGTAGGGGTAATAGTAAAGATAGAAACAAAATATAAAGAATATAGATATAGAATAAAGAATATAGACATTGGACGGAAAATAAAAATCAATTATTCACCGCAGCTAAATTTATCTAATGTACCTTTTAGTTTTGTGTGTGTGTGCAATGGAACAAATAGCTTTAAAACTTCTCTAGGTTCTTTTTTCATATTACTCTTGTGTGTTTGTGTGTGTGTGTATAATTGTGTAAAAACTCGTATATTTTTTTTAAATGTTAATGGAGATTTGGACATTTTTATAAAAAAAAGGAATTTTTTTTTATAAATTTGAAAGTATTTAATACATTTAAACAACATTTTTGAAACACTTTATAAAGTAATTCCTATTTTACAATTTGAAAAATAATTCGATTAAATTGCGCAAGATACAAGTATTTGAAGCAGTGCTTTCATAATGCACATGCGAGAAAAATTTTAAAATGAATTTTCATAACCTTGTTGTGAATCATATTTAGTAATTAATTAAAATAATTCGATCTTGAAAATTTAAAAAGTTTCAAGCAACTTTCAAAGCATATTTTGTACTTTTTAAAAGAAAGCTCTAAATTATAAGGGGTTTTACACAAATTTTATTTTATAACTAATAAACAAGTTTTATTAAAAATGACATCGGCGTTGTGGGGGTAAATTTTGATGGTCAAAGTCTAAGAAAATAGCTTTTTTTCAAAGATATGACCTTTGACTTTTAATACAAAGGTCCACTGAAATTATAAATGTCTTATTAGCTCGTGTGAACGTAGTAGAACATAAAATAACGGCCGCGCAGTGATTCACTGGTTTCACAAAAATATTTCCAATTGTAAATCGATTTATTTTTCTCAAAATTTCAGAGGATCCGGAGTTTTGACCCCCCCCCCCTACAAGGAATTTTTCCTTATGAAAATAATTTTTTCACTAAAATAAAATAAATGTATAAAAATCATATCTATACATAAGATTTAATCTTTATATAGCACTCATTAAAGCACAGCAACATAGTATATTTATTTCACTATAGTGTGTATTAATTACATTTTTAAAATGGAATTGTTAATGCTCGCGAACTATTTAACTGATTTATTTGAAATGTATAAATATCAAATAATGAAGTAAGATTTTTATTCTCGTTTATTAAAAAAAGACGACGATTAAAAAATTATTAAAATATTTATTAAGCATTAATTTGTTTTCAGAGTACTGCGTTCGGGTAAACAAAGTTTATAAGAAAAATAATTTAATTAGCACAATTATTTCCAAACATGTTAAGAATATTAAAGCAAAGAAAGTAAATATATTTTCAAGGAGTTCGCACTACTAATTCATTCTATCCCATATTAATATTGCAAAATTGAAAGTCGACCGAAAGTGTGTGTTGAATGTTAATGCTTGTGAGATATTATTCGAAAATATGATGGGCTTCAATCCCCATTTAGTACTGTTTAAAAATTGAAAAAGAATGTTCCAAATTACAATAACGGCATTAGATCATGGATGCTGGATACTCACATAATATATGATACCGTGGGCCATGAAACAAGACTCATGTCATCATGATTTTGAAGAGGTTAAAGAATCTTTTTTTTTAAAAAAAAAAGACTTAAACTTAAATAAAAAAAATTTTAAAAAAAAACAGCTAAACATTTCAAGCGTATCTCAGATATTTAGACGTCCTGGGTAAAGTGATCTTTCGTGCAAAAGAAAGTGCATAAAGCGTTTTTGAAGTTTTGCAAAGACGTGTAAATATTGCTACCTTGGTTCCTGAAAATGGAATGAAACGTAGCATAATACAGTGCTTAATTTACAGAGCACAAAATTAAAATTAGACCACCCTGACTAACTTTTAATCTAGTAATATTTTCATTTATATTTAATAACAATATTTTAATTATAAGTAATAACAGTTTTATTATAATATATGATACCGTGGGCCATGAAACAAGAATCACGTATATGTCATCACGATTTTGAAGAGGTTAAAAAATCATTTTTAAAAAATAAACTTAATCTTAAATAAAAATATAAAATAAAGAATACAGCTAAACATTTCAAGCGTATCTCAGATAGTTAAATTTGCACCATACTAAAAAAAAAAAATAAAAAATAACTAAATAAATAAATAAATAAGACGTTCTTAGTAAAGTGATCTTTTGTGCAAAAGAAAGTGCTTAAAAGGTTTTTGAAGTTTCGCAAAGAACTGTAATTATTGCAACCTTGGATCCTGAAAATGGAATTGAAAGTAGCGTAATACAGTACTATAATACTGTATAATAATCGGATCTTTACATGCTAGGTCACAATCTTCATGGTTTGAGGAGGTGATCTCACATATACTAATTAATTAGTGCATACGATATTTGAATTCATGAAATCAGACACAAAATGTATTTTCACAAAATAAACATACCCTTTTTTTTAATGGATTCGAATTTATGACCTCCAAAATAAAGGGTAAATCTGGAAAATATGGTCCTCATAGTTTGGTCACAGGAGAGCGATCCAAAGTTTGGACCCCTTAATGTTAATTTTACTTTTTGAATCTTTCGTCATATCTTGAGAACTTTTTAAGCAAATTGAAAAATTTTTGCATAAAATTATAAAATTCATTTGTCCAAAGATTGCGCAAAAATTAAATTTTAGTAAACATTTATTATTTTTTATTATTTTATTTATCAACTGTCAAAAAAATTTTGAATTGTAAGGTATACAATTTTTACATCATTTTAAAGTAGAAAATTGTACATGGTAAAATACAAAGTTTGAGCGAAATCGGTTGAATAGTTCCTGAGAAATTAAATTTTAAATATACGACTTCTTTTAAATTTGATTTCTTAGGAGCTATTCATCCGATTTTGCACAAATTTTGTAATTTGCCATGTAAAATTACACACTTTAAAATGATATAAAAAATTATTTACCTTATAATACAAAATTTGTTTGACTATAATTAATTAAAATTATAAAAAGTAATAATAATTACCAATTTTTTTTACATGGAATTATCTTCAGAAAAACTAATTTTATAATTGTGTACAAAAAGTTTTCGATTCGCTTAAAAAGTTCTAGGAGTACAGTGAATATGCATAGAGTAAAATTAACATTCCAAGGTTAGGGTCCAAAAAGGGGTCCAAACTTTGGATCGCTTTCCTGACCACACCGTGGGAATCATATTTTTCAAATTTTGATTACCTGCAATATTTTGGGGACCAGAAATCTAAATCCGTCGAAAAAATAATTTGTTTATTCAGAGAGAATACGTTTTTGTGGCTTTTTTCGTAACTTGAAATATCGTATGCGGTTATTAATTAGCATATAATATAGTCACCTCCTCGAACCATTAAGTCCTAGAAAGTGAAGATCAGATCAATAGATCAAAAGTTATTCAAGGTAATCTCTTTTCGTGCACTGATTTAAAAAAAAAAAATAATGTAGTGAGTAATGCGAAACAAAGAAACAGTAGTTTGTAGTGACTAGCTTTAACGTTAGTTCAGAAAAGAAACGCGGTTTTAACGCAACTAATGTTTCGAATTTGATGGGTAAAAATCTTCACGGATCTGTCAATGGATGCAATGAAAATGATTCTGTGACTGTAGCTGACCATTAACAAAGATTACGTATTTAAAATCACGCATAAAACTAATATTTAACCTAGACATTACGAAAATCGATAATTAAACCTTTAGGTCTCAGTTTCACATATGAATGCATACTCGTGAAAAATTTATGTTACTTTAAAGGAAGGGAACGCGTTTTCGATGTACTTAATTTCTTAGGAAAAAAAAGCATTAAACACTTAAAAGATTGCAAGTAATTGAAATTTTTGCATTTCTAAAATAAAATATTCACGATCGAAAAAGACATAAAAAGTTAAAGGTTAAATAAACAAATTCGAAAATTCGATGTTTTTTTTAATAACAAACTGGCTCTTGTAAACATGAATAAATATTTCTTACTCATTCTCTTTTATTTTATGTAAGCCAATTTCTTATTCAGAACCGTTTTGATTAAAGTATGAATTAAGTTCTCCTGAAAAGTTCGTCTTCTTAAAGTAGTGAAGTAGTTACTAAAATTCCAAAGTAGTTTGTAGTAACTGCATTTTAAAAAAAAGTTGTTGTAGTTTTAGTTAAAGACATTTGTATCGAAGTCGTTGAAGTTTCAGAAAACTGTAAAAAAAATAATGTAGTTTCTACGAATACTGCATAAGAGGGAAAACAATAGAGTTGGACCGTGTAGTCGATTCTGAAAAAAAACTTCTGAAAATGTGGAAATTTAAATTTTGCCCCAATTCTCTGGCATTTCTGTGAATCAAAATCTCCCCCTGTGTGTATAAGGATGAGATCATGGGTATGAGGACCATATACATGAACCATATAGATCAGTGATAACGATACTAAGACTTTATCTTAAGGGTTCGAATCCCAGCAATGGCTAGTCGATACGAATTCTGCTCCCGGCTCGCACCAACCACAGTGCTGACATAAAATATCCTAAATGGTAGACCGAACGTGGGTTTGAATCCCTTTTCTGTCGGGCTAAACGTGGGAAGCTTTCCTGGTTTTTCGCTCTATGCAATTCCACCAATAAGTCCTCAACGAAAGATAGTTTTTCCCAATGCTTGATCCAGGAGTTCTTCTGAATTGGGTTCAAAATTACAAAGCTATGGAGTTGAACGCTGAGGATTAAACATTAGAGTGAAACATGAAAAAAACTTCAATTGGATTTCATGAAAAACCTAAAAGAAACTTTTTCAGGTATCTTTATAACTTAGATGTACATTGGAACAACGGAAAAAAATTCAAAATTGAGATTTTTATATTTTTGGCCTCTTTATATCTATCTCAGTGATTCTCAACCACTGTGCCGCGGCACTTTTGTGTGCCGCCAAATTCTTAAAATGTGCCGCCAAATATTAGAAATGATACAATAAAAATTACAATGCTTTTTTTTTATTACGAGTAAAGTTTAAATTGAAGAAAAGTATATATAAAGTAAGATATGCAATTAATAGTTATAAAAACAAATTAACAAAAGATGACTAACAAAAAAAATATGCTGACAGTTTATAACTAGCAAAAGAACTAGTTAATAAAAAATCACAAAAAAATAATGTAAAAACAAACAGCAGTTAATACCTATAGTAAACAAGCCAACAATTAATAACTGGCAAGAAAATAAATGACTGTTACTAACTAATAAAAAATTGTCGAAAGAAATAATCAATCTCTTAATAAACGAGCTTTTGTTTATTTTATTCCACATTCAAAATTATTATCACAAACTATTTAACACAGTGTATTATAGGTAAGTCAAAATTTTTTAAACTAATTTTTTTCATTGTGTGCCGTCTAATTTCAAAATCGTTAAAAGTGTGCCGCCACAAAAAAAAAGGTTGAGAATCACTGATCTATCTACACATTGCAAAAAATAATAAATAAATAAAAAAAATTTTTTTTTTTAGTTTTTGAATATTAATTTTAGCGTTCATAGAGTTAGCAATAGGAGAAAAAAAGTTGTCAAGTCACTTTTCTCGGCATCTATCGTGAAGTATTTACGTTGGTTTTTCAATTGAACGGCTGAACGGCAATTTTAAGACAGTATTTGACGTGTATGATGTGAAACATTTTGAACTTCAATGATGCAAACCTCATTCAAGTAAATATATTCCGTCCCTTTATTCCTTATACTCCCTTCCCTATGAACAACATGATCAATTAAATCTATTTAACTAAAAATGAAGTAATAGACCTCTGGGCTCCAAAATGTAAAAGGTTTTCTGTTCATCTGCTATCTTATATGTTTGCTTCTTCGTTATATTTGAATTCCTCACAATTTTGAAACTATCTCTAAATATATACTTCTTTTCAATTTGATGAATACATGAACATCGCTACATCTGTTACTCTATTTTGTTTTGAGAATCTCTTCTTTACGAGACTTATTGTACTTTCATAATATATGTTCGGTCATGCTTTTTATCTGCATCGATATCATAAACGCTTTGTAGATTCAGACATCTATAACTATTTAATTTCTACAGATCCATTTGTTTAAACTGTTAAATTTTTCTTACCATTTGTAAATATTCGCCTCCAACATGCTTGGAATTCTGTAACCTTTTGGTTTTAATGCATCTAAACTAAATCTTTGAACGGTTTTAAGTAAGCAAGTAAAGTAAGTTTCGTGATTACTTGTTTTTTAAATTAATTTATTTAATAAAGGTCAAAAGTTAATTGAATTTTAAGGTATATAAATTTTTACATTTTATAAAAAAATTTTACATTGTTTTAGTGACAAAATACGAATTTTATTAGAAATCGGTTGAATTGTTGTTGTTGTCATCGCAGGCCATTAAAGCAAAAGGTGCGATAGTTCTTATTTTCCAGTGGAACCATCTATGATCAAGAATACAACTTCAGTCACACACTCGTCACCACCCGTTGATAGGGTGGACCCTTCATACATCCATTTACAGATCATAATTTTGACCTGAACCAGAGAACGATCAGTCTCCAATTAAGTACCCCCAGAGGTATAATTTGTTATGGGAACATGGAGGACTTTGCGTGACCCGACAGATTTAACGTGCACCAATCACCATTTACTACAAGAGGATTCGTCGTGCCGACTGGGCTTTTTTAAATCTTATAACTCAAGAATCATACTTTCGAATACATACTTCAGGAATCATACGTTGAAAGTTACATAGTTTAAAATGGTATAAAATTTTGTACACCTCTTACAATCCAAACTGTTTTCAACAATTATTGAAAAAAATAATAAATAATACTAAGAATTCACGCGATCGCCTAATTTAGTGAAAACAGTTATCTAAAGAACAACGAAGCAGACAGATATCGATTGATGTTTCCAATCCCAGCTCTCATCACGTGAGTCTAAATAATGTCACGTTTTCTCATTATTTCTTTTTCAAGATGCTTTCTTCCTTCAGTTTTTGTTCAAAGATGAAATTTCAGGTGAGGTTCATTAAACCTTGTTTTTCATCCGACTTAGAATAATTTTCAAAGGTTATTTTGTCACATCAAATTATATCCTCTAAATCAAGAGTATTCAACCTTTTACACTTAGGGAAACTCTTTGAGCTTACCGTTTTCTCACAGGAGAAAGAACAGAAGAACACAGAAGTAATAGGATATCAAAGAGCAGAAGTAATAAAATATCAAAGCTTTATCCTACACAAATGTATAAAATTAGCGTTGCATCTTTATTTTATCACAATGCAAACATCTTAATAGGATAATAAATAGAAAGGTAGCTAAAGTTTGTTTTGTTTTGTTTTCTGAAATATATTCTATGAATAATAAGTAAAGAGCAACAATATTTTAAATTATAACAATTATAACATTGAAATGGCAGTTATATATTTATAACATTATAACATTATATATTTATAACATTATAACATTATATATTTATAACATTATAACATTGAAATGGCAGTTATATATTTATAACATTATAACATTGAAATGGCAGTAATTGCTTTGGATCACAAAATATTTTAATATACGAAAAAATTGCTGAAATTTAACAACCTAATGCAAGGTTGCCCAAAATAATTGTAAAATATTTTATTGAATGGCAGAGAATTAAAAACTGAAGCTAACAGAATTTTTTGTCAACATTTTAAAATCAGGATTTCTAACTTTCTACATTTTTTTGAAAAAACTTATTCCAGTGGTAGCTAAGTTTATGTTTAAATGTATTATTTTTAGTCATTTAAACATTTTACATATAAATGATTTAAAAGTTTAGATGCAACGCCATTTTGTTCTATTTAGCTCCTTCATGATGAGGCTTTTAAATTGTTAGTAAAATTGCGAAAAATTCCGAAAACTTCTGTTCTTAATTGATGACTGCTCTGTAAAATATTTTGTAAAAACGCAGTAGTTGGCCGTGGCCGGCCTTTAAAAGCCCTGCCACGAGAAAGTGGCTTTCTATATAAACTTTCGAATTATTTACAAGTAATAGTGTGAAAAATAAGTCTAACTGAAATTTAGAAAGGAAAGAATAATACATTAAAGCACAAACTTAGCTACCACTAGAAGAAATTTTTTCTAAACGTGTAGAAAGTTGGCAGGTTCGCTAATGTCATCCAAGCTGTTTTCTTATTTTTTTTTTCTCTCCGTGTACAAAGAAAAAGATTTTCGCATACATAAGTTGAAACAAATGACATTAAATGTCTTACAATTTAATACTTTATTTTATCCTTAAAATATTTAATTATTTTAAAAGCAAAATGCTAGGCTGGGATAGCCTTGTTGGCAGGGCACTGCACTCCCGTTCGTGAGAAAGGGAGTTCGAAACCAGCCGGCCGAAGAAAATCCAGCCAACCGATAGTAAATGGTGACTGGTGCACATTAAATCTGTCGAGTCACAAAATCCTCTATGTTCCTATAACAGAGTATACCTCTGAGGTACTGAATTGGAGATTCATTGCTCTCTTGTTCAGGTCAAAATTACGATCTGTGGATTAACGAATGAATGGATGTATAAATAGGTCCACCCTATAAACGAGTGTGACGTATGGGAGAGAGAAAAGTCGAATTTTTTACCATAGATGGCAGCACTTGAAAACAAGAATAATCCCACCCCTCTCCATACTGGCCTACGACCAGAGCAAAAGCAAACTGCTCTTAAGAATTTAATCTTAAATTAAAATTTTACTAAAATTTTGACGCTTTGATAAATCAAATAGTAATAACTTGAGAAACCGTTGCTAAAGTCTCAGGTACCCCTAAAGTTCCACAGAATACAAAGAACACAGAATACAATAAGATTCCACAGACCTCTGCCTTTTTGGACCGAAAGTCATATCAATAAATTTGGAAAATTTGGGGTAATTTTATGGGCTACACATAAGCTAGATAACAAAAAAAAAAAAAAAAAATCACAAAAAAAAATCGAAAACTCAGAATAGAGTGTTTTTGAAATGGAATAGGTGATCTTTACCTTATGCTGTTACTAAAAATCAAGCTTCGAAAAACCTCAAAATTTTTGCATACCCTATCGGACTTGTTAGTCTACTTTTGCAAGTTCAAACATTAAAACGTAATGATGATAATTGTAACTATTCATTTAAAAAAAAACTTAGAATATGTCTCACCAGAAAGGCAAAACAATTTTATTTTAAATTATAAACTTTACTTAAATCATCCACTCTTTCTTTTGCTTTAACATTCAATGTAATTTTTTTGTCATTTTTTTTATGCACAGAGATTTGGGGGAAGTTTTTGCTGATATAAATAAGGGGAGCTTATTGGTAAGACGGTGTTTTTGGTTAAATATTCCTAATAAATATATCATGTTAATTTTGGAAATAAGTCCAGCCGGCATATCAGGTTAAGAAATGCATCTGAATTTTTACATACCCTAGGCATATCGGTTAATTTTTTTTTTTTTTCAAATCCTGCACAAAACTTTACAAAAAAATTCGTTTTTTCTATTCTGATACTTTTACGAAACGATAGTTTATGTAAAATCTAATTTTATTTGTCCACGTTGGTCAAAGTTGTTAGATATAATAAGAAAAATATTAGACATGTGAGAAATTCAGTAACCTTTTGGGACAGTTTTATATCTTGCTCACTTTGTTTCACTACCAAAATGAGTTAAAATAGCCAGTAAAAATATCCTGCTTTATATAAAATATGTTGATAATTAAAAGAGAAATATCAAAGTTTAGTAAAATTAGATAAAATTTCAAATTATTAAACAAGCTTATTTTTACTTCATATATTAGCTCTTTACTTTATATATTTCAGTTCTTGAAATTAGTTGACCGTTTTCATACATTTTGGACAAACTGTAAAGATATGTCTAAGCTACTGTCACTTCACTTACGGAAAATTCTTTAATGATCAATCAATTAGAAATAAATACTAATAGAAATATGTTTCTTTTGGAATGGGAATACGAATGATCCATTAGAAATAGTGCAAACAGCTTCTTGCTATTCACAAACACTAATTTACGGCAATTGATTAATTTATTCTAACCAAATTATATAGTTCAAACCTCTGACTTAGAAAAATTTACAATTTTATTGCGTAAAAATTTTATGCCATACTTCTCACAACTGTTTTTAGATAATGAAGAATAAAAAGAAATTAGTATCTTTTCGTAATTTCAGTTTATAGTTACATTTGTCTTTTATAAAACCTGCACGTTACTTTTCCTTCCATATCATGTTTGATCTTTGAAATTTTATATTATTTTTATAACCGTTGTTGAGTAGCCGACCCAATTTTGGGTTTACGATTACTTATGTTTGAATCTGTAACCTTGTAATTTTGAACCCAATCCAGAAAACAGGGGAACACCGTATTGGGAGAAATTTGCCATTGTAGAGGACTTAGAACTAACCCTCATTTGCGTCACAACGAGAGGAAAACCCCGAAAACCTCCCATGGTTAGCCTAACAACGAGAGGGCTCTAACGCATGATCCGTCTGCCACTGAGAATATTTTACGTCAAAGAAAACAAGCTGAGATGCAAGCCGGATGCAGATTTCGTAGCAACCTGCCATTGCTAAGATTTGAACCGTGACTCATCTCAATTGAAGGCGAACCCTCTATCCCCTGAGCCATCACGGCTCTGACCTAGAAATTGTCATTTATTTAGACCCCTTAAATACGAACCTCTACAAATAATTTATGTTTGTGGCAGACTGTTTTTCTTTCAATCCATAACTCATTTACATTTTATACATTCTTGAACAAATTTTACATATAATTTTATGCATGTGTCCTTGCATAGTAAACTTCGTAATTTATTAATATGATTTTATTCCTTTCAGGTTATGGTCATTCGACTCCTGCAACCTGGGGAGGCAAAACCTTTTGCATGTTTTACGCTCTTGCCGGCATCCCTTTAGGATTGGTCATGTTCCAAAGTATTGGTGAAAGATTAAACACATTTGTGGCTTACCTTCTTAAACACGGTAAACGTTGTTTTAAAATGAAAAATACTGAGGTATCAGAGACCAATTTAATTTGTTTCGTTTCTATTCTTTCAACGGTCGTTATGACTACTGGTGCAGCAGCATTCTCTAAATATGAGCGCTGGGATTATTTTGATGCCTTTTATTATTGTTTTATAACATTAACCACCATAGGATTCGGAGATTATGTTGCATTACAAAAAGAGAGCGCCTTGCAAAGCAAACCTGAATATGTGGCCTTTAGTCTAGTGTTTATTCTTTTTGGACTATCAGTTGTTTCAGCTGCCATGAACTTACTTGTTTTACGTTTTATGACGATGAACACTGAAGACGAACGGAGAGACGAAGCGGAAGCTCAGTCTGCTGCGCAAGAAGCTGTTCGACTCGAAGGTGACGTCATAACAGCCAATGGATCTATTATATCGGGACATGATCCGAATATGTCATCCGATGTGGATGAAATAGCTTCAGTGTGTTCTTGTACTTGTTACGGGCACAAACGGACGCAAAGGAACTTCCGTAGTACCAATAAAATTCATTTGTTACCAATCAGTACTATTAGTGATGAAACGCGTGCAATTACTGAACAACCACATGAAGAAAGCCTATTTCATCCTGCATTATATTTTCCTTACGATGACATAAGAAATAAGCGTGCCTCAATATGATTTTCTGCTTCAGCTCAGAATGTTCACCCTCCAATCCTCTTTAATGGAAGAGCTAACTACAAGAAGACCAAACTTTTAGATATTTTAATGTTTACAATGTAGGGTCCACTGTTTGGAACTATTTTTCTATTTCATTATCAGTTACTATGCACTTTTGAAAAGGTACAAATTCTCTTTTAAAAGAGAATATCGTCCAGAGAATCTTTTCTTTCGATATCCAAAGCTGTTGGATAACATGTGCTTCCCACCGTATATTGCGGAAAATATATCGCCTCCACACACACACAATGCACTTTTGTACAAATTTGCTTACTCGGCAGAATGTTTTCAAAAAAGCTTTAAAGGCCATTCACAGTGTAAAACCATATTTTTTTTTATTTATAAAATACAATAAACCATGAGTGACATGCAGAGGGATGCCGAGACAAAATTCTCGATTAGATTCCTCCAAAATAATAATGTAATCTCGACATGAAGCAGAAAAATTTAATTAAATTAAAAGATAAAGACATTAGGACGACGTCTATTATAAAAATTTAACACTAAACATACCATAATCGGTCAACTGGCCGTTTAAGAACTTTTGCATTGAAAATACGCTTATCATCTAATCGTTTTTGCACATTTGACTTCATGACTTTTTCTAATAATTATATACAGTTAATATTCTATTATTATTAATTTTTTATGTATTTTGTTTGTTTCGAATAATACTAGTCGTATACCTATTTCTACCACAACCGGTCATTTGACCGGGAGAACAATTTATTTCTTTATAAATTATCGGATCAGAAATTACGATGTAATGCATCTTCAACGCATTGCATTCGATGAGTTGCACATTTCTGCAAAGACTGTTGCTTAGTTAGTTCAATCAGAATAACGGTGAATTCAAATTTCAAGAAAGTACCTAAAATTTCAGATTAAAATTTTTGTGTAAGAAAAAGTGACAAAAACTAAATGTTTTGGTAAGTAACTTATATTTTATTTTGATAGCTTTACTTCATTTCTAACTAACTGTTAGTTTTTACCCAGAAAAATGTCGAAACAATCAAGACAGCAGAAGTTCTTAGAAGAAATAATATTAATTATAAGAATAATTATAATTCTTATATATTCTTATAATTATTACAATAATTGCAATAATTATAGAAATAATAATAATTAGAGGAAATATGTTTACGGAAAATGTACAATGAAAACACCTCGTATACATAAAAAATGCGTTGAGCAATGAATTAAAAATACTTATTCATTGTGTTTGCAATACATAAAAATTGGCAATATACAATTTTGTTTAATTATAATAAAGTTTATTTAGTTTATTTCCTTTCTAACATCCATATTTCATACATTGAAACAGGAAACATAAAGTCCGGTCATTTGATCAGCTATGGTAGAAATAGGTATATATTAAGTGTTGGTATGTTTAGTGTTAAACTATGCAGGGTGGGGTTTTTTTTTTTTTTTTTTTTTTTTTTAAGTTATGAAATTAACAGAAGTCACCATGTAACAAAAGAACCCCGAATCCAAAATAACTGAAAATTCATCATTATGTTTCCAAACCAATATGAATTTTTTGAGGTGTGAATAAAAAAAAGTTGAAATCATATCGTTAGATGGCGTTAAAGTCATTAAGTTTGTGCGAAGGTGTTCGCAGTTAATTTTCTCAATTACTGCAATCCGTATGTTTTTGATATGTGAAGTGAAGTTTTTTTTTCTTCCTCAAAATAGCATCAATCATTTTCCTTCCATTGATGACGATTACGATTACGATTAGTTAACATAACTATTAGTTAACTTAAAGTGCCTTTTATCGGCGCAATTTTAAGTTTCTTTTTTTTTTAACCACGCCTAAAACGTTTCCCATTGCTTTGTGAGCATACTGTTGAAATTTTGGTTCTTTTGAATTTGCGGTTATTTTGTTCCAGGGTTTTAATTTCAGAAATTAAAAAAAAATCACTCTCTATTTAATTTTATTTCATTTAGGAACTTATTTCGGAAATGTATGCAAAAATTATTCTTTTGTAAAATTATTATTCTTTTTCATTTTAAACAAAATATTTTTAGATTTTCTAAAATTTAATGAGGTATTTAAATCGCATAATTCCATCATTAATTTGCTTATAAACTATGTTTGGTTCTTTATAAAATGTTTCATTTCCGCCAAATATTTACTTAACGAAAATTTTAGTTTCCTACTAAAACTAATGCTTGCAAATAAGTAGCAGAGTTTAAAATTTAATATGCTTCAGTCTACGATTGGATGATTTCTTCCACTGAAGGCCTGTGGACATTGTCCCTTTCACTCCCTCTTTGCACGACACTCCAGTCAACTGTGACACTTTTGCAATGTTTTTGAATTACGATATTTAGCCGTTGATACATGCTAGAACCGAAATATTTAATGTTTTCAAGTAAAATTTAAACGTAATAAGAGAAATAACACAAAATATGTTATTGAAATTATTATCGAAGTCAATTACTCTGAATTAAAGATAAAAAGTATCAAATAAACTTATTTGTCAGATTAGGCTAAAAGCCACCACTTTTTACTTCCTTTGACTGTTTTTCGTAAAAAAAAAAACAGGTTCCCTGACTTTAATTATATGGCTAACGTTATTTATCTCGCTGAGAATCACGATTTTGGCGATGTCTTAGGAATTTTTGATATCGTAACTCAAAATATCATCTGCAGGAATTGACTTAAGTAAGATGAACCCCTCGAATTTTTAACATTGCACTTTAATGCATAAAAATCTAACCATCAAAACAAAGAATTTTCATTTTGACTTCTATGAATGCTTTACGCTTTTCTTTAATCATGCAAAAATAAAATGATTTCTGAAAGTTTTACACTGTAATTGGGCCTTTAACTTCAATATCATCAATTATGCTTTTTCACCAATTATGGTATTAGAATTAGTAAATTACTTCTCATTTAATTTTTAAAAACGGTAGATGTTAGATAAAAATAAAATCTTTCAATTTCACTTACTGCCAAAATATCTAATTCAAGTTAAAGCTTACAAATATTATTGATTGTCAAATATTTAGACATTGTAGATATTTTTAGCTTTTTGAACATTCTTCGCTATTTATTAAAAAATTGTCTTATGCAATGCAATATACAATTTACATTGTTTATATTATTCATAAATTGCATTGCTTAAGTTGCACACAAATTACATTAATTTGTGATATAGTAGATAATCATCCCTTTCATTTAGCACTACAAAATGATTTCAATTTAAGTTATCTAAATTATATTGTATTTGTTTGAATTTAACAGTTCAATGTCTTAAATAAATTATTTATTATATGATTTAGATCTATCTCACGGAACGCACTATTAAATTAATGTTTGTGATAAGACTCTATTTTATAAATATTTTATCAAAATTGTTGTTTATAGTTTAAGTATGTCTCATAAATATCTTATGTGATCAATTCTTCATAATTAAGAAGTTTATGAATTTTTCATTTAAATTATCATCTATGTTAAGTTATTTTATTATTACATATGGTTTGAAACTACCTTTGTTATTTTACAAATTTCTATCAAACAAATTACTTATTAAATATCGTTCATGATTTGAATTTATTTTACTTACTTCAAATGGAAAGTCCATGAAAAAGCTATTTTAATATATATTTCTCTTTTTATACTTTATATTCATGAGGCTAAAATAAAATTGTTGCCTTTTGGGTCATTTGTGGTGCATTTAAGTTCAAATATAAAAATTTTCAAATCCTTTTTAAAAATTATCAACTTAGTGCAAATGATAAAAAATTGATTCTAATTTATTAAAAAAAAATCCTCTGCTTCCCCATGGGTATATTTAAAGCTATGGGAAGGCAGGGGATATTTTGTCAATTAATTTTCAAATCCTTTTAAAATATTTCTGATTTAGTACAAATGATAAGAAATCTATCCGAATTTATTTTTAAAAAAATCCCCTGTCTCCCCATATATTTAAATTTGTAGGAGAAAATTCAATTAAGACTAGAGCATTTTAGTTATTACAAAGCACCGTTATTATAGAATGTAGCATCAGAGGGGAAGTAGACTAATATTTAAAATTATTTATTACCTTTTATTTACACTTGGTTAAGCACCTATTAAAATATTTTAAAATTTTTGAGTTTTAATTCCTTACAATAGACTTACCATCATACACTATCACACCGAGAGCAATTATTTTACTTTCATATGGCGCATGCAAATATGCAATAAAATAACTGACATTTTGTGACATTGCTTCAGGAGCAAAATTCAAAATCTTTTTTTTTTTTTTAATTATTGATTATGATATTATTTTCAAATTCTCTTGTCTAAATTTGAATTTTTCTGATAAATGGACAGATAAGAATAATCTGTACTTTTAGAAGGAAAAGAAATTGAGTCTTTAATCTATTTTGA